>JALAZF010000349.1:3967500-4567500 GCA_022829125.1 Lathyrus tuberosus
AGTTTTCAAACATTAAAGGTGTTTCAACACTCTCATCCATGGCAGTAGTAACCACCATGGGTGGAGACAACAGAATAGCTTGCAACCCCAGTCGCTTCATACATTGCATCGATATAAAGGAGTGTGTTGCTCCACAATCAAATAAAACAAAGCAAGGGTTTCCATTAACCAAACACGTACCCGCAATCAAAGAGTTGTCACCCTTTGCTTTCCTTGCATCCAAGGTATATACCCGGCCGGTATTCTTTTCTTGCATTTGATTCCTATTTTGAGGACAATCCCTCACCATGTGGCCCACTCTCTAACACTGATAACACCTCATTCTTTCAACATTGCATCTACCAGAATATACTTTACCACAAGAACGACACACCGGAGGTGCACTATTCCTAGAACTTTGAACTTGCTTCCCTTTGAAAGCTTTTGGTCTTGGTCTAAATTGTTGATTCAATCTTCCTCGATCACCTTGATTCAACCTACTCAATTCTCCTTCTGCTTGCACTTTCTTCAAGCTATGTTCTACCACGTAGCACTGCCTTAACAATTCGGCATAGCTAGTGAATTCCCTCTGAGACACGCTATGTGAAATTTCAGCCCTTAAACCAAACAAAAACTGATCAATCTTCCACCTCTCGTCAGGAGCATACATGGCTTGTCTAGAATAGTCAGCCATGATCTCGTACTTTTCCGCATAAGAAGCCACGGTCAAGTTGCCTTGTCTCAACTGTTGAAACTCGAACTCCTTCTGAGACCTTAGGGAACTTGGAAAATACTTCTCCATAAAATTTATCTTAAACTGCTCCCATACCTTCGGTACCTCTTGAATTGTCATTAAGGCTGAAGCGCTCTCCCACCACCTCATGGCAGGACCCTTTAACAAGTGAGAAGCGAAGACTACTTTATTTTCCTCACTGCACTGAACTATCAAGTAAATCCGCTCCATACCGGATATCCATTCATGCGCCTTTACCGAATTTAACCCTCCCTGAAACTCCGGAGGATTCATACGAATGCAATCCCTAAAGGTTCCCCCTGCAGCTTCAGGAACAACCACTGGAGGATGTAGGCCACCAGCCATTTGCTGTACCATTTATTGCACAAACTGATTTTGTTGTTGCTGCATCTGTTGCATGAATTGATACAAAGGGGCGTTCCCCTCGTCACCTGGTGGATTTATCCCAGCTGGAGTGGTTCTCGGTCTACCCCACTTGTTTCTGTGCCTGTCGGCCATGTTCCTGAATGTCATACATATAGGATTAAGTTGATCAGGCTCAATACCATAAATATAACACTCAAGACCAATGGCGACCCGCCGCGTATGAAACAGAAACAAAATACTTATACTATTTCATGGCTAGGTCGAGGATACGACCTGCTCTGATACCAACTATAACGCCCATATATAAATACATACATCAAAGCATATATTATACATGAATAATATGTTTGGTACTGAAATATAAAAGTCCCTAGCAAACACATTATACATATACATACCCAAAATCACCTAATACAAAAAAACTATGGCATAATATATATACAAGATGTTCCAAAGATAAATTCTAAGAACTAGATCAAATAATGATCCCAAAATCTTCATAACGGAAGCCTTGCCACACCAAAAGCTATGATTCGTAAGGAAAAGTCAAACAACTTTGTCCTTACCCTTAGCCGAACCTGTAGTACCTGTGATGTAAACAACAACATGGGGTGAGATACATCAATCTCAGTGAGCCCCCTATCTTATAGGTCCTCTCGGCTGTACAAGGTTCTAACACACCTAACTCAAGTCAAAAGGGAAAGGGAAGTGACCTTGAGTACTCACACACACTATATGGAAACATGTCATGAGTCTGTTAACTCACAAATATCACTAATCGGTAACCATGCCAAGGCATCCCCTTTTCCCGTCCTCTTCTACGTCTAGAAGTCGACCCGGGTCATGGATCCTTGCAATTTACTTGGCATACGAAATAGATTCGGGATCATCGGCTCGTACACCGTGATCCGTCACTTCACACGGCCCGTACACCGTCACAAGTCTCTACCCTTAGGTTCCATTCGTACAACACACGGGAATCAAACCTGCCAAGTACCATGCCTTGTTTCAGAGGAGCTCGAGACTCATGAAACTACAACTCAAAGAACTGGTTATGATTACGTGATCTCACACACAAACGGGATTGTATTCGACAATCACAAGGCCATAATGCCTTATCACAACCACAAAGGTTTACACACATGTTCCATACTACTGTTTACTTATTCTATGACACTAGTATCTGCAGACGCCTCGACACTGCACACACGATCGTGGTGAGACACACACATCGGCATCGCACGCACGAGCGTTGTCATTATGTTATTCCACACTTTCCTACATTGTTTACGGTAATATTCCTCACTCTACCTATTTCGTATTTTAACATGCATACTTTTTAAATATGTTTAACAACAAGAGAATAGGTAAATATACATCAATCACATAATGGAAACACACAATTCAACATAACACAATTTACACTAAATTCCGGTTCCCTCCGATTTATTTAATCAGGCATCGAAACTAGAAATTTTCACTCCCATTGTATAGAATATTTCCTTAGCTTCACAACGATATAAAGAACACATAAATCGGACACCCGAGTAAGAAGTTATGAATTTAAAAGGAAAAGGGAACATTTGAAAATATCCCAGGAGCGCCCGGCGCTCCAACCATCGCCGGGCGGTGTCCCCTTCGCTGCCGCTTCGCCCAGCGAAGCACGGGCGTAAATCCCCCAACCAAAACTCAAAAAAAAAAAAACAGAAGCGTGTCATGCTGCGCCTCTTGGGCATCGCCCGGCGAAGCAGGGGCGCTCGCTTTGCATCGCCTGGCGCTCTGAGCACCGCCCGACGCTCTGCACCAGAATAGCCATTCTCAGCTGCATCTTTCCATAGTGTCAAGGTCCAAAATCCATCTTTCTCCACCCAAAACATTCCCAATCAGTACAAACAAGCCTCATCAATGATCATATACATAATACGATTATACTACGTAATTTATATCGATTTTCAACCGTTAAATTCATGATTTTAGCAAGATTTCCCATTTTCTCCCAAAACCAAACCTAACTCTAGAACTCAAGAAATTCTACACCTAAAGCATCTAACTAGAACCCACCTTGAATAGAGGATGATGATGAAGAAGATGAGATGATTTGATGAAGACTAGTGAATGATCCAAGCTTTTCTCTTCAACTCCAAGTTTTCTCTTCTCTTTCATTCCTTTCCTCTTCCTTTTCTCCTTTTCTTTCTATTTCTATCTTTGTTCCAAATGAATAGAAAAATGAAAAGAAATGATACATAGAGAAATCCAAATAGATAGTAACACTACTAAATGTCCAAAAAGTCTCTAAAACGCCAAAAGTTAAAACCTCAGAATCGGGTAATATTAATTTGATTTGCTCTGAGCTCATCAGTTTACTCTAATTATTTCATCCAATAATTCTCAGAGTATACCGGACCCCAGTTGATCATACCAATATTATCCAGAGTAAAATAATTTACGAGGTATTACATTTTAGCTGTTGTTCTAATATATCTATGCCTCATATGTTGTTGTACAAGAAGATTATGTGAATCGTTTAACACAATCCACAAAAAATGATAATAATGTGGATGGGTCGGAAACGCTTCAACTATGGAAAGAAGCTCTCAGTGGTAAGTCACGAGGTCGGTGTTATAGAACTGCTAGAATGGCGGTCAATATACGGTATGAAGTGTCTTACTTGACATAAGTGACTGTTTCAAACCCGAATAGATAAGCGGAGAGCCAAGCCATTGAGGAGGCTAGAGTTGAGGCTTCTAGAACACGTGAAGGGGCTGCATTATCTAATGCACATGCAAACGAAGTTATAGCCGAGACAACCGATTTGTAAAGGAAAATTGAAGACTTTCAAAAACAGATGTTTGCTTGGAAGTCGAGTCAGGGGTGTCCTTCCATTTATTCTTCTAGTGTCAATCCTAATACTCATGGCCATTACTATAATGACTCTGATGAGAAGTCATTGGATCTAGAAGATATGAGTGATTGATGTTGAGTCATATGCATTGTCTTTTTCTTAGTTTTAGAACTTGTTCAAATTATTGTGGGTTGTTGTGAAAAACGATACCTTGGAAACAAAAGTATAACCAGTTTCTTTATTGACAAGAAACACACAAGGGTTAGGGTTAACGGAAAAACAATAAGAACAAGAAGAAATTGGTTATAACTGTTATTCTTTACTTTCTCTTTAAATCAGATTACAAGTACTAAAAAATAAAAAAATAGCCTTCCCACCCTAATTAGGATTTGTCTCAATTAAGATGAGAGACTAGTATTGTAACGCCCTGTATAATATTTATATAGAATAATACCATACAAGTGTTTTATTTGGTACTGACACCATCATTAGTGCCTAATGGCATAATTCACATACTTGACCATTTTAAAAACATAATACAATCTATGGTACAAGGCATGGAAATTAGCCAAAACAATAAAAGATCTAAGAATAAGGTACAATATTCCTCATTGTACAAGAAAACAATAATACACAGCGGAATAAGCTCAACTAAGCTTCTCTTGAAACATTCAAGCATAGCTCCACTTGTAAATCATACCTGCAAATACCTCCTGAAAATAATCAACAATAGTGCTGTGAGATACATTAAATCTCAGTGAGTTCCCTATCTTATGGATTCTCTCGGCTTTACAAGGTTCTATCAATCCTAACTCAAGTCAAAGGGAAGGGAAATGACTTTGAGTTCACAATCTCACACTATATGGAAACATGTTCATGAGTTCACTAACTGAGAATATATCACTAATCGGTATCACATACCAAGGCATCTTTCCCCGACCAACCCCGCAAGAGAGTTTTAACACGGGTCACGGATCCTTAAATGTAGACATCCATTCCCGGCCAACCCTTCCAAAGAGTTCTCGACACGGGTCCCGAAAGCTAACCTAGATAACTTTCCCCGACCATCCTACACAAGAGGATATCTACACGGGTCACGATTATCTAAACACGTGTACTTTCCCCGACCATCCTACACAAGAGGATATCGACACAGGTCACTAATACCACCCACTAAGCAACTTTCCCCGGCCATCCCACACAAGAGGATATCGACACGTGTAACGGCTACTTACTTAATAAATACTTTCCCCGACCATCCCACACAAGAGGATATCGACACGGGTCACTAATATTTATTAAAGGATAAGAACAGTTTCGATTATGTGATCTCACACACAAATGTGATTGTATTCGACAATCACAAGGCCACAATGCCTTAAGGCCACAATTCACCTTTCTCATAATTACAAAAGTTCACACATGTTCCATACTAGTGGTTCACTCTCTCCTAGACCATTACTCGTCAAAGATGAACTTTTCTACATTGAAGGCACGAGCATTGCCATCTAAGTTATCAACCTCTGCTAACAACTACTTATCAAATATACTCTTCTAGCATCGATGCCTAAGCATTGTCATTCAAACCTAAACCTTTACCAAGACCTAGTTACATCTCTAGGATCATACCATTTGTTTGGGGTAAGGTTTCTCACTCTTCCTAATTCATTTTAAGCATGTTATTCTCTCAATTATGTTCATTAACAATATTAGATAAGCATATTACAATATAAATCATAAAACACACATGATAGCATAACATGTCAAACATAATCCACATAGTAGTTCACACACATCTTTAAGGCATACAAGCCACTACTATCCTTTACCAAACATCCTTTGTTAAATCATGGTCTCATATACCATTTAATAGCACATTGGATTCTCTTTCCAAGGCTTCAAGTCCCATATCAATCGGCTTCCCGATTCATGAATTTTTGGTGGAAACGAGGACTACCATATTCGCACATACATTACTTTCCCATATTTTTCTTATCAATACATAGCATATAACCATGTTTCGACCTCACGATCACATAGAGCATTGAAATAAGTTTCCAACGCTTCCGATCGTGCGTCAATCCGAGTTACGGATCAAAAATTATGAAGGAAACAACACGGAAAATATATCACGTTCGCTACTGTATTCGCAAGGCGAACCACTCAGCGAACCATGGCAGAAGAAAATGGGCATAAAGTTTGCACAGTGAACTCCAGGAAAATATTCGTCTTCCCTTCGCTTTGGGGTTCTCTAGGCGAACCCTCGACAAACCATTCCCTTTGCCCTTCGCCAGGTTCGCTAGGCGAACCATGCGAAACTCAGAATTTCCCAGCAGCGGGAAAACAGAACGTTTAGGTCCAAAACTCCCAATTCTCCACCCAAACCACTTCCAATTCATACCATAACAACCAAAACATGTTCCAATCATAACAACAAGCATTCCACACATTTTATATCGCATTCCATCCATTAGATTTCATTGATTTATCCGTTTAATCATTTTCTCTCAAATCTAACCTAAGTTCATCATAAATTTCTAGAACTTAGAGTTTCTAACTAGAACCCACCTAGTAATCGAAGAGGAGGTTGAAGAAGATAATGATCCATGAGCTTTTCTCTCTTCTTCCTCTTTCTCCACTTTCTCTCTTTCTCTTCCTTTTCATCTTCTTCTTACTAACTTCTTCTTCTTTCCTTTTCTTTCTCTTTTTCTAACATATATATATATATATATATATATATATATATATATATATATATATATATAAAATACCAATTTTATATAATATAATCCAATAGGGTAAAACAACTCCAATTGATAGTTTGTCGTGTCAACCCAATTGATCAATTATTAGAGTTACCTTAATATCCTCTCTTGAACTAATAATTATTAGTCCGTCTCTTTAATAAAATAATTGATCTCTTCAGAGTTCATTAGTTGCTCTATTGATCTCAATTGATAATACTTAAAGTACTTAGAGGATTCCATTAATCAAATTATCCAAAGATAGAGTACATAGATACTCATCTGATCTCATCTGATGTCCAATTGAGCATTTAGATAATATAGGGTATTACAAGTAAGATATTTATAATAAAACCCAACATACTAAACTAATAGGTTTTTTTAACAATTACCCATTACAAACTAATTTAGGGTACAAGTTAACTTAAAAATAAAGGACAAACGGATACAAGATGCACTAAAAGCTCACATACAAGCACAGGGCAGAAAAAAAAAAACCAACCAAACAAATAAAAAACATAAAAATAACCAACAAAACCAAATCTACCATGTAAAGAATCAGGCTAGATCTCTAGAGGCATTACAACACTAACACATGCTTAGTATCTATAATAAATTAAAAACCACAGATATTTTAACCACACATCAGTACTTCAAAAGCAAAGCGAAAAGAAATCACAACGAGATAGAAAACAAATAAAACTACACAGAAAAAGAAAATGTAGGGAGAAGGATGACAGATGGAGTTTGTGGTGAGGGGGCGGCGGCACACGTGGATACGAATGCAAGCACCAGGAGAAGGAGGTCCAATCTAAGGAGGCTAGAGGTGCGTCGGAGAAGGCGGGATCAGTGGTGGTGCGGCACTTTCGCAAGGGGCTTGCGGTGATACTACCATGACAGTGATATATATATGTTTTTTTGTTATTGGGACTGGATTTTATGAGATTTAAATGGGCAGGGAGAGGTGTGGTGGTGAGATTCATTATGATGAAGATAATGGTTCCAGCAGAGCAATATTGTGCTAGATTTATTTATTTACACGTATTCGATTTTTCCTTATTCTATGATTCTCAGTACTTTTTGACATCTATTTATACTCAAAGATTAGGTCAATTTAAAATGATGTTGGAAAATGCAATTGAGGAAAAAATCATAATATTATTTGTTGAGATTTTTGCCATATTGAAAAAATATCCATACTAATAATTTCCATTTAATTTTGATTCACTTGTTTATTTATTTTCTATAATAAATGTTTGTTTTTTTATTCAAAAATTAAATTATTTTATTATAGAAATGATATTTTTTTAATTTTTAAAACAAATCAACAAATAAATGGTAAATTATTTTAGCAATATGACTTTAGCCTTGTTCAATGCATTTTACTCGTTTTATTTTATTATTTATTACATACAATGAACTTATATTCAATTAAGTTAATTTGACAATCCTTCATTTTATTTTGTTAAAGGTTATATATATAATTATAAAAGTATTAAAAAAATTATTTATTGCTTTATAATAGCTGAATTTTTATTACAATGTTATAGTTTTACCAATAAAGAAAAGAATACAATATAAAAAAGGAAATGGAAATATTACAATCTTTTTAATTTATCATTCATCTTATCAGATATTTGTTGTCAATGACTAGACAATATTATTTCTTTTTAAAAATATTTAAAAATTTTAGTACTAAATCAATAAAATGTATATAAATATAAAATAAAATTTTTCCCTGGTCAAATAGGATAAGAAGTTAGCCTAAACACAAATACTAAAAATAAAATAAAAAAATACAACAATCATGAAATAAAAAATAACTTTACACCAAACAACTTAAAAAAAACATTTTTATTCAAAATTAAAATTATTTTCATAAATATAAAAAAATAATCTATTATTATTGGAAATACATTTTATTCATTGATTTTTAAAATTTTTGTTCAATGTACAAGAACATTTACATGTGGTTTAACTTTTATGTCTTTGTACTATATTTGATTAGTAAGATTGGATAATTGATCAAATATTGTTTTTTTTTTTAATTTTTAAAATTTTGAAATTATTATATGTTGAGCTAAATAAATGCAGTTATTACATTGGGAAAAAACATTTTAAAACATCAACTGAATAGCAATCGAAATGGTAAGGATTGATTCCTAATCAACAAGGGTGTGGTGTGATTATATTCAACTTATTCTAAATTTTAGATTAACCTTTAATTTTTGGGTTTGGAAAACACTTTTTTTAATAGGGGATCCAACTCATATAAATATTTAATAATAAATTTGCTAAATCCCATTTATTAATATTAAAGAATCTTTGAGTACACTACTATCAAATTCCTTTTTAATGATTTGGATAATTTGGCAAATCATTTTAGAGTAGGTAGTAAAAACCTCATTTCTAACCATAAACAACCTTTTGGTGAGCAATTTTTGTTGTACTTTTGATTTTTCAAAATCAATTCTTTTAACCAATGTTTCTTTTAGCTATATTCATTATGTTCTTTGGGATATAGAATAAATGTGGAGTGAAAACAAATGTGTTTTGGAAGCACAATCTAGTAATGAAACTTCCCTAAAGGGTGATTTAAAGATATCAAATTTTCTCTCAACTGAAAATTCATTTATTTATTTTTTTTCTGATATCTCAAGCTATTATTTTATTGTTTGTTCCTGAGGATTGATATAATATATGAAATAGTAATATGTCACTTCGGACATATGTTTTTATCACTTCAACAATAGATGCAAAGTACATTATGGTGCAAACTAAGAAGTTGTTGGTTAGCATA
This sequence comes from Lathyrus tuberosus, assembly GCA_022829125.1. Taxonomy (NCBI): domain Eukaryota; kingdom Viridiplantae; phylum Streptophyta; class Magnoliopsida; order Fabales; family Fabaceae; genus Lathyrus; species Lathyrus tuberosus. Next base: position 3,976,986 of record JALAZF010000349.1, read on the forward strand.
TATGCTAATCCAACATTTGCTTTAAATTATCCTTCAAAATTATTTGTTCATGGGATACATTTTGCACGCGAGCCTTCCAGTTTTACTCAGATAACTACATGTCTGATCAATATAACAAACATAATTGGCAAAAATGTCTATCAACAAAAAACGTGCATAACTGCAAGTATGATGATCAGCTTAAATGCTAGTATGTTCCTTATTATTATACACTACTAGAAGTATTTCTTTTTTTTTTTCAATAAGCAAGATATCATTAAAAACGAAAACAAAGGGCTCTCGAACCCACTTATAGAAAAGGAGCGAGACGAGTCTCGACAAAGAAAATTACTCACAAATTAAGCTTTAAGATAAATAAAACAGAGGAAACTTGCTAAACTCATAAAAACTATAATTGGATCGAGTATTATTCTCGATAAAAGACCACCTCCAAACCAACGCTTTGATATTCCAAACCAACTCCAAAACATTCCACCTATCATTCCTAAAGATGATTCCATTCCTCAAAGACCAAATGCACCAAGAGGTAGGCAACCAAATACTTCCTTCCTTCCCTTTCACCACCCTATTTCGATTGCAAAACTTTGACCACTTTAAGAAACTATCTTTAATATTTCTTGTATCGAAATTCAAAAAACCAATCCAATCGGCCACACCAATTTAGAAACCACACAATTCAAAAGAATATGCTCCAAAGATTCGTTCACCTCTTGGCAACAAACGCACGCCAAATTGCTATCCGGAAAAGAACATCCTCTAAGAGATAGAGAATCCTTAGTAGGAAGCCTATTTAAGAAACACCTCCAACCAAATGCCTTTATTTTATAAGGAACCACCATCTTCCATAAATAAGAAAAGGCATCATCGAAAATATTTACCGGCCCATAAGGAATACGATAACAACCAAGAATCTTGTAAAAACTACATACCGTAAATCTCACGTCCGATTGCGCAATCCAAGTCGGCGTATCTCGACCGTCACCATCCGGACGGAGCTGGTCCAGCAACGCTAAAAGCTGCTGTAAATCGGGGGCAGCAACCCCTACTTCATCATGGCGCACTCCCAAATCCCCCCAATGCCAACTTTCGAATTTCCACCCTCCCATACAAGCCACCGAAACCCCCTTAAGGCAAGACAAGTTGAAAATACTAGGGAATTAATCCTTCAAGCAAAGATCTTCTATCCAACACGAATGCCAAAAGGAAGAGGAGAAACCATTGCCAATTTTAAATTTACAATTTGAAGCAAATAAATTCTCCGGAAGCCCTTTATCCATACCATAAACATCCCTCCACCAAAAGGAATAATGATTAGATCTACCAATGGTGCACCCATAATCCATCACCCTTAAATTAATGTCACCATATCTTGCCTTTAGAACATTATGCCACAAAGCTTTAGATTCTTTCACAATCCTCCATCTCCATTTATTAAGAAGCGCCACATTAAAGTCATCCACCCATTTTAATCTGATCCCCCCCTTGTCAACCAGGAGGCACACCTCCTTCCAACTAACCCAATGAATTTTCTTTTTATCCTCCTTGCCCCACCAAAGAAAATTACTTTGAATACTAGTAATCTCCTCAACATGCAGCGATTCCACACTTAACGTTGTCATTTTTGAACAAAATTAATTTTATCAAAGATAATAAAATTGAATAAAAAATGTCAAAAATGAACCAACACGAGTGTAAAACTCGAGTCCTTTCGCTAATAGCACAACACCCTTATCAAACAAACAAACGCATTTGTTTGAAATAAAATCGAAAGTCAACCAATATAAAGGTTCATTATATAGGTGCTGATTTGATTTTTCAAAAGGTATTTTTCCTTCTCAAATGGTATGATTTTCATTATAAATAGAGACACTTGAGAAGTAGAAATGACACAACAAAAAAGAAATATACATATCTACTTTTCACCATTTCATTTATTCTAAAATCATCTTTTACTTCATTAATGCATGAGGGAAGTATAGGAAGCATTTTTCTGTAAACTATTATCAAAAGATAAGTTTAGTGTGTTTGTGCAATTCACAATAAGGTATTCAAAGTATCCTGAAGGGAATTCACCGTTAATCCCTATTGCGTCCGATATATAATAATTGATGGGGGCGAATTGAACCTAAAGATTAGTGTGAAATTCACACGCTTTGAATTTTCAAGTTCGATCTTCATCAACACCTTCTTTGTTCTAGTGGTGCTACATATTTCCATCAATCACAATATCCAACAATCTTTTGGTTCAATTTTACTTAATCAATGACAGCATCACTAAAAGAAATGACATCTAATTTTGTGAAATTAGATAAGTTTGATGGAAGAAACTTTATTCCTTGGCAGAAAAAGATGAAATTTTTGCTTACAACTTTGAAAGTAGTATATGTTTTGAATACAACAAGACCGATAGAAAGGGAGAAAGAAAGAATCGCTGAAACTAGAGAGAGGAAAAAATGGGACAATGATGAATACGTTTGTGTGGGCCATATTCTCAATGTTATGTCAGATTCCTTGTTCGATATATATCAAAGCAGTTAATCAGCAAAAGATCTATGGGATAAACTAGAATCAATATACAAGCAAGAAGATGCTACAAATAAGAAATTTCTTGTTTCCCATTTCAATAAGTATAAAATGGTAGATAATAGACCTGTTATGGAATAATTACATGAAATTGAACGTATTCGTAATAATTAAAAACAACACAAAATGTATATGGACGAAACCATCATTGTGTCTTCCTTAATAGACAAACTCCCACGTTCATGGAAGAACATAAAAGGAGCCTCAAACATAAAAAAAAAAAGATATATATCTTGAACAATTAGGTAATCACCTTCGTTTAGAAGAAGAGTATCGCAAACAAGAAGATACTAAAGACCAATTTACTCATGAGAAAATACATGTTGTGGAAGATGGAAAATCCAACAAGTTCAAGTATAATATGGACATAAATGATGAAGACGTTAATGACAACGATGGGAATGGACAAATGAAAAGAAAGAAAGGAAATTACTTCCATTGTGGGAAACCGGAACATTTTAAAAGTGAATGTAGGTTCTTGAAAAAATGAACAAAGAGAAGTCTTATGATGAAGTATTATAACAACAATGATGAAGCATTTCAGTATAAAAGAAACGAATGCAGAAAAAGAAGAGGGAAAAAGTTTCTATTATGCTTCACTCCTAATACAAATTACAAGCAGGTGTATTTATATCCACACAATTGAACTAAGTGGATAGCACCTAATACAAACCAATAGCCTAATGACACTTGTACTTAGTATTAAACAATAAGCTAATTCTAATATGAAATTAAGACTAGCTTAATACTTCAATAGCCCCTCTCAAGCTAAGCATGGTAAATCTTTATCATGCCAAGCTTGGAAACAAATTTGTTGAACGTTGAGATTGGCAAGGCTTTTGTGAGGAAGTCAGCAAGATGTTCTTGAGTGGAGATAGGCAATAAGCGAAGCAGCCCCTTTTGAAATTTTTCACGAACCAAGTGACAATCAATCTCTAAATGTTTTGTTTGCTCGTGAAACACCGGATTAGAGGCAATATGTAATGCACTCTGGCTGTCACAGTAAAGAACAAGAAGTTTGGAGCATGTAATGTTTAATTCTTTCAGCTACACATTCAGCCAAAGCAGTTCACATGTGGCGAATGATAATGCGCGATATTCAGCCTCCGACGATGATCTGGAAATAGTTTGTTGTTTCTTTGCACGCCATGATATGAGGGAAGAGCCAAGAAAGAAGCAATACCCCAAAATAGATTTCCTAGAATCAATACACCCTGCCAAATCAGCATCTGAAAATCCAAGGAGCTGAAACTCAGACTTTCTGCGAAACAGTAGGCCTCTACCAGGGCTGGTCTTTATGTATCGTATTACTCTGTAAGCAGCTTGATAGTGTGCCATAGTGGGTTTGTGTAAGAATTGGCTCAATAGTTGTGTGGTATATGTGATGTCAGGACGTGTGGTCTTGAGATACAACAAATGACCTATTAGCCGTCTATAAGCTCCAACATCTTCAAATGGTTTTCCATTATCAGCATGAAGTTTAATTGATGGGTCAAGAGGTGTTGAGACTGGCTTTGATTCAAGCAGTCCAGAGTCCTGCAATAAATCAAGACAATACTTGCGTTGGGACAATGATATTGCGTTGGGACTACGTCTAGAAGTTGGAACGAGTCATGGATCCTCGTATATTTCTTGGCATACGAGATAGATTCTGAACTAAGGGACATGTTATCACCTTAATTCGTCACTTCACACGACCCGTACACCGTCACAAGTCTCTTTACCCGTAGGCTCCATTCGTACTATAACATTGGGAATCAAACCTGCCAAGAAATCGTGCATTCATTCTAGAGGAGCTTGTTACTCAATAGACGGCACATAATGGGGAATGGTTGCGATTTCATGATTTTACATATAACATAATTGTATTCAACAATTCTAGGCCACATTTTCCTTTAGGCCTCTTTTGCCTTTAGGCCTCTTTTTCCTTTCTCAAATAAACATAATAATTACACGTGTTCCATACTAGTGTTTCACTCTCTCCTAGACCATTACTCGTCACAGATGTACCTTTCTACATCGAATGCACGAGCATCGTCATCTAGGTTGTCTACTCTAGGCCATTACTCGTCAAGGATGCACCTTCCTACATCGAATGCACGAGCATCGTCATCTAGAGTTTCTATCAATTCCTAACCATTACTAGGTTCCACTATTATGTTGTTATGGGGTAAAGTTTCCTCACTCTTTCTATTCCATATTTTAACATGCATACTCTCTCGATCATGTTTAACAACAATTTTAGGCAAAGCATATTACAATTGCACATTTTAGAATTACATATAATAATTCAATCGTAAGTTATACAAAGCATATTACAATTGTATTATAGAATCACATATAAAGATTCAATAACAAGTTATATCACCCTTAGGTTCCCTGCAATTTATTTAATCGAGCAATGAAAACAATATTTTCTCACTCTTATCCCGTAGGATATTTTCACAGCTTCCCCACAGCTATTACTATGCCTTGATCGGACTCATAATCCAAAAGATATGGATTTTCAACATGTCATATAAACATTATTTTCACATAGTAGTCCATACCTATTTTAAGGCATACAAGCCACTATTATCCTCTACCAAGCATCCTTGGTTAAATCATGGTCTAAGATTACAATACCTACCTTATTGGATTATCTTTCTAAAGGCTTTGGACTCGTGTCAATCGGATTTCCGATCCTTGAGTTTTGGTGGAACCAAAACTACATACATTACATTTCCATATTTATCTTTTCAATCCATAGCATATAACAATGTTTCTACCTCACCATCACAAAGAGCATTGAAATAGCGTTCCAACGCTTCCGACCGTGCGTCAATCCGAGTTACGGATCAAAAGTTATGAAGGAAACAACATGGAAAATCTGTCACGTTCGCTACTGTATTCGCAAGGCAAACCACTCAGCGAACCATGGCAGAAGAAAAAGGGCACAAGGTTCGCAAAGTGAACTCCAGGCAAACATTCTTCTTCCCTTCGCTTAGGGGTTCGCTAGGCGGACCCTCGACAAACCATTCGCCTTGCCCTTCGCCAGGTTCGCTAGGCGAACCATGCGAAACCCAGAATTTCTCAGCAACGTAAAACAGGTCATTTGTAGCCAAAATCCCTCATTTCGTTACCCAAAATACTTCCAATTCATACCATATCAACCAAAACATGTTCCAATCATAACAACAAGGATTACCGATTATTTCCATGCATGTTACATCGCATTTAATCCGTTAGATTTCATTGATTTATCCGTTTAATCATTTTCTCTCAAAAATAACCTAAGTTCTAAACTTATATTTCTAGAACTTAGAGTGTATAACTAGAACCCACCTTAGCAATGAAGAAGAGGTTGAAGAAGATGATGAACAATGGTGAGGATCCAAGCTTCTCCTTTTCCATTTTCCTCTTCTCTTCTCTTCCTTCTCTCTATTTCTTTTTCTTTCTCTTTACTATCTTTTTCCTTTTCTTTTTCTTCTAATATATATATATATATATATATATATATATATAAACTTATTATATAATATAATCCAACAGGGTAAAATATCTCCAATTGATATTTTGTCGTCTCACACCAATTGATCAATTATTAGAGTTATCCTAAAAATACTCTCTTAAACTAATAATTATTGATCTGTCTCTTTAATAACATAATTTATCTCTTTAGAGTTCACCCGTTGCTCTATTAATCCCAAATGTCAATACGTAAAGTACTTAGAGGATTCCATTAATCCAATTATCCAAAGATAGAGCACAAAGGCACTCATCTGATCTCACCTGATATCAAATTGAGCATTTAGATAACATGGGGTATTTCATTCTCCCCCCCTTAAATTGAAATTCGCCCCCGAATTTCCTCAACTCATCAATAACCGCAACTTGTATAACTGTCTTAGATCCATACTTAACTTTACTTCTGTTAACAATTCTGACGTATTCCAATTCCAACTTGACTTCACAGACCAAAATCCTTATTTTTACAAATTAACAAACTTCTTGTCCTTAGTCATACTCTTGTTCTAATATTGGGTTAACTTTCAACTTGCTCTTCCACAATTCCTCTGTTGTTCCATACAAAAGACTTGGTCCTATCCTACCATCGGAAATAATGCACCATTCCATGTTCCTTTAGTGTGTTACAAACAAAACCGTAACACCTTATCTTTGTTCAGGATAACAACCACTCAATAAATCTTCGTGATGTAATTCAGTGATTTCTTTCCTTTATACAATTATCGACAACTATCCTTTCATAAATCCTTTAACATTCGAACCACTTCATAACTAGTCAAACGACTTCTTTACCAGTTCCATCTGGTCTGATACTAAACATTGTAACCATTACATCCGATAATTCATCTCTTTCGTATCGCCCCAAAAGGTAACACAATTAGAACGAGATCTTCTTACCTCCCTACTTACAAGTAACAATCATTCCAATCTTTATTAGTCTGACAGAACTCTTTCATCTGTCACCTTCTACTTCGTAACCCAAATTCTAACAGTAGAACACTACGAATTCATGAGCACTAGCAATTAGCTAACCGTCCACAGAGAAATACACTTATCCACTTGGATCCTTACTAACCAACGGTACAAGAAACTTACTGACGTCTTATGGTAGAATAATTTCTTTGCCAACACACAATATTATAATATCTGCCCAACAATCTCCAGACGATAGAGGTACAAGAGTTACACTGTTACAACCATAACATTCACAACTCTAAATCCATTCTAAATTCGAACCCATATATCCAAAATAGTTTAACAACTTCCGGTCCTGGTTACCACATTGCAAATCGATTATTCTTTCGGAATTTCCGACTCACTCAAGGTTTCTTGTTGATTCTAGATCTCAATCAATATTACATAGCACCATCACAAAACAACAATCATATATGAGTCACCACTTATCAAAACTTAACCTATTCAAGGTACAATTGTGAGTTTTCATACTACTCACAAATTCACCTACAACACTCCACCTTTTTCGAAGGCCATGCCATGTTTCTCAATTGAATCCACTTTTCTTAACCGTTCTATTCCATAAACGATCCAAGTTATATGCTTAACTTCGGAACGTCCAATTCTTACTCATACTTGGAAAGATAACCTTCAACTTCCTCCCTGGATAAGGTACAACTGTACACATCTGATACCACTCTCACGGGGTCTAAATCTAATACCATGAACTCACGGAAGATAGCGATTACTAACTCTGACCAACCACTCATATCTTAATAACACCAACTACGCACCGAACTATTCCCTGCGAGATCAATACTTCGTGAGTATTTTCCAACTTCATCCTTAAGACTCGCAACGGTAATACACCTAAGACCTTCTCATACTCAACATAGTTCACAAGATATTTCCCCCAAAGTCAAATTCCCTTGTCATTCTAAATAGATGATCGACTAAGTAACACCCTTCCTCAAGTTCTGATTTCAAAACATAAATCTGTCTTTCATTTACTTGCAATCCAGTTCTCAATTCACACAATACTCTCCACTCGGAGCAACCTAAGGTAACAAAATGCAGACGATGGTTTCCAAGGGATTCCACAATTTACACACATGTTAATCGATTAACCATCAATCCAGTTTGTTCTAACCCACAATATCATTCTCAACTCACGGCTTCTTAACTTGTACAGCATTCACTAATCATGATCCACTCAAGGTAATCCAGAACAAAGTTAAAACATGCAGATGACACACTCCAACTAAGTGACAAGGCAAAATTCCAAATTCTGATGCGGTCACACTACAAAACTTCAGCGGGATAGTTCATTTTTCTGTTCATACAACTACACTAGAGGGAAGTTAATAATGACGACATTCTAGGGTTTTAGCCACAACTCATACTTGATTCGTCCATAAGCAAAATCCAACACACAATCATCATACGGTACCACAAAAGAGATGGACATCTTATGTCGAGCATACAACCTTGTTCTCTCACTTGAACTTCTTGGTGAGAGTTAAAACAACAACGTTCTTAGTCCAACAAAAGGTAGATTCTGAATATTCCAATCATTCACAAATACAAAAGTTTCTCTTTACTTGAAAATAAATCGGGGCAATGCATCCTCTTGAAGAACCTTTCCATCACTTCGTACACATTAACCGGGATTTCTTGCCCTTCACTATCCATTGCACACCGCACTTACACCAAAGTCACTTAATGAAAGATTCGCAACCGACAATTCTAATAAACTATTTACAAAACCCATCTGGTATAAACCGTTCCATGATTTACACTTAGTCCATAATAAGTCCTGATTTGCTGCTCGTTGTTTACCGCAATCTTGCTTCTTAAAATACAATATTCACTGGTCCACAAAGTACGTCCCTTCACACTTGTCTCAAGAATAATAATCCATCACGTACACTTGTGACCACAGTGCTACCACTACGCTCGTTCTTAATACCAAAGTGTAACTTTTCTCATAACATACCATTGATACCGTTTTCCACACTGCATTTACTTCACCCTCCGTTGTAATCCTCTTAGGTCCAAATATACAATCACCATACTACAATTTCCTTGAATCCAAGGTACTTACTCTGTTTCTCAACACAACTCTTCCGGTCCGTATCAATACACTTTCTGTTACTAAATAAAGTTCATTCTTTCTCCAACACAATATCTTATACTGTTCCTTGGGTAAGTTAACAAATTCCAAATTCCAAATTGGTCTCTCACTGAATACAGAAATCCTGATGTAATATCTCGAACTTAATCTCTCTACATAACTGAATATACACAAATCATTACCCACTCTTCGTCCGACACATACTTGTTTCACTTGAAACATGTAAACACATCCTTGTGTTCTTTCACACACTTCTCTACTACTTTAGGTTCCCATAAAAGCTGAACCACCTTAACTCTCAACTTTTTGCCAGTTGGAAGACATTGCTCCGAACACATTCCTTAAGGTACTCTTGTCCATTCAAGATACCATAGCGACCTTAGAAACTGAAGCACCAATACCTATCTCACTTCCGGACCTTACGTCACACGTTCCACAAAACAACCTTTCTTTTTCACGGAACGAGATTACTTGATATTCTTATCCACATCAGTGGTCGATCCAGTTCTACTAGCGATTTTACATATTCCGCAATACCTTACCCAATCGTCCAATAAAGATCCTTAACTTTCGGACTCCATCCATTCCAAAGGATTGTTTGAACAACACACCACTCTTTAATTCCATGTTACCCAATCACAACTTCTACTTAAGACCTCAACTGAGTTGACCAAAACTCCTCACTACTAACTCTTGGCTTCAGCCTACTCTCACAGCACAAGTTCCGACAAACACTTCGGAGTCCTCGTGGTCGCTCAACCATGATTCTACCTATCACATACATAGCATTAGGTTGATCAGGCCCAACACTACATAGTGTGATATTAAATTTCATGCTGGCAAGACACACTTAAGAGGCAGGAATAGATTTACTTATGGTGTTGCAAGGCTAGGTCGAGGACACGACCTGCTCTGATACCAACCGTAACGCCCTGTATTATATTTATCTAGAATAATACCATACATGTGTTTTATTTGGTACTGACACCATCATAAGTGCCTAATGGCGTAATTCACATACTTGACCATTATAAAAACATAATAAAATCTATGTTACAAGGCATGGAAATTAGCCAAAACAATAAAAAATCTAAGAATAGGGTACAATATTCCTCATTGTACAAGAAAACAATAATACACAGCGGAATAAGCTCAACTAAGTTTCTCTTGAAACATCCAAGCATAGCTCCACTTGTAAATCAAACCTGCAAATACCTCCTGAAAATAATCAACAATAATGGGGTGAGATACATCAAACCTCAGTGAGTTCCCTATCTTATGGATTCTCTCGGCATTACAGGGTTCTAGCCAAATCCTAACTCAAGTTAAGAGGAAGGGAAATGACCTTGAGTTCACAATCTCACACTATTTGGAAACACATTATTAAGTCCGTTAACTCAAAATTTATCACTATCGTCAACCCTATCAAGGCATCCCCTTTTCCAATCCTCTTCTACGTCTGGAAGTCGGAACGAGTCGTGGATCCTCGTAGATTTCTAGGCATACAAGATGGATTCAGAACTAAGGGACATGTTATCACCTTAATTCGTCACTTCACATGGCCCGTACACCGTCACAAGTCTCTTTACCCGTAGGCTTCATTCATACTATAACATTGGGAATCAAACCTGCCAAGAAATCGTGCATTCATTCCAGAGGAGCTTGTTATTCAATAGACGACACATAATGGGGAATGGTTGCGATTTCGTGATTTCACATATAACATAATTGTATTCAACAATTCTAGGCCACATTATCCTTTAGGCCTCTTTTGCCTTTCTCAAATAAACATAATAATTACACGTGTTCCATACTAGTGTTTCACTCTCTCCTAGACCATTACACGTCACGGATGTACCTTTCTACATCGAATGCACGAGCATCGTCATCTAGGTTGTCTACTCTAGGCTATTACTCGTCAAGGATCCACCTTCCTACATCGAATGCACGAGCATCGCCATCTAGAGTTTCTATCAATTCCTAGCCATTACTAGGTTCCACTATCATGTTGTTATGAGGTAAAGTTTCCTCACTCTTTCTATTCCATATTTTAACATGCATACTCTCTCGATCATGTTTAACAACAATTTTAGGCAAAGCATATTACAATTGCACATTTTAGAATTACATATAATAATTCAATCATAAGTTATACAAAGCATATTACAATTGTATAATAGAATCACATATAATGATTCAATCACAAGTTATATCACCCTTAGGTTCCCTCTGATTTATTTAATCGGGCAATGAAAACAATATTTTCTCACTCTTATCCCGTAGGATATTTTCACAGCTTCCCAACGGCTATTACTATGCCTCGATCAGACTCATAATCCAAAAGATATGGATTTTCAACATGTCATATAAACATTATTTTCACATAGTTGTTCATACACATTTTAAGGCATACAAGCCACAACTATCCTCTACCAAGCATCCTTGGTTAAACCATGGTCTAACATTATCATTCACTACCTTATTGGATTATCTTTCCAAAGGCTTTGGACTCGAGTCATTCGGATTTTTGATCCTCGAGTTTTGGTGGAATCAAAAATACATACATTACATTTCCATATTTAACTTTTCAATCCATAGCATATAACCATGTTTCTACCTCACCATCACAAAGATCATTTAAATAGCTTTCCAATGCTTCCGACCGTGCGTCACTCCTAGTTACGGATCAAAAGTTATGAAGGAAACAACATGGATATTCTGTCACGTTCGCTACTGTATTCGCAAGGTGAACCACTCAGCGAACCATGGCAGAAGAAAAAGGGCTTAAAGTTCGCAAAACAAACTCCAGGCGAACATTCTCCTTCCCTTATTTTTGGGGTTCGCTAGGCGAACCCTCAACAAACCATTCGCTTTGCCCTTCGCCAGGTTCGCTAGCTGAACCATGCGAAAATCCCTCATTTCTTCACCCAAAATACTTCCAATTCATACCATATCAACCAAAACATGTAACAATCATAACAACAAAGTATTCCCGATTATTTTCAGGCATGTTACATCGGATTTAATCCGTTAGATTTCATTGATTTATCCGTTTAATCATTTTCTCTCAAATCTAACCTATGTTCTAAACTTATATTTCTAAACTTAGAGTGTCTAACTAGAACCCACCTTAGCAATGAAGAGGTGGTTGAAGAAGATGATGAACAATGGTGAGGATCCAAGCTTCTCCTTTTCCATTTTCCTCTTCTCTTCCTTCTCTCTATTTCTTTTTCTTTCTCTTTACTATCTTTTTCCATTTATTTTTCTTATAACATATATATATATATATATATATATATATATATATATATATATATAAATAAACTTATTATATAATATAATCCAATAGGGTAAAATATCTCCAATTGATGTTTTGTCGTCTCACACCAATTGATCAATTATTAGAGTTATCCTAAAAATCCTCTCTTAAATTAATAATCATTGATCTGTCTCTTTAATAACATAATTGATCTCTTTAGAGTTCACCCGTTGCTCTATTGATCCCAAATGTCATTACTTAAAGTACTTAGAGGATTCCATTAATCAAATTATCCAAAGATAGAGCACAAAGGCACTCATCTGATCTCATATGATATCTAATTGAGCATTTAGATAATATGGGGTATTACAGCAGGTCTGTACTTACGAAGGTCAAGCTTATAGACCACAAACGCAAGTGCATCGACGCCACAGTAACTTAAACGAGGTACCTTCAAAACACTAGCAGCCAAAGGGCCAAGTTCCACTGCATTTTTGCATGCAACCCCGAGACTCTTCTCCAACTTAGCCCTATTTTCTTTAATCTCCTAGCTAACAAAAGTATAATTTATCCAAAATTGATGTCAAAATCAGCAAAACACATTGTCAAATGATGAAACTGAAATGAGTTTGGTTTGAGCCAGTTGAAGTCCTAAATACATTTATGGAATCATAATCTACAATAGAGTCATATTAACTGAATACTTATTATTAGTTTTCCCAAGTTATTGTTGCATATGATGCAAGTTTTGTTACGAAAGAAATGCATCTACACTTAAAACATGATATTAGATCCATGAACATGATCATATATCTATTTTCACTGATAAATTTCCTTTTCTCTATAAATAGACATTATGTGACTTCTCTAAAAAACAGAAGACCAAAGGTTTGACTATTTAAAAATATATTATAGTAGACAGCATAACAATCTTTGGGGATTCTTTGAATTGTTTTGGTTCATTTTTTCCCTTTTCTTATTCTAGTAGACAGACATTATAAACAATTAATGACATACAAAAGTTTGAATGGTTTTTGTGCTTGTCGATTTTGTACTTTAAAAACAATTTTTCTGCAGAATGTTGATTGTGTTGTGTTGTTCTATACAGATAGTGCTTCCACAAACAAAGATGATTCTAGCAGCACTTCATTGAACACTAAGAGGTTGGATGAGGATACGGAGAATTTAGCTCGTGAGTTTTCGGCTACTCTGCTATAATTTGTTTTTTTAATATATTTTGTAATGTTGAATCGAATGAACCTTTTCGCATCTATGTGAGGGGTTGTACTTTTATATCGCGTTGCATATTATTCCTAATTTCCTAGTGTTTCCTTGGGTATATATATCTTGTTGGTTGAAGCATGTGGATTAAACTGGAAGTATAACTTTGTCATGACTGATTATTTTTCTCTCTGAACAGACAATACGGATAAACCATCTAGCTCTTCTTCTCCAAAAAAAAGGAAGACTAAAGGTGTGACTTCTCCAAAAAAACAGAAGGCCAAAGGTGTGACTATTTAAAAATATATTATAGTACACAACATAGCAATCTTTGGGGATTGTTTGATTTGTTTTGGTTCATTTTTTTCGTTTTCTTATTCTAGTAGACAGACATTATAAACAATTAATCACATACAAAAGTTTGAATGGTTTTTGTGATTGTGGATTTTGTAGTTTTAAAAGCAGTTTTTTCTGCCGAATGTTGATTGTGTTGTGTTGTTCGATACAGATAACGCTGCCATAAAGAAAGCTGCTTCTAGCAGCACTTCATTAAACACTAAGAGGTTGGATGAGGATACGGAGAATTTAGCTCGTGAGTTTTCGGTTAATCTGCCATTGTTTTTTTTTTAATATATCTTGTTGGTTGAAGCATGTGAGCTGAACTGGAAGTATAACTTTGTCATGACTGATTGTTTTTCTCTCTGAACAGACAATACAGATAAACCATCTAGCTCTTCTTCTCCAAAAAAAAAGGAAGACTAAAGGTGTGACTTCTTCTCCAAGAAAAAGAAGACTAAAGGTGTGACTTTTTAAAAATATAATGACTGGTGAAAGTACTACATGCTCCTGCTGATATTTTCTTTGCTGATATTTTCTATATTATGACTGATAATTTTGCTCTCTAAACAGACATTATAGATAAGCCATCTAGCTCTTCTTCCCAAAAAAAAGGAAGACTAAAGGCGTGACTTCTTCTCCAAAGAAAAAGAGTAAAGGTGCGACAACATTGCTACGTTTCATTGCGAAACTCCATGATGGTGAGAAATACCACATTGATTTTGATCCGGATACACTCCAACTTATTGGTTAGTATGCTGCAAAGTTTAAGAGTTATTTTACGTTCATTGCAAGTAGCAAGGTTAGTTTAACTGAAAAGAAATGTAAAAATATAAGCGAAAACTTGAAGGACACGATATGGGATGATATTACGGTATGCAACTTTAATTAATTCTTTATAATTTATTTTCTATAACTGTTTCAATTGCTAACACTTCTTATGTTTTGTATGATAAGTTCACTTTCCCCACGAATGATAAATTTAGGAAGCATTGGTTTGTTTATATGGGGGAACGGTTGAAGCAATTTAAGACATTGCTCTCAAATGTCTATATATTTGGTAAAGGCGATAAGGATGGACATACAACGCCGTTTGAAAAGTATACATTCATCAAACAAGAAGATTAGGATTTGTATGTCGAGACTCGAAAAAAAGAAGACTTTCAAGTTGGTTAAATTTATAGATTTATTTTTGTTATCTAAATTGATTTGGTTTTGACTTTTAATTTAATATGATTTATTTGTAATAGGAGAAAAGGCTAAAAGGAAAGATGCATGCATCAAAGAATATCCATCCCTCATATTTTGTCTCGTGGTGGTTAAAAAAAGCTTAAGGCAAACATAATGGAAGAGAGGAGGAAAAAAATGATTGAAGAGGCCAACGGTGATGAAAGTTAGTAGGTGAGCCTCCAGAAATAAAACGATACGAGGCATGGTTGATGGCTCGGCAGAAGCGATCTGGAGATTTTACATCTGAGGCAACAAACTTAGTAGCTTCTATGATTGTAAGTAATAAAAGATTCTTTATAAATTTGAATTTTATATGATTAGGCACCAAATTGTTCAACAAACTTAGAAGCCCTTCAGATGTTCACCAAATTGTTGTTAAACGTCATTGCCAACTAAGATAGATTTTATATGATCTCACTCTGTCTCCATATAAGTAGCTAACATTATCTTCCTATATTGGCAATTAATAGTTGGTACCTGGCTACATATGGGTGTAATGTGACACACAAAATTTATTTTATAAAGTCCAAATTAGTAATTTAATTGATGTATACAATCATATATATATATATATATCTTACACAATAACAGACTTTTCTACTAGGCCACTAATTAGTCCTTGTTCAGACGAGGGACCATATTCATGTAATATGTTGGAATGCTGTTAGGACGTAGTTACTAGTTAGTTTGAATCTTATTGTGTTAGTTTGAGTGTTATAAAGTAGGAAGTTGGTCTTGAGTCCATGAGATGAATTGAACAGTTGTTTTGTTTATGATGTTGGATTGCCATGTGTTATCAAATTATTATGTTTAAACTGTGCTAACGGTTAGATGATTGTTAATATGAATTGTATTTGAACTGTCATGGAGTGTTTTGTAATTGGCATTGGGTTGTTGAAGAATCATGTATGCAGAAACTTAATTATGGGGATGGTGAATTAGATTAGTTTGAATATTATTGTGTTAGTTAGAGTGATAGAAAGTATGAAGTTGGTCTTGAGTTCATGAGCTGAATTGAACTGCTATTTTGTTTATCATGTTGGATTGCCATGTTTTAGTTAGAGTAATAAAAGATTCTTTATAAATTTGAATTTCATTTATAACTTAGTAATCATTAAACTTAGTAGCTTCTATGATTGTAAGTAATAAAAAAATTCTTTATAAATTTGAATTTAATTTATAACTTATTAATCATTTTATATCATGTGTATATATGTGTTTTACCATTTTAGAGTGACTTAGTGGAAAGAGTACACAAGGTGATATTGTTTTTGAAGGATGTGAGGATGTATTGATTGTTGCCCTTGGAACAAATGAACGCCTGCTCCAAGGGGTGTGGGATTTAAGAAATTCTTTGGAAAAAATTCACGCCCCACCTCAGAAGGTGTCTCTCAAGATGACCTTCTAGCCTTGGAGAAAAACTGAATACAGTTTTCCAACATAAATTACAAAAAGAGCTCCAACAACAAAGACTAGAGCTCCAACAGCAAATGAAAAAAGAGATGCAAGAAGAGAGAGCTAATTCCTACAAGAGATGCAATTGTAGCTTTGCCCTAAGAGGACTAAAGAGGTGTTTTTAAAGGAGTTATGGGTAATTTGATTTAATTAATCGATTAAAATTTTACAAATTTTATAATTTAATTAATGTTTAATATATTACAGAATGTACAATCTCTAGATACGAGCACTAACGGAAGTTACTCTAAGGTTTTTATTATGGAAGATGTTATCAAAAACACTGGTGCTTCTGAAGATTACTTAAAGAAGATTGAAGACCTCAAGGAAGATTCCTTCTCACTAGATGTGATTCATGAAACAAGTGAATTTTCTGTTTTTATTGATAGGCTCGACTTGAATGAACTAATTGCCGGTATTAAATGGCTCTCCACATCCATCTTGTATGTATGGTGCTCGTAAGTATCTTATTCTATTTTTTATTATGTTTTCTATTTATCATGTATGATTAACATTTTTTTCAACATTTCACTTCTACAAAACCCGCATACAACAACGCCAGGTTTACAACGGCTTGCCTATACACCGTTGTAATAGTTGCGCACATTTTTTTAATCTCATTGAAAGGCTTTTAATGACGGTTAATATTACAACCGTGGTGAACTGTGAGGCCTTTCACCATGGGTATTTAAAAAACTGTCATTATAGGTAGCACCAACGTTTATGGTTTTTTACATATTTTTTCAAAATTCCCACAACCTTTCACCATGCTTATGTTTTCAACCGTCATTATAGCCTATAGTTTTGTTTTAGGTCTAGCTCTTCAAAAAATCGGTTTTAGGGAAAATCGTCTCCTTTTTTAGATCTGTTTCGTGCACTTGAAGAAGAAAAATCATGCGGTCATTAGTCCCCTACTCTGGAAGAATTACGTGATTTCACCCTCAAAACCCCAAATTCATCTTTTTTTTATTTTTAATGAATTTTTTACTATTTTCATAGTCTCAAAAAATTACAAAAAAAAATCTCAAAATTCTTATTTTACCTAATTAGATTAAATTTTGTATTTTTAGATTTTTTTGAATTTATTTTAATCATGTTACTTATTTCCTATTTTTTCAAAATGCTGACAAACCTTTAACCACGGGTATTTACACCAACCGTCATGTTAGGTAGCGTTTTTTTGTTATTTTTTCAAAATGCTTAGAGACATTTCACCACGGGTAATTTAAACCAACCATCATTATAGGTAGCATCTTGTCATGGGTTCAAGTCCCAGCACTAGCATTTTGGGTTTTTTTACTTATTTTTCAAGTCTCATTACCAACATTATAGGTGGCGCGCATATTGAGTTTATTCACTATCCTTAAACAAATCTTGGTCGTCCATTTAGTGATTATCAATGGCCAAGACACTACTATTAGTGATCCACGTGAAACCTAAAACTTAGACATCTTCTACCTCCAAACATCATCTTTCATTTACGATACTCTATTTCTCCACTAAACCAAATTTCAGAACTCGAGTTAACAATGTTAATTGTTGGTGTTCTTTTTAAATTATTGTTGTTCTTGTTGTTCTTTTTTATTATTGTTGTTCTTGTTGTTCTTTCTTATTAATGTTGTTATTATTATTGTTGTTGTTGTTCTTGTTCTTCTTCTTCTTCTTCTTCTTCTTCTTCTTATTATTCTTCTTCTTTTTCTTCTTCTTCTTCTTGTTATTATTGTTGTTGTTGTTGTTGTTATTGATGTTGTTGTTGTTGTTATTGTTGTTGTTGTTGTTGTTGTTATTCTTATTGTTGTTCTTGACACTACTACAAAACGCGCAAACAACAACGCCAGGCTTATAACGGCTTGCCTATACACCGTTGTAATATATTCGCGCATTTTTTTAATGACGGTTAAAATTCCAACTGTGGTGAAATGTGAGGCCTTTCACCACGGGTATTTAAAGAACCGTCATTATAGGTAGCGCCGGTCATGGGTTCAATTCCCATCACCAGCATTTATGGTTTTTAAATATTTTTTCAAAATGCCAACAACCTTTCACCATGGTTATGTTTTCAACCGTCATTATAGCCAATAGTTTAGTTTTAGGTCTTGCACTTCAAAATATCGGTTTTAGGGAAAATCGTCTCCTTTTTTAGATCTGTTTCATGCATCTGAAGCAGAAAAATCGTGCGGTCATTAATCCCCTACTCTAGAAGAGTTACGGGACTTCACCCTCAAAACCCTAAATTCATCATTTTTCTATTTTTAATGAATTTTTTACTGTTTTCATAGTCTCAAAAAATTCCAAAAAAATTCTCAAAATTCTTATTTTACCTAATTAGTTTAAATTTCGTGTTTTTAGATTTTTCTGAATTTATTTTAATCATGTTACTTCTTTCCTATTTTTTCAAAATTCTGATAGACCTTTAACCAAGGGTATTTAAACCAGCCGTCATTATAGGTAGCGTTTTTTACTTATTTTTTCAAAACGCTTACAGACCTTTCACCACGGGTAATTTAAACCAACTGTCATTATAGGTAGCGTCTTGTCATGGGTTCAAGTCCCAGCACCAGCATTTTTGGTTTTTTTACTTATTTTTTCAAGTTTCATTACCAACATTATAGGTGGCGCGCATACTGAGTTTATTCACTATCCTTAAACAAATCTTGGTCGTCCATTTAGTGATTATCAATGGCCAAGACACTACTATTAGTGATCCGCGTGAAACCTAAGATTTAGACATCTTCTACCTCCAAACATCATCTTTCATTTAGGATACTCTATTTCTCCACCAAACCAAATTTCAGAACTCGAGTTAGCAATGTTAGTTGTTGGTGTTCTTTTTTAATTATTGTTGTTCTTTGTTGTTCTTTTTTATTAATGTTGTTCTTGTTGTTCTTTTTTATTAATGTTGTTCTTGTTGTTATTATTGTTATTATTATTGTTGTACTTCTTCTTCTTCTTCTTCTTCTTCTTCTTCTTGTTATTGTTGTTGTTGTTATTGTTTTTGCTGTTGTTGTTGTTGTTGTTCTTGTTGTTGTTGTTGTTCTTCTTCTTCTTGTTATTGCTGTTGTTGTTGTTGTTATTCTTATTGTTGTTCTTGATGTTCTTGTTGTTCTTGATGTTCTTGTTGTTCTTGATGTTCTTGTTGTTCTTGATGTTCTTGTTGTTTTTGATGTTGTTATTGTTCTTGCTGTTGTTCTTGTTCTAATGCTGTAATTTTATTTTATTTTATTAAAAGACATACAACAACGGTTATTTAAATGAACCGTCATTATAGGTAGTTCTACAACAACGGTTATCTATAATAACCGTCATTATAGGTAATTTATATTTTACATAATTCGCTGCTGATGGGTTTCGAACCCAGTACCTAAGTGTATGTATCACAATGGTTTATTATCATAACTGTTGTGATATATGGCGCGTGTCCTGCTTTTCAATGACTGTTTCCAGACCGTTGTAGAAACAGCGAACTTACAACGACAATCTACATAACAACGCCTTCGCTCGCGTCATTATATGTCATTCCCAACCATTGTTAAATGGGTTTTTCGTAGTAGTGTGAAGTTCTTGTTGTTCTTGTTGTTGTTCTTGTTCTTGCTGTTGTTCTTGTTCTAATGTTGTATTTTTTTTTATTTTATTAAAAGACATACAACAACGGTTATTTAAAATAACCGTCATTATAGGTAGGGCGCTTTCCAATTTATTAAAACGCTTTCTGGGTCGTGATTGTAGGTATCATATATACAACGACACTCTACATAACAACGCCTGCGCCCGCGTCATTATATATCTTTCGCAAGCGTTGTTAAATGGGTTTTCCGTAGTAGTGTTTCAGATATCTACATCGCATCTCCAAGAATGTCAGCAAACTATTTGGTTTTCTTGATAATTTCTACTAGATCGACCGAAGTAATCCAATCATACATACAAAATAAGCTGAATGGCGAATCAAAAAAGTGTTACTTAGGGCCCTTGTTAAATAGGTAAGTACATGTTTCCTTGAAGGTTTTATACATTATTTTTATGTTACTTTGTAGTATTTGAATTTTAGTGATTCTAACACTTTTGTTTTGAAACTACAGGAATCATTGGCAGATGTTTGTAATTTGTCCTAAAGATAATGATATCTTTTGGTTTTGTTCATTAAACAAACCTCCCAAGAAAAATATTAAGATCATACTTGAGGGGTAAGAAGCTTAAATCAAGAGATTTCATTTATACTCAATTTTTGTACCTTTTAACTTTATATTTATAACTTACTTCTGTTGCAATTTCTTTTATCAGAGCTGTAGAACGATATCATCTATTAAGAGGTATTAAGAATAAGAAGCCTAATTGGAAGATTGTCAAGGTAAGTGAGTTATTTTGTACTACCCATATTTGTATACCATAGTTGTACTACCCATATTTCTGCTGCAATGTGTTTTTCCATAGCTGCATATTTAATGGTTAATGTTCTGTACCACACATATTTAATGTTTAATGGTTAATGTTATGTACTACCCATATTTTTGCTGAATTTGTAGTGCTAAATTCATAGTTTGAATAGGTAACAGATGTATATAGGCTCAGGCAAAAATATCTCTCTATATATATATAAGAAAACTGAGAAAACATTGGCTAGTTGAATAATCGGTGAAGTAGGGCTATAGGATTAGAATGGTGACATATTATCTACAAGAGGACAACAGTATGTATAAGGTCATATGGTATTGTCTAAGACATTTTTCCAAAAGATTAGATAATACAAGTCCCACATTATTTTAAGAAAACCAACATATTACCCCACTAGTACACACACTTATTAGTGTAAGAGAAAGTTTAATTGACCTTGTTACTTATTTAGTAAGGCAGGGACCACAAAGTTCTGTTCTGGTAAGCAAATTTCATGGAGTTAATCTTGCAAAAAAAAAGATAATGCTCATAATGGCTCGTGATCTTGTGTTCAACATTGGTACTATACTTGTCTCCAAAAACTATTTATGAGTTTATATCAATCAGGTCCGACACACATTGCGCATAAATCCTATATATATTTATTTGGTAGATGTATATTAGTTGCATTGTCAATTTAATGAAAGATGTGAGAAAAAATAAATATATTATTGATATAAAAAGTATGAAGTGTTTTCTGTTTCTGCTGCTGCATGAAATTTAATTGTTATGCTACAAATACCATCTTTACTGCAATGTTGTTGTATGTGTGAAATTGAATTCTTCTGTTGTATGTAAGAATTGGATTGTGGCATGTTCGGTGGATGTTTTGCTGTGTCACACTTCATGAGGTTCTGACAAATAACAGACATAATTGGAAGATTATAGTTATATACAACTAAGATTTTATTGTGTCTTTATTGAATTGTAGCATGTAAGGTGGATGTTTTGTTGTGTCACACTTCATGGTGTCTTTATTGTAACTAAGATTTTATATATATCTAGGCACATCGTCAAGATAACGGATGGGAATGTGGATACTACGTCATGAAGACTATGTTTGACATCGTTGATGCTCCTAATGTTGAAAGATTCAATGAGGTAGGATAAGTTAAAATATTGTTGTATTGCATGTATTTAATGAAAAACATGTAGTAGTTTAACTTATTATATGTAAACTTGTAGATATTCACATACACTTCGTCATATGAAAAAGAGACGATTGACCACGTGCGACAACTCTGGGCTAAAAGTTTTTTGGAAATGATTGAAGAGCAAAATGTTGAAGACCAAAAGGCTGAAGAGAAAATGCAAATGGCTGAAGAGCATGAGGACAAAGAAGACGTACAAATATTGCCAAAACCAAAGCGAAGGAGGAAAAATTATATATAGATAGTTTTTGTTAATATGATTTAGTTGTATGACTTTATGCTATTAGATAATATGATTCGATAAGACTTATATATAGATGATGTTAGGATGGTTGTTTTGGTTGTATTTTCCGTTTATTGAATGTTTAGTGGTATACAAAATATTTGATTAAATAAAATAGGTTCTAAATCTAAATAAATATAACATAATTATGAAACTAATACAAACATTCTATTTAAAGAAAACAGGGTGTAAAAATGCCAACATCATTGGTGAAATCGGGTTTAAAATGCCAACATCAATGGTAACATCTGATGTAAAATGCCAACATGAATGGTAAAATCAGGTGTAAACATGCCAACATCAGCAGCAAAAATGGGTGTAATACACCGCGTTTTTACACCCTATTTAAAGAAAACAGGGTGTAAATTTGCCAACCTCTATAGTAATCACTGCTCATTTTACATCCGATTTTTATGAAATTGGGTGTAAATTTGTTTGATTGAAATGCAATTATTTACACATTTACACCCGTTTTCTATAAAATAGGGTGTAAAGTTGAATATATATATATATGGTGTAATATACCATCTATAAATGTATATATGTACAAATTTACACCCGATATCTATAAAAAAAAGTGTAATTTAACATTAAATTTACACCCATTTTCTTAAAATAGGGTGTAAAGTGGAATGTATCTACATCCATTTTTAACAAAATAATGGTGTAATATACCATCTATAAATGTATATATGTAAAAATTTACACCCGATTTCTATAAAAAGAATGTAATATAACATCAAATTTACACATGTTTAAAAACGGGTGTAAATTTGTCAGACATTTCTCACCCGTTGAATTCACACCCTCCAATAACGGGTGTTAAATATAGAAAAATTAGGTGTAATTTCATATATCTGCACTAGTGTATAGATATTTGCTAATTCTTTGCAAAAGAGTGCAAATGACATTCTTTTTGTGAAAAGTTAACTAACATCATCATAGTCATTTAGATATAACCTTTTCTGGATTTCTATTTTGTAGGTTGGCTCGAGGCGATGTTGCTACTGAATCTATTAGAAAAGCTGTAATAAAACTTTATCGTGGAAATTTCATGCGGTATAGTAAGCTTAAAGTACGCACTAGAAGAGGAGAGAGAGATGAATACTTTGACCTTTTTAAAGTAAGACGTGTAATTTCTTTTTTATTATAGACATTGGCAATGTATATTTTTTACAGTTTAATCAACAATGTTCCTTTATTGGCAGTCTCTTGTTCAGTGGGAGCCATGTGATGAGCATAAATGAAATATTTGTTTCATAAAGCTTGTGGTAAAAGAATAATTGATATAATTCGTAAGATTAGGAAAAAGGGGAGTAAGCCGTCTTGGATGGGTGAAAAGGTTTATCCGTATCTTCTTTATGGCTGGCAAACTGAAGAATTCAAAAAGCCATCTCAACAAAATAAGACTAATCGGGCATCAACCAAAGGTGGGGTGGTCCATACCACAAAACGTAGAGCTCATCATGATTTTTCTATAAAATTGGTGTGTATTCTATTTGTAATTACAAAGCATCAAGATATCTATATCCGATATTCATTGTAATCATATATATGTTATCTTTATTTAAAGGAGAAGAAGTTAGGCCAACCACCAAATCCCAATGAGCCCTTCATGGACATCCACAAAAAGAAGAATGGGCAGTTGGTTGACCGGCGTGTAGAGAAAACACATGTAAGGCCTTCAAAGATTTAGTCCTTAAAATGACATGACATTGCTTTATCTGTTCTGGGATTGTGTATGATGTTAGGATAAGTAGCTTGATGTTAGCTTGATGCATTTTCTTTGCTGTCTAAATGGAAATTACAATTTTGTTTTAATGTCTAAACTGGATGTTTGGAGTCTTATGTTGATAATTTTTATTAATTTAGAACATGTCGAGTTATACTTTCTGTCTAAAATTAATGTTTGGAGTCTTACTTACTGTTATGCCCATCATAATATTCTAGTTAAGGTTTCAATTTTTATCATTGTGTATGATCATGTAACTTTCTTGTTTAATGATATTTGTTTGAAATTCTTATCAATGTGACAAGAAACAATGATTGCATCATCAATTTTGGAATGCCACAATTATCTTCACGCTTGTATCTACTTCAATTCTCATCACTCAATTTTGGCATTAACTTTGCTGGGAAGCTGTAATTTGTACCTACTTCAATTCTCAATTATCTTCACGCTTCTATCTACTTCAATTCTCGTGACTTTTGATTAATCGGTTGAAATTCATGCAAGCTACCGCTCTCGGATGTTTTTAGGGATTTTGTTATTTTAATTTTAGATATATGACATTTTTTTGTGTGGTTTAATTTTGAGGTAGAGACTGTATCGTTATTCTATCATTGATCTTACGTGCATTTTAGGTAGATTCGAGTTTGGAAATTGTTGAATTATTGGTTGAAATTTAGTGTGGTATTTTTATTGTATTGCTTAATGTGATATCTGTCTAGTTAGACGAAGTAGTTGCAGATCTGTTTCATTTAATCATGTGAAATTTTACTTTTATAATATTTTTTTTAACTTTCGGAAAATTGTGTAATGTGATTTTTCATTTCCGATGTTGTAGTGATTTGTAAGTAATTTGGTTTTCTTTTTGTTGGAGAAATGAAATGAGGAGTTCTGGTTTTGTTAGATGCATGTGTTGCTTTTGTTCATTTATAGATTATGAGATTTTGAATTCTGGATTTCTTGCTTGTGAGAGTATTTGGATATGATAACCCAATGCTGAGCTGAGTTTTGGCCCTTCTGAAATTACTGATCATTTAATCTTTGAAAACTTTTCTTGTTTAATGGTTTCCCCATTAATTTGATTATGTTGATTTAGATATTAAAAAGAGAAAGAATTAGAGACAGAATTGAATGTAAGTAGACAAGATAGTCTTGGTTATAAGTAGTAAAGTGAGATAAAATTTAATGTTAGTGGACAAGTTAGTTTTGGTTGTAGTTTGTTATGTTTTAGCTGTTGTTCTAATATATCTCTGCCTCATATGTTTTAGAGTGGTTCAAATCGTACTAATTATTATTTTGTGTTGTACAAGAAGATTATGTGAATCGTTTAACACAATCCACAAAAAATGATAATAATGTGGATGGGTCGGAAATGCTTCAACTATGGAAAGAAGCTCTCAGTGGTAAGTCACAAGGTCGGTGTTATGGAACTGCTAGAATGGCGGTCAACATACAGTATGAAGTGTCTCACTTGACATAAGTGACTGTTTCAAACCCGAATAGATAAGCGGAGAGCCAAGCCATTGAGGAGGCTAGAGTTGAGGCTTCTAGAATACGTGAAGGGGCAGCATTATCTAATGCACATGCAAACGAAGCTATAGCCGAGACAACAGATTTGAAAAGGAAAATTGAAGAATTTCAAAAACAGATGTTTGCTTGGAAGTCGAGTCAGGCGTGTCCTTCCATTTCTCCTTCTAATGTCAATCCTAATACTCATGGCCATTACAATAATGACTCTAATGAGAAGTCATTGGATCTAGAAGAAATGAGTGATTGATGTTGAGTCATATGCATTGTCTTTTTCTTAGTTTTAGAACTTGTTCAAGTTATTGTGGGTTGTTGTGAAAAACGATACCTTGGAAACAAAAATTTCACCAGTTTCTTTATTGACAAGAAACACACAAGGGTTAGGGTTAACGGAAAAATAATAAGAACAAGAAGAAATTGGTTATAACTGTTATTCTTTACTTTCTCTTTAAACTAGATTACAAGTACTAAAAAATAAAAAATAAATAGCCTTCCCACCCTAATTAGGATTTGTCTCACATAAGATGAGAGACTAGTATGATATTTATAATAAAACCTAACATACTAAACTAATAGGCTTTTTTAACAATTACCCGTTACAAGCTAACTTAGGGTACAAGTTAACTTAACCAATTAGACATAACAAACAAGCCCAATTCGACAACTACATACTATAACACATTTCGACTATAACATGTAGGTCTTCGACAACAGCATGTGAGCTGACTACGACAACTTGCTAAACCTCTGTCGACAATAGTGGAGTTCGATCCAATATCTCACAAATCTCCACCTTGGAACAAACTCTATAACAACAAGAAACAAACTAGCTTTCTTCATGCAGCTTTATCAACTGCATTCAGTGGAAAAACATGCAACTGGGCTATGTCTTGGTGATCATATCAGCAACATTATGATTTGTCGAAACCTTCAGCACTTGGACTTCTCCATGCTCGATTACCCCTTTGACGAAATCCAACCTCACATCGACGTGCTTGGTTCGCTCATGATAGGCTGAATTCTTTGATAGGTGTATTGCCCTTTGACTATCAAATTTAACAGTGATAACTTAACCTTTAAGTTTCAGCTCCTTTGCAAAACCTTCAAGCCACAATTCTTCCTTTACAACTTCAGTTATGGCGATATATTCTGCTTCAATGGTTAATAAGGCAACAACCTTCTGAAGTGTTGCTTTCCAACTGATTGTTGTGCCAAACATAGTGAACACATATCTAGAAATAGATTTTCTGGAATTCATACAACCTGCCAGTCTGATTTTCGACCAGGGTCTTCCAAACTTTGAAATTCTCAAAAGTTTCATCCTTAGTCTTCTGGATGAATACCCATAACTTTATGGGATAATCATCAACTATGGATAGAAAATACCTTGCGCCTGAATATGATGGAAACCTCGCAGGCCCCCAAAGATCATCATGGTTGTAATCAAGGGATCCATGTGTTCTTTGTTTTCCTTTATTGAACTCCACTCTGCAAGATTTTTCAAGTACACAGGGTTCACAAAATTTCAGCTTTTTGACTTTGTCTCCCTAAGTAGATTTTGTTTCCCCAATTCAACCAGACCCCTTTCACTGACATGACCCAATCTCATTTGCCAAATCTCTGTCTTCGACAAAGGTTTCGTGGACTTACAACTTCAGCCTCATGGGTATACAAGCCTTTTTTCTTCATGCCTCTCAAGGCTTCCTTTGACCCCTTCATGACTCTCAGGATACCTTGCTCTCCTTTGAAAACGTATCCTTTCTTTTCAAATTCACCAAGAGAAATTAAATTCCTCTTAAGGTCAGGTACATACCTAACCTGTGTCAATAGACTTATTGACTCATCATGGAGCTTGAATCTTACATATCCAATACCTGTAATCTTGCAAGCTTTATTGTTTCCCGACATCACAAATCCACCATCTTGATCACGTAATTCTTCAAACACATTCTTGTTTTGAGTCATATGCCAAGTACATCATTAATCCATAATCCACTATTTTCTTGAGTCGCCGCTTGATACCACAAGAACATAAGATGAGTCTAAATCATCTTGAAGAATGGTTGCGTTGCCATTATCCTTACCTCCATGATCTTTCAAGCGTCCAGGGCACATTTTTCTTGTGTGACCCTCCTTCTTACAATGATAGCATCGAATACCAGATGCCTCGCCACTATAAGACTTCTGTTGACTTTTACCTTTCTTCTTGTCGAACATACCATCCTTTTGCAAGAATTTTCCCTTAACGGTCAAACCTTCACCTAACGTCAAATGTTTATGCTCCTTTCGTTCGTTCAAGTCCTTAGAATACAAGGTGAAACTTTGTACCTATACCTCGCCGTAGCAACCGAAGCAGTGAGTGCCGCTCTCATCCGCGACACCCCTGACGGACAGAAGCCTATATATTTCACGAGCAAAGCACTGCAAGGACCAGAGTTAAGATACCAACAGATAGAGAAAGTGGCTATGGCCCTCATCAACGCGGACATAAGATTAAGGCACTACTTCCTGGCCCACACGGTCGTGGTTCGAACAGATCAACCCATAAAACAGCTGCTGGGACGACCTGACGTGGCCGGTCGAATGCTTAAATGGTCGCTTGAACTATCAGAATTAGACATCCAGTACGAAGGCAGGAAAGCCCTCAACAACTGCTGGATGACCCCGGTTTACAACTATCTCGCTAAAGACGAACTTCCTTCTGACCCAAAAGAGGCCAGCGTAGTTAGGCGAAGAGCTTGCTCCTACGTCCTGGTCGAGGATAAACTCTACAGGCGAGGATTCTCCATTCTGCTGCTCAAGCGTGTCGAGGAAGAAATGACCGCACACATCTTGCGCGAAATCCACGAGGGAATCAACGCCCAACATCTCGGCGGAAGGTCCCTTGCTCGGAAGGCCCTTCGAGCAGGGTATTACTGGCCGACCATGCAGCACGACACGAAAGAACACGTGAAGAAATGCGATAAATGCCAACGGCACGGGGACATACACCTGGCTCCACCTAACGAGCTTAAGGCAATGTCCTCCCCGTGGCCATTTGCCTGGTGGGGCCTAGACATCATAGGACCCTTTGTAGTAGGATCAAATCACAACAAATACCTAATAGTGGGCGTAGACTACTTCACAAAATGGATAGAAGCAGAGGCTCTAGCCAAAATAACTGCCCTCAACATACTGTGTTTCTACAAACGAAACATCCTTGCACGTTTTAGCGTCCCCAAGGCGATAGTCACGGACAATGGGACACAATTCACGGACAGAAAGTTCCAGGACTTCGTCGCCCAGCTAGGTACGAAGTAACACTTCGCATCCGTCTAACATCCCCAGACAAACGGGCAAGCCGAAGCGGCGAACTGGGTCATCCTTCGAGGCCTCAAACGAAGGCTGGACGAAACGAAGAAGGCTTGGGTCGAGGAGCTGCATAGTGTGCTATGGGCATACCGCACGACTCCACACTCTACATGTAATACCCCATAATTTTGTGAACATTTTGGATAATATTATTATGATCAACTGGGTTCCGGGGTACTCTGAGCAATTATTGGATAAAGTAATTAGAGTAAGCCGACGAACTTGGATTTTGATTAGATTAATATTATTTAACTTGGAGTTTTATTCGTTGCTGTATTTGAGATAATTTGGATAATTAGTAGTATTACCAATTAATATTCCTATTGTATATTTTCTTTTCCTTTTCCTTATTTGATGAAGATAGAAACATTGGAGAAAGAAAGAAAGGAGAAGGAAAAAGGAAGGAAAAGAAGAGAAAATTTCCTCAAGAGCTCTAGGACTTGAATCATCAACCAATCTTCATTTTTTCATCTCAGCTTCAACCTCCTCATCTTGTAATCCAGGTGGGTTCTTGTTAGATACTTTAGAGTATAGTTTTATTGAGTTAGAGTTAGTTTTGATATTGTGAGAAATGAGAAATTTTGCAATAGAATCATAATCTAACTGCTGAAATTTGATATTTGACTGTGTAGTATACTGCTTATTATGTTTATAACATGTTTTGGTGTGTTTTGACTTGGGAAAAAAAGGAATTTTGGGGTTGAATTGAGAAACCCGTAGCAGAACTTTTCTGCAGGAAAAATTCTGCGTTTCCTCTGCCCATACGCGTATCATGCAAGGCAATACGCGTATTGAGCTAGGCAATACGCGTATGGCAATGAAGCATTTTAGGCGTTACGCGTATGGGAGGAGGCAATACGCGTATAGCAATGAAGCATTTTAGGCGTTACGCGTATGGTAGGAGGCAATACGCATATGGTTGAGGTAATACGCGTATTGGAGTTTTAAATGGAATTTTGAAGGAAAATCAGTCTCTGCCCATATGCGTATCACTTTGGGCAATACGCGTATGGCTTAGGGCAATACGCGTACGGTCAGGAAAATGTAGAATTGTGTTTTTTCGCGATACCATATCTCGTTATGTCCATAACTTTTGACTCGGTTATCTGTTTTTAACATTCTTGATATCGTTAGACAACTAATAAAATGTACTTTCTTATTAAAATGGTTTTAAGATTTGTTGGCCGATTTAATTATGTCGGGATTTTGGAATAGTGTCCTTTTGTCTACTTTTATCGTTTAATGGTGTGTAATTGTAGTTGAATAGGTATGCATGTTAAAATACGAAATAGGTAGGGCGAGGAACATTACCATATACAATGTCGGAAAGTGTGAATGACATAGTGTCAACGCTCGTGCATGAAAGTCCGAGGCGTGTGTGTATTAATCATAACCAGTTTATCTTGCGGTGTAGTTTCATGAGACTCGAGCACCTCCTCTGAGACGTATGCAGAATTACTTGGCAGGTTTGATTCCCGCGTATAGTACGAATGGAGCCTACGGGTAAAGAGACTTGTGACGGTGTACGGGCCGTGTGAAGTGACGGATCACGGTGTACGGGCCGATGATCCCGAATCCATTTCATATGCCAAGTAACTACAAGGATCCATGACTCGGGTCGTCTGCTAGACGTAGAAGCGGACGGGAAAAGGGGATGCCTTGGTATGGTTATTGATTAGTGAGATTCTTGAGTTAATAGGCTCAGGAAGTACTTTGGTACTAGTGTGAGTTAACAGGCTCATGAGTGTGAATACTTTTTTTTTTTGTGTACTCATAGTCACTTCCCTTCCCTTTGACGTGAGTTAGTTTATTTAGAACCTTTTAGAGCCGAGAGGACTTTAAGATAGGGAACTCACTGAGATTTGATGTATCTCACCCCACTGTTGTTGTTTACATTACAAGTACTGCAGGTTCCGCGAAGGGTAAGGATAAGGCCGTGTGATTATCCTTACTTATCTGTTGGCTTTGCTTCCGTTGTGGAGTTTTTTTTTAGATCATTAGTGATCTAGTTCTTAGTATTTGTCTTTGGAACATCTTGTAGATATACCATGCCGTAGTTTTGTATTAGGTTTGGTTTTGGGCATGTATATGTATAATGTGTTTACTAGGAACTTATTGTATATTTCAGTACCAAAGGTCGAATTCATGTATAATATATGATTTGATGCATGTATGTATATATGGGCTTTACAGTTGGTATCAGAGCAGGTCGTATCCTTGACCTAGCCATGAAATAGAATAAGTTTTCTTTCTGTTTCATATGCGACGTGTCTCCATTGGTCTTGTGTGTTATATTTATGGTAGAGTCTGATCAACTTAATCCTATCTGTATGAAATTCAGGAACATGGCTGACAGGCGCAGAAACAACCGTGGTAGACTAAGAACCACTCCAGAAGGGACTAATCC
Organism: Lathyrus tuberosus; assembly: GCA_022829125.1. NCBI lineage: Eukaryota > Viridiplantae > Streptophyta > Magnoliopsida > Fabales > Fabaceae > Lathyrus > Lathyrus tuberosus. The sequence continues at coordinate 4,008,541 of JALAZF010000349.1, forward strand.
GCCAGGTGACGAGGGAAATGCTCCTTTATACCAATTTATGCAACAGATGCAGCAACAACAGAATCAGTTTGTGCAACAAATGGCTGATGGTGTGCATCCTCCAGTGGTGGTTCCTGAAGCTGCAGGGGGAACCTTTAGGGATTTCATCCGTATGAATCCTCCAAAATTTCAGGGAGGGTTAGATCCAGTAAAGGCTCATGAATGGATATCAGGTATGGAACAGATTTTCCTAATAGTTCAGTGCAGTGAAGAAAACAAGGTAGTCTTCGCTTCTCACTTGTTGAAGGGTTTTGCCATGAGGTGGTGGGAGAGCGCTTCAGCCTTAATGATAATTCAAGAGGTACCAAAGGTATGGGAGCAGTTTAAGATAAGTTTTATGGAGAAATATTTTCCAAGTTCCTTAAGGTCTCAAAAAGAATTCGAGTTTCAACAATTGAGGCAAGGTAACTTGACTGTGGCTTCTTATGCGGAAAAGTTCGAGGTTATGGCTGCTTATTCTAGACAAGCCATGTATGCCCCTGATGAGAGATGGAAGATTGATCAGTTTCTGTTTAGTTTAACGGCTGAAATTTCACATAGTGTGTCTCAGAGAGAATTCACTAGCTATGCCGAATTGTTAAGACAGTGTTATGTGGCGGAGCATAGTTTGAAGAAGGTACAAATGGAAGGAGATTTAAGCAGGATAACTCAAAGTGATAGTGGAAGATCGAATCAACAGTTTAGGCAAAGGCAGCAATCATTTAAAGGGAAGCAAGTTCAGAGTTCTAGGAATAGTGTGCCTCCAGTATGTCGTACTTGTGGAAAGAATCATTATGGTAGGTGCGGACTGGAGGGAATAAGGTGTTATCAGTGTAATAAGGTGGGCCATATATCGAGGGATTGTCCTCAGGGTAGGAATCAGGCACAAGGGAAGAATATCGGCCGAGTGTATACCTTGGATGTGAGGAAGGCAAAGAATGACAACTCCTTGATTGCGAGTACGTGTTTCGTAAATGGACATCCTTGTTTTGTTTTATTTGATTGTGGGGCAACACATTCTTTTGTGTCCACGCGTTGCGTGAAGCGACTTGGGTTGCAAGCTGTTCCTTTGTTTCCTCCTATGGTGGTTACTACTGCCATGGAAGAGATTGTAGAGACACCGTTGATGTGTGAAAATTGTGTATTATCGGTGAATGAAAGAGTTTTCCAGACTGACCTTATCTGTTTACCGCTTAAGAAAGTGGATGTTGTTCTGGGAATGGATTGTCTTTCCGGTAATTCAGTGTTTATTGGGTGTGAGGAAAAGCTGATCATTATTCCATCCGATGAGGCTACTCCGAAGGATGTGTTAACTACTATTTTAGAAGGTACGGTTGGAGTGATTAATTTCTTGTTTGAAGAGGAAAAGTCTCTTCTTTTGATTCTTACTAAGGAGGAGAGTAGTAACATCCAAGTTTTGAGTATTCCGGTAGTTTGTGACTTTCCGGAAGTTTTCCCCGAGGATATCACTTATCTTCCTCCGGAGCAGGAAGTGGAATTCTCTATTGACCTGATACCGGGAACGGCTCCAATATCCGTTTCTCCGTATCGGATGGCACCACTTGAACTAAGGGTATTAAAGGATCAATTGGAAGAATTGTTGGCTAAGCATTTCGTTCGACCCAGTGTTTCGCCCTGGGGAGCTCCAGTGTTATTGGTAAAGAAAAAGGATGGTGGGATACGGTTGTGTATTGATTACCGTCAGTTGAATAAGGTCACCATCAAGAATAAATACCCATTACCAAGGATAGACGACCTGTTAGATCAATTGAAAAGAGCCTGTGTGTTCTCGAAGATTGATTTACGGTCGGGTTATCATCAGATTCGAGTGAAGAGTTCAGATGTACCAAAGACTGCGTTTAGAACCCGTTATGGTCATTATGAATTTTTGTTCATGCCTTTCGGTGTGACAAATGCTCCGGCAGTTTTCATGGATTATATGAATCGGATATTTCAACCTTACTTGGACCAATTTGTGGTGATTTTCATTGACGACATTCTTATTTACTCTCGTGATCCTCAAGAGCACGGAGAACATCTAAGGATTGTTTTATCCATCTTACAAGAGAAGCAACTTTTTTCTAAGTTAAGTAAGTGTGAGTTTTGGATGTCTGAGGTTAATTTTCTTGGTCATGTCATATCCCAGGGAGGTGTAGCGGTCGATCCATCAAAAGTTGAAGCAGTGATTAATTGGGAGAGACCGAAGAATGCTTCTGAAGTAAGGAGTTTCTTGGGATTGGCAGGGTACTACAGAAGGTTTATCAAAGCATTTTCGCAACTGGCTTTACCATTGACAAGAATTACTCGGAAGGATTATTCGTATGAGTGGGATTCGGCTTGTGAAAGAAGTTTTAGGAGTTTGAAGGAGAGATTGACTACCGCTCTTGTGTTGGTTATTCCCGATTCTAGCAAGTCGTATGAGGTATATTGTGATGCATCGAAGAAGGGATTAGGTGGTGTGTTAATGCAGGAGGGGCATGTAGTGGCTTATGCTTCACGACAGTTGAAAGTCCATGAAGAGAACTACCCAACACATGATTTAGAATTGGCGTCAGTTGTATTTACCTTGAAAGTGTGGCGTCAATATTTGTATGGTGTACGTTTTGAGATGTTTAGCGACCACAAGAGCTTAAAGTACTTATTTGATCAAGAAGAGTTAAACATGCGTCAGAGGAGATGGATGGAATATTTGAAGGATTATGACTTGGAGTTAAAATACCATTCGGGTAAAGCAAATAAGGTGGCAGATGCATTGAGTAGGAAGGTGTTGCATAATGCCGAGTTAATGATGCTAGAGTATACCTTAATGGAAAAGTTTAGAGATCTCAATCTTCAATTTAACTGGACTCCAAATTGTGTAATTATGGGGAATTTGAATGTCTCTTCTACTCTTAGGGAAGAAATCGAGCAAGAGCAAGGGTTAGACGAGAAGTTATAAGAAGTGTTATTGCAACCGGGTTTTGCGCGAGCTACCGACGAAACTATTTTGTTTAACCAAAGGATTTGTGTTCCAGATAACACAGAGTTAAAACGAAGGATTTTGGAAGAAGCGCATAAGGGTGCTTTTACTATACATCCTGGTGCTTCAAAGATGAATCAAGATTTAAAGAGGGACTATTGGTGGCCCGGGATGAAAAAGGATATTGCGGTGTATGTGTCGGAATGTGCGGTGTGCCAACAAGTGAAGATTGAGCACCAAAGGCCGGGTGGCTTGTTACAACCTTTAGAGATTCCGACGTGGAAATGGGATAGTATTTCAATGGACTTCGCAGTGCGATTACCCCGTGCGCAAGGTGGTTATGATTCGATTTGGGTAATTGTGGACCTGTTAACGAAATCTGCGCATTTCTTAGCTGTGAAGACTACCTACAAGGCGAGTCATCTCGCAAGGTTGTTCATTTCAGAAATAGTGCGCTTGCATGGTATTCCTACTAGCATCATTTAGGATAGAGATCCAAAGTTTACTTCCAGATTTTGGAGAGCTTTTCAACAAGCCATGGGAACGAGGTTATGTTTGAGTACGTCGAATCATCCGCAACCAGAGGTTAGACAGAACGGACAATACAAACTATGGAGGACATGTTAAGAGCTTGTGTGCTTGAAAGTGGAGGAAATTGGATAGAACTTTTACCGTTGATTGAATTATCTTATAATACCAGTTATCATGCAAGTATTGGTATGGCACCTTATGAGGCGTTATACGGTAGGAAGTGTAGAACCCCATTGTGTTGGGTGGAGGTTGGCGACGATAGAATTTTGGGACCCGAGATTATTCACGAGACCACGGAAAAGATTAGAATGATTCGTGGAAAAGTTAAACAAGCTCAAGATCGTCAGAAAAGCTATGCGGACAACCGTAGGAGACCGTTAGAGTTTGATGAGGGTGATCATGTATTTTTGAAGGTTACTCCGAGGTTGAGATTGAAAGGACCATTTAAATCGCGGAAGTTAAGTCCAAGATACGTGGGACCGTATCAAATATTAGAAAGAATTGGAGAAGTAGCTTACAAATTAGCCTTACCGCCTTCTCTGTCAGAGATGCACGACGTTTTCCATGTGTCTCAGCTTCGAAAATTTGTCCCAGATCCTCTTCAGCCAATTTTACCAGATACAATTGAGATAGAAGCTGATTTGACATTTGAGCCTCAACCGAGTCGTAGCACCGGAAGAGAAACTAAAGTGTTAAGAAAAAAAAATATTTCTCTTGTTAAGGTCCAATGGGATGAGAGGCATCCAGGCGATGCAACTTGGGAATTGGAATCGGAAATGCCGGAGGTCTACCCTCATCTGTTCAAGTAATCTTTTAAATTCGTGGGTGAATTTCTATTTAAGGGGGGGGGGAGGATGTAATACCCCGTAATTTTGCAAACATTTTGGATAATATTATTATGATCAACTAGGTTCCGGGGTACTCTGAGCAATTATTGGATAAAGTAATTAGAGTAAACCGACGAACTCGGATTTTGATTAGATTAATATTATTTAACTTGGAGTTTTATTCGTTGGTGTATTTGAGATAATTTGGATAATTAGTATTACCAATTAATATTCCTATTGTATATTTTCTTTTCCTTTTCCTTATTTGATGAAGAGAAAAACATTAGAGAAAGAAAGAAAGTAGAAGTAAAAAGGATGGAAAAGAAGAGAAAAATTCCTCAAGAGCTCTAAGACTTGAATCATCAACCAATCTTCATCTTTTCATCTCAGCTTCAACCTCCTCATCTTGTAATCCAGGTGGGTTCTAGTTAGATACTTTAGAGTATAGTTTTATTGAGTTAGAGTTAGTTTTGATATTGTGAGAAATGAGAAATTTTGCAATAAAATCGTAATCTAACTGCTGGAATTCGATATTTGACTGTGTAGTATACTGGTTATTATGTTTATAACATGTTTTGGTGTGTTTTGATTTGGGAAAAAATGGAATTTTGGGGTTGAATTGAGAAACCCGTAGCAGAACTTTTCTGCAGGAAAAATTCTGGGTTTCCTCTGCCCATACGCGTATCACGCAAGGCAATACGCGTATGGCAATGAAGCATTTTAGGCGTTACGCGTATGGGAAGAGGCAATACGCGTATGGCAATGAAGCAGTTTAGGCGTTACGCGTATGGTAGGATGCAATACGCGTATGGTTGAGGTAATACGCGTATTGGAGTTTTAAATGGAATTTTGAAGGAAAATCAGTCTCTGCCCATACGCGTATCACTTTGGGCTATACGCGCATGGCTTAGGGCAATACACGTACGGTCTGGAAAATGTAGAATTGTGTTTTTTCGCGATACCATTTCTCGTTATGTCCATAGCTTTTGGCTCGGTTATCAGTTTTTAACATTCTTGATATCGTTGGACAGCTAATAAAATGTACTTTCTTATTAAAATGGTTTTAAGATTTGTTGGCCGATTTAATTATGTCAGGAATTTGGAATAGTGTCCTTTTGTCGACTTTTATCGTTTAATGGTGTGTAATTATAGTTGAATAGGTATGCATGTTAAAATACGAAATAGGTAGGGTGAGGAACATTACCATATACAATGTCGGAAAGTCTGAATGACATAGTGTCAACGCTCGTGCATGAAAGGCCGAGGCGTGTGTGTATTAATCATAACCAGTTTATCTTGCGGTGTAGTTTCATGAGACTTGAGCACCTCCTCTGAGATGTATGCACAATTACTTGGCAGGTTTGATTCCCGCGTATAGTACGAATGGAGCCTACGGGTAAAGAGACTTGTGACGGTGTACGGGCCATGTGAAGTGACGGATCACGGTGTACGGGCCGATGATCCCGAATCCATTTCGTATGCCAAGTAACTACAAGGATCCATGACTCGGGTCGTCTTCTAGATGTAGAAGCGGACGGGAAAAGGGGATGCCTTGGTACGGTTATTGATTAGTGAGATTCTTGAGTTAACAGGCTCAGGAAGTACTTTGGTACTAGTGTGAGTTAACAGCCTCACGAGTGTGAATACATTTTTTTTGTATGTGTACTCATAGTCACTTCCTTTCCCTTTGACGTGAGTTAGGTTATTTAGAACCTTGTAGAGACGAGAGGACTTTAAGATAGGGAACTCACTGAGATTTGATGTATCTCACCCCACTGTTGTTGTTTACATCACAGGTACTGCAGGTTCCGCGAAGGGTAAGGATAAGGCTGTGTGATTATCCTTACTTATCTGTTAGCTTTGCTTCCATTGTGGAGTTTTTTTTGAGATCATTAATGATCTAGTTCTTAGTATTTGTCTTTGGAACACCTTATAGATATACCATGCCGTAGTTTTGTATTAGGTTTGGTTTTGGGCATGTATATGTATAATGTGTTTACTAGGAACTTATTGTATATTTCAGTACCAAAGGTGGAATTCATGTATAATATATGATTTGATGCATGTATGTATATATGGGCTTTACACTACAACCGGGGAAACACCTTTCCGTCTAGCGTACGAGACCGAGGCCGTAATCCCCGTCGAAGTTCACGTACCCTCCACGTGGACAGACTAGCCCTTAGACGAGGAGATGAACGAGGAATTATTAAGAGAAGAACTCGACCTCGTCGAGGAAATCCGAACTGGGACGGCCCTCTGCGAAGCCTCACTAAAATAAAAAATTACCATCAGGAACAATGCCAAGGTGATACAATGAGAGTTCGACGTGGGTAGCCTTGTTCTAAGGAGAAACCACAAAGACTCTCGCGAAGGCAAACTAGCCGCCAACTAGGAAGGACCCTATCGTGTCCGAGTAAAAACGAAGAATGGGGCCTATTACCTAGAACATCTCAACGGGGAAGAATTTTCTCGACCATGGAATGCTGAAAAGCTAAAATAATACTATAGCTAAGGCCCTAATTCTCGGTTCGACTCGTCATGACGACGACGTCAGCTGCCGACCACTATGCACGCCTAGGTACAAGCGTCACATAGCAATAAAGCAAAACCCCGCTCAGTAACGAGCCGAGTAACTGCTCGACAGCGGTCCTCGATCGAGCATCGCCGTCGTCAAAATACCATGACTGGCAGAACCCCAGCATGCGATGGGACGTTCGACCAGTACCCCTCACTGCCGAACACGTCTACAACGAGCAATCCCCCGAAACTTCACATAAGTCAAATACTCCCTATCACGGGCTGACATACATTCACAATAAGCATGAGTACAACACTTAGCAGAAAATAAAAGCAAGTAAAACCATGCAAATAACAGAACCGGCCACCAAGACTGGGCATATAATTTAAACATAATAAGTTGCCACTAGGACCACGATTGTGCTGGATTACATAAACCGGGGGCCATGCCCCCAAATAAGTTACAACAATTACGCGGCACGCAGGCCGAACAAATTACAACAACATAAAGAAAATGCCACACTCATCCAACTGGGCAGCGGGATCGGGCTGAAATCCTGGTTCTCCGCGGGCTGTTCCTCGAGCACGTTAGACACGAGGAAAAGAAATAGTGTGAAAAAATCTAAATAACTAAGACTACCAAGCAGCTTCTCGACTTTCGCGGGAGTCTTGCACTCCAGGAGTGCCTTGGTGTTAATAAACCGGTATTCAACCCTCTGACTAGCGTCCTCCTCGAAGATCGGGTTACCCTTATTCGTCCAGCATTCTACGAGCTGGAAGGAGTTATCGTACTTCACCAACGCCTCGTACGCCACGGCATCCTACCCGTGTAGCTCGTGCGATTGGAGAACGTACTCAACGGGCTTCTTGGCGAAATGGTCAGGTCCCCAATGGATAGGGAACTTGTAGATTCTTTGCCCAATAAATTTCCCCATCTCGTCGCGCAGGTCATTTCCCTCCTCGTCAACCTCGATCTCCTAGACATATGTGCTATCCTGGGCAGCTTCGGACACGGATTCGATAACATAGTACTGTTTCTTAAACGTCTGTATCGACTCTGAAAAAGGTTTAAATAATTTGCGAGGCTGCTTCAAAGGGACCCAACCATACAGCCTCCCCGACAACAACCTTTGAAGATGAAAGACGGTGAAAAATAAAGGGAGAGTAGCCCATATGGTAAGCTACTAGCACACCAGCTCGAACGCCCGGATGAAGGCCAACGAATTAGGGTGGAGCTGCGTAGGGGCCAACTTCAAGTGTACGAACACCGACTGCTGAAAATCGGTGAACAACCTCAGACCCAGCTCCTTGAAGGTATACTCATATATAGCAAAGCGGTCCCCGTAATTCATGCAGACCCTATCATCCTCAGAGGGAAAGTGCACCTTCCACTCCCCCTCTGGCCCAACTTCTGTAAAGACGTCCCCTAAGTACTTCACAAATGTAGACACATGTTACTTTTACAGACGAGTCTTCTAATTCAGCTCAGATAACTATAGGTATAATTAACATAAGACAAATTACTTTTAGAGGTGATTAAATAAATTTGAGGTAGATCTCTTTCTGTGCAACCATCTAACTCAAATTCATCACAATGCTTCTTTATGTAATGTATGTTATGTTTAACATACCTTCAGTTATAAGAGTTGAATTAGTAGACTTGTTTCCATGATATATCTCAGAAGAAAACTCATTAGTAACAAATTCAAAAGAAAATTCAATTGAAGAAAAAATGTGAACAAAACATTTATAAACTTGTTACATAAAGTAATTTGAAATTCCTACAGACGAAATAAAAACAGAACTCATGTGGGTGTTAGATTATTAAATATATCCTATATTTATTTGTGAGAACAAATATCAAAATAATATATAGATCTATAAATTTGGATGAAAGTAAATAGAGTATCACCAGAGATATACCCTATATTTACTTGAGGGGAAACATTCCATGCATGATTATGAACATTTGGCAAAAGTATTGTGCGAGGAAATATGCATAGATTGAGAGATGACCAAGTTTAGGCTTACCTCTAGGTCGTGACAGCAAGAGCAAATTGATTTCTGAGTAGGAGGTGTTACAGATGAATTGTGATGATCTGAACAGCTTCCCTACACCCTATGGAGTGTGTTTGAATGCTTGGACTTGATGGAAATTGGCTGGATCACTTCATGACATCTCAACTACAACTTAGTTAAAACCTTGAGCAATTGACTGGTGATTCTGAAAAATCAGTGTTCCAAATGTTGTTTAAGTGTTTTATCAGCTCACATATGATGTATATGAGGTGTGTGTGTGATTAGTTTGAGTGGAATTACTCTCTAATGAAAAACTCGATAGTGACTTGCTAAGAAAGGCATTTTTTAGAGTGAGAAGTGGATTTTGAGAAAGGCAAGTGTTGTAGGCCTTTGGTGTACTTAAACTGATCACAATTAAGCTGTATTTATAGTAGAGCAAGTTTGTTTTGCAAGGAATAGTGAATGGCAACTGCTGAGTAGGTTTGGCCAATGTTGGCAAATGAAAATCCAAGTCTCCTCTAGCCATTGACTAGATGTTAGGACACAGGCTGCTGGTCCCCTTGGTCTTGGATAAGTCTTGACTGAATTCAGTTTCTAATAGCTCAGTCCATGCCACCTTGGTGCTTCATTGAATGCTCCAATCCAAAATTGGAGTCTTGTCCCTATTTTGGGCAATTCTAGGTTTAGCATGTTATTTCTTGTTCCAAGGACTTTGGAGGCTTGGCTCAGTGATTGTCCCCTTTAGATTCAATCCTCAGATGTGTCCAAGGTGATGACAAGGCTTGGAATTGGCTGATTTTGGAAAATCGACCAAAAGTGCAAAAATCTGCCATGCCTTGGCAGATTTCAGCAAGGCAACTTGCCAATGTCATATCTCATGGCTAAAGTTGAATTTGGTGATGTTCTTGGCCATTTTGGAAAGCTCTTATATGATACAACAACTGTTTGATCATATTTGGTTTTGATACTTTTTGGATCCAAGTGAAAAATGTCCCTACATTTGGAAAAAAGTAAGGCAAAATCTGACTTAGTGAATTTTTCATGAAGTGTTGGAACAAAGTGACTTTTCTTGATTTTGATCACTCCATAACTCAAAATCCATAAGGAATTTGGACATAGGTCAGTATGAAGCTTTTGTATAGGGCAATGAGATCTACAAATCAAGCTTTGGAGGAAAAAAAATGGCTTTGTGGTTTAGGAGTTATGATCCTCCAAAGTTGGTACCTTTGTCACTTTTTTTCATAACTTAGAAAATTTTCTAAGTTTTTATGGTTACCCCTTTTACAAGTTATCCCATTTTCTTTGATTTTTCTTGATGAATGATGATTCAAATCATACATTAAAATCATTTTAAGGTTAAAAATCCATTTTTGTGAAAAATCTCAAAAAGTCAAAGTTGACTTTTGTGCACAGTTGACTTTTTATCAGATGAATTCCAAACTGTGCAATTCTTCAGGAAATCATGTCCTTGACCTAAATCAAACTTGATGTACATGTTCCATGGGTGTTATAGGGTATGTTGAATCATGTCTTAGGGCTTGGGAGCATGTCCTGGTTAAAAGTCAAAGTTACAGTTGACTTTTCTCACGAAACCCTAACTGTGTTTCAGACGAAATTGAAACTTGTTGCTCAAGCTTCTTGGATCAATCCATTGTCCCAAATGGATAAATATGGTATATTAGAGACCCTCAAATCATGTCTTGAGGTCTTGGTTCATAATTTGTCCCAAAAGTCAACTTAGGGGTGAATTAGGTCAAGAAACCCTAATTCCTGATTTTGATGAATGCATCCCCTGAGGCAAGATTGACTTAATGATTGGGTTTATGTGGTTCTATGGAGCATATTAGGTTATGTTTTGGATCTTTGGCTTATGCCCAGATGAAAATATCCATCTGGAGGCCCTGGTCGATCAAAACCCTAATTTGGTGACACTGTCGATCTTGAAGCTTGATCCATCTAGAAGAGGGCAACCTTGTGCTTAATCCTTGAAGTGGGAGTCTTCTTGATCCATTGTGGATGTTTGAGAAGTTGGAAAAGTTGAAGATCATGTCATTTCTTGATTGATCCTTTGTCTAAGAGCTCAGAGTGGGCTTGAAACCCTAATTTTGATTGTGGTGAATGCTCAACAATTCCTTGAGGAGATTGATGAGGCATAAAGGTAAATCCATATTGTGATGAGGATTTACACAATGATGGGAAATCTTAGTGGTCAAAATTTCGGGTATGATAGATGCCCCTATTTAATCTTCTTGGACCCGAAGGTGTGAATGACGAAGGTATTCGAGCATTCGGGGTGCAAGAGGATTAAATATCGGAACAACTAAAATTTTGATGGTGGTTATGAATGGTAGTTTGCGCATCCATCTTCTTTCGCTAAGTGTTGATACTTAGAAAAGGTAAAACCTCCCCTCGATCCTGGTTTCCTACCAAGGAACTGGTCTTAGTTGCGGAAATAAACTTCCCCTCGATCCTGGTTTCCTACCAAGGAATTGGTCTTAGTTTCTGATTTAAACTTCCCATCGATCCTGGTTTCCTACCAAGGAACTGGTCTTAGTTTCTGATTTAAACTTCCCCTCGATCCTGGTTTCCTACCAAGGAACTGGTCTTAGTTGCGGAAATAAACTTCCCCTCGATCCTGGTTTCCTACCAAGGAACTGGTCTTAGTTTCTGATTTAAACTTCCCCTCGATCCTGGTTTCCTACCAAGGAATTGTCTTAGTTTCTGATTTAAACTTCCCCTCGTAGCGGTTTTCCTCAAACTTCTCACTGAATTTTCCTAGGGAGATGCCATTTGATAGAAAATTTTTGATGTCAGACATGCTGGGGAACCCAGTCGTCTAAGTTGTAGAGGTGTACAAACTTCTCTGTTGGAGATGTCATTTGTTGACTCTATTGGGGAAAACGAGTCTCTTGAGAGACTGCTTTCACGCTTGGGGATATTACATCATACTTTTCTCGGGATCTTGCCGGAGAAATGCCATATGATGGGATCCAATTTTGAGGTGCCGATGACCTTTTCATTAGTGGTTTTTTCGGAGAAAAACTGCTGTACCACCGAATCTCTGATTAAGAGGCTTTCTCTAGGGATTTTCCTTAATGTAGGAAAGCAAGGATATCATCTTCAATGGCAAAGAGTGATGTTGACTGAAGGTTCTCTGGTTTTTCAGAGGTTCAAGTTATCAAAGTGGTCGAGGAGCCAACTTCCATCCAGAAATAAACTGGAAGAGAGAGATTGTTCAGACACAGCATTTCCCGACGAGGAAAGAAACGACAACTCGATTGAGAGGACTTTTATCACTAGGGGATAAGACCGACTAGAGTGACAATGATGCAATGCGAATGCGAATGCAAATCAACAATGCATGATGCATGTATGTTTATGCTGACAGAACTGACGCGACATACAGACTAATGGATGAACATGACGGGATACTCGGCCACAGTGGAAGATGTAAAGTATCACTTGTTCACGATAACGATTCTGCCTTGCTTAGGAGAGATAACCCCTACGGGGAATACCGTTGGTCGGGCTTAGGAGATAAGAACTCGGCCGAAGATGTCAGATGGATTAGTTGCATCTGACACTATTGATCCTTCATTCAGGCGCACTGGCGTAGAAGGAGTACTTTGATTCTGCACTTTGAAGTTCGCTTACTTCTGGAGAAGCGGTTGATGCTCTTTTGATGTTCAACAGTCAAAAGAAATTGCCATCTTTATTTTAAAAGCAGAAAAAGTTTTACAAGTAAATTCATTTTTGTTTTAATTCAAGAATCGTTGAGCATGTTAAAATGTCGTTATATAAAGCTAAAACAAATGAGAATTACAAACAAAGGCACAAGGGCTCAAATTTTATTGATAAGATAGAGATCAGCTAAACGCGTGATTCCAAAGAGTATTTACAAAGTTAGAAAATGGTAATTTACAGGGAAAAGGGCTACGTTGAAACATAACGACCATTATCCTTCTACCAACTTTGAATTCTGGGCATCCTGAGCTTCTGTCGAAGATGACCTTGACTGGAGTTTTCCTCCGATGAATGGTGTAACTGCTGCTGAGGGACTTGCCTCTGTTGAACATAGTTACTTGTCATTATCCCTAACTTTTGCCTGGATTGTACTATGATGTTTCCAATCATCTGGGATGATTTTTTTTTTATTTTGTCTCTAACTTTTGCCTGGACCGCCCTTTCGGGTTTTCAATCCACCGAGTGTTTTTTTTAGGCGAAGTATTTCTTGACTACATCAACATTCATGGGGTAAGTAAATTCCTCTCCGTCCATGGTTGCAAGTCTCAAGGCGCCGCCTGAGAAAGCTTTCGTAACCATGTAGGGGCCGTCATAATTCGGAGTCCATTTGCCTCGCGAATCAGTGAGAAATGATTGTATCTTTTTTAGCACAAGGTCTCCTTTCCTGAAGACGCGAGGTCGGACCTTTTTGTCGAACGCCCTCTTCATTCTTTGTTGATACAACTGACCGTGGCATAGAGCTGTGATTCTTCTTTCTTCGATCAGATTCAGTTCGTCGTGTCGACTTTGACACCATTCAGCTTCTGTCAGCTCAGCTTCCATCAATACCCGGATTGATGGGATTTCTACTTCTATGGGGAGCACTGCTTCCATGCCATATACTAGAGAGAAAGGGGTTGCCCCTGTTGAAGTGCAGACAGATGTGCAATAACCATGAAGAGCAAAGGGTAGCATCTCGTGCCAATCTTTGTAGGTTACAACCATCTTCTGAACAATCCTCTTGATGTTCTTGTTAGCCGCTTCTACCGCTCCGTTCATCTTGGGTCGGTAGGGAGATGAGTTATGGTGTTCGATCTTGAACTCTGCGCACAACTCTTTCATCATCTTATTGTTCAAGTTAGATCCATTATCAGTAATGATCTGGTTTGGAACACCATAACGGCGGATGGTATTGGTTTTGATAAATCGGACCACCACTTGTCGGGTCACATTAGCGTACGACGCTGCTTCGACCCACTTGGTGAAGTAATCAATGGCTACCAGGATGAACCGATGTCCGTTTGAAGCTTTGGGCTCAATCAAGCCAATCATGTCGATTCCCCATATGGAAAAAGGCCATGGGGAAGAAAGAACTTTGAGATGCGTTGGCGGTACATGAATTTTGTCGGAGTATATCTGACACTTGTGACACCTCTTCATGTACTTGTAGCAGTCGGATTCCATTGTCAACTAATAGTACCCTGCTCTTAGAATTTTTCTCGCCATTGTGTGTCCGTTGGCATGAGTGCCAAAGGATCCTTCATGAATTTCTTTCATTAGCATGTCTGCTTTTAGTCTGTCTACGCATCGGAGCAAGACCATGTAAAAGTTCCTCTTATAGAGAGTATCACCGCTCAGGAAGAAGCTGTTTGCTAGTCTTCTGAGGGTTTTTCTGTCTTTCCTTAGTGCCCCAAGTGGGTACTCTTATTTTTGAAGGAAGCATTTGATATCGTGATACCAAGGTTTGTCGTCTATGACTGCTTCAATCGTGAAGATGTAAGCGGGCCGTTCTAGGCGCATTACGTCAATCTTAGGTAGGTCATTCCATTGACATACACTAATCATAGAAGAGAGTGTGGCTAATGCATCAGCCATGTGATTCTCATCACGAGGGATGTGATGAAACTCGATTCTATAGAAGAAAGGTAACAACCTTCTTGCATAGTCTTTGTAAGGAATCAATCCTGATTGGTATGTGTTCCAATCTCCTTTTATCTGATTGATAACCAAAGATGAGTCGCTGTATACGTCCAAGTTTTTGATCCTTAAATCAATCGCTTCTTCGAGACCCATAATACAAGCTTCGTATTCGGCCTCGTTGTTTGTACATTTGAACGTAAGTCAAGCGGTGAAAGGAATGTGGGTACCCTGAGGGGTAACAATTATTGCCCCAATTCCGTTTCCATAATGGTTAACTGCTCCGTCAAAGATTTATCCCCACTGGGAACCTGGTTCTGGCCCTTCACTGGGTAGCGGCTCATCGCAATCTTTCATCTTCAAATACATGACATCTTCGTCTGGGAAATTAAACCCGACTGATTCTTGATCGTCAATCAGTTGATGAGCCAAATGATCGACTAAAATACTCCCCTTAACGGCTTTTTGAGCATGGTACTCTATGTCATATTCTGATAGCAACATCTGCCAACGGGCGATTCTTCCCGTGAGAGCAGGTTTTTCAAATACATACTTGATTGGGTCCATCTCAGAGACCAACCAAGTAGTGTGAAGAATCATGTACTGGCGCAGAGGTTTGGCTGCCCAAGCCAAAGCACAACAAGTTTTCTTGAGCATCGTGTACCGAGTTTCACAGTCGGTGAATTTCTTGCTTAGATAGTAAATGGCAGACGCTTTCCGTTTGGTTTCGTCTTGTTGGCCAAGTACACACCCCATTGAGTCTTCCAAGACTGTGAGGTAGATGATCAGTGGTCTTCCTTCCACTGGAGGTGATAGAATCAGAGGCTTCAACAGATATTCCTTATTACTGTCCAAGGCGGTTTGGCAATCTTCTTTCCAAACGGAATCCTGGTTCTTTTTGAGTAATTTGAAAATCAGCGCATATGTGGCAGTCATGAGGAATATAAATCTGGAGATGTAGTTCAAACGTCCCAGGAACCCTCTGACTTGTTTTTCAGTTTTCAGAGAAGGCATTTCTTGAATGGCCTTGACCTTGTCAGGCTCAACCTCAATTCCTTTCTGGATGACGATGAACCCTAAAAGTTTCCCTGAACGGACACCGAAGGTGCATTTGTTGGGATTCAAGTGGAGTTTGTACTTTCTCAGACGCTCGAATAGTTTCGACAAGTGGGTCACATGATCCTCCTCTGTTTTAGATTTGGCAATCATGTCATCGACATATACCTCGATTTCTTTGTGTATCATGTCATGAAACAGAGTAGTCATGGCCCTTTGATGGGTTACCCCGGCGTTCTTCAAACTGAATGACATTACCTTGTAACAAAAGGCACCCCATGGGGTAATGAACGAAGTTTTCTCCATGTCTTTCGGCGCCATCTTGATCTGGTTATAGCCCGAGAATCCATCCATGAAGGAGAAAACTTTGAACTTTGCTGTACTGTTAACCAGCATGTCAACGTGTGGTAAAGGAAAGTCGTCCTTTGGACTTGCCTTGTTCAGATCCCTGTAGTCGACACACATTCTGACCTTTCCGTCCTTTTTCAGAACAGGTACTATGTTGGCTAACCATTGAGGATATTCTTATGTGGCGAGGAAACCCGCGTCAATCTGTTTCTGTATCTCCTCTTTGATTTTGATGGCCATGTTCGGGTGTGTGCGTCTCAACCTCTACTTTACTGGCAGACATTCCAATCTTAACGTTAAGTGATGTTCCACGATGCAGGTATCCAACCCTGGAATGTCCTGATAGGACCAAGCAAACACATCGAGAAATTCTCTGAGAAGCTTTGTCAAACTCTCTTTGGCAGTTGGACTGAGCAGTGCCCCAATCCTGATTTCTTTTCTCTCTTTTTCTGAACCCAAGTTTACTGTTTCCAACGGTTCTTTGTGAGGATCAATGGACCTTTCCTCTTGTCTGAGTAATCGGGAGATCTCTTCTGGAATTTCGTTGTCAACTTCTTCTTCAACCTCAAATACCGGGAACTCAAAGTTGGGAGAAGGCATCGGATAGTATGTTTCAACGGGGTTTAAATCAAGCAATCTGCATGACGTGATGATTCGTGTTTAGAAGAGATAGAGAGAATGCAAAAGTGTGCAGTGTATTTTTTTATTACTGCTTGTTTTTATTATTGAATTGTTTTTTAGGATTACCATTTTCTGAGAAAAAGCAAAAAGAGAAAACAACAATTAATACGGAAATTACAAAACGACGTTATTTTATTAATGAACAAATCGATTCTTGAAACTACAGCCCTATAAAATAAAACTCTGTCACTTTGGGTGAAGCGAAGAGGGAAAATTTACAGAAAGCGAGCCCTATCAAAACATCCGTTTCACCTGGGCAGGGTGAAAGGTTAAAGATGGCAATTACTTTGATTGGCGAACGAACTTCGGAACATCAACAGCGACCCACTGGCAGCGAACTCCTCGGTGAATCACAAAGTCTGGTACCTTCCTTGGTTTGTCTTCAGAAATGACGCTGATTTCTGGTGGAGCAGGATCATTGGAATCTGTCTCCCAGGCAGAATTGTCGTAGGAGAATTCCTCAGTTGCATTTTGCATAGCATTTGTACTCTCAGCTGTATCTCCCCATCCAGTTGGCTGGATGTCTTCGAGCCTGATATGAGAGCTTTCGGGAGCGGTGTACTTGACCATATAGTCGTATTTTCCACTCGGTTGTCCCAAGGTGTCCCAAACTTTTCTGGAACTGGAGGGGTCATCTCTCTCGATGACGTTGACCTCGGGAAAAGCATAATTAATGAATTCTAGTCCTGCAAATGACGCAAATTCATCGTCATATTGCGTAGTTTCCGAATGACCTAAGTGTTGATCCCATGACATGGTGGGGAAGCAGGTATTCTGTTCAATGATGCTCAGCTGAGTTTCATTACTCGGCTGACTTTCTGGCCTCAAGTCTCCGGGGTAAGGCTGCCACATTGGCAGGCCATCCATCGGGCCATAGTAATTGTGGTCAAAGTTGTCCTCCTCTAATGAATTTGGCGGAGCACGGCATCCTTCTGGATCACAATCTCCGTATATCATTTCGACATCTGACCGTGGTATAAATCTCGGACTCTGTGCAGGATAGCAAAATGGCGTAGGCACCTCTTCCTGAGACATACAACCGTCCTCGTTAAGATAGGACTTCCATCCCTCGTCCATGTCGGAGGAATCCTCCTCATTGATAGCATGGATTGCCTGAGGCAC
Source organism: Lathyrus tuberosus (assembly GCA_022829125.1). Lineage (NCBI taxonomy): Eukaryota > Viridiplantae > Streptophyta > Magnoliopsida > Fabales > Fabaceae > Lathyrus > Lathyrus tuberosus. The sequence goes on from JALAZF010000349.1 coordinate 4,026,262, forward strand.
TAGGTGAAGGAACCCTCCATTGTGAAAGAAGTTCTGAATGGGATGAAGACTTTCATCGTTAGCAGATGTCCGGGTACAGGTTGCAGAAAAACCAAGACCCTTCTTTGTTGTATTGCTAGTAGGAATGACAAGCTGTCCCCATCCTGTTGTATCGGTACTCTCGACCGCTTTAATAGCATCTTTGTATGAGGAAATCGAAGTTCCTCCTCCGGATTGATCTTCATTGTGTAGCGAAAGCGCTTGGAACTGGGTTCCAATTATCCCTTCTGGTTCCACATAAGTGGATGACGATAAATTGCTGACGAACAAGGCCTGTTCCCCACAGACTGTGATGAGTTGGCCATTCTGGACGAACTTTAACTTTTGGTGGAGGGTTGAAGTGACCGCTCCAGCCTGATGTATCCAAGGTCTTCCTAATAAACAACTGTACATTGCCCGGATGTCCATGACCTGGAAAGTGACTTGGAAAGTGTGAGGACTAATAGTTATGGGAAGATCAACTTCGCCGATAACCATCTTTCTGGACCCGTCGAATGGTTTGACGACGACCTCGCTGGTTCTCATCGGAGGGCCTTTGAATGATAATTGCATCAAAGTGGTCTTCGGCATAACATTCAGGGCTGACCCTGTGTCTACCAGTATGCTGGCTAAAGCATCGTCCTGGCAGTTGACTATAATATTGAGCACCATGTTATGACGGCGACCCTCTTCTGGTAATTCCTCATCACTAAATCCCAAGTTATTGCAAGAAGTGATGTTAGAGACAATACTATCGAACAGTTTAATTGTTACATCCTGTTCCACAAAGGCTTGCTCCAAGACTTTCTGTAGAGCCTCCCTGTGCGCTTTTGAACTTAGTAACAGAGATAATACGAAGATCTTTGAAGGAGTCTGTAACAGTTGATCGACAATGTTGTATTCACTCCTTTGGATGAGCTTCAGCATCTCATCATCGTTTTTCAAAAGGTCGGGATTACTGGATTGACCGAATGGTGGATCGGTAGCTTCTGTCTGCAGTTCCTTTTCATTGTTGGACTCTCCAACTCCTCTGTTGAAGATTCTACCACTCCGTGTTACACGACTGATGTCTGCAATATTCACGACAGAGGGTAATGGAATTTCCTTTCCATTTTCAATTATCGTTGCACCATATTTGTAAGGGATTTCCTTAGTTGATTCATACGGTAGTGATCCCGGCAGATAGATGACTATGGGAACCCTCTGGTTTTTCTGACCATCGTACGTAATCTCGATCCGTTCCCGGTTGGGAATTCTTGATTCGTCAAGCAGAGGGGTAATGGCAAAAACATTCCTGGTCCTCTGATGATCAGAGATGACGACAACGTCCTCAATTTGATTGGCAAGGTAATTCGGCGACCAATTGATGGGTCCGGAACCTGGATATGGGCGGATCTCTCCACGATCCATCTGCCCCTGGAGAGTTGCTTGCACAAGGTAGCACCCTTGGCTACTTTCTGAACAGACTCCACAACGTTTATAATTGTGTGGTGGCACCTGGCCACGACCGCTTTGAATACAATTTAACCTCACTAGGTTAGCTTCCACGAGTCGGACATCCTGACTTTGACGCCTAGTGGGATTCCTGTTATTGATACTAATTTGCTGAGTATCTTCATCCATGTAGATTGGCATCCACCAATGATTTAACAAGTGCTGAAGTGCCTCCTGGACAAGGGCACATCTCAGATCGTTTTCGCAACCCGCTTTATAGCTGTGATAATTATGTGAGATCAGGAATCCGAGTCGGACCTGCTCAGCATACAACTCTACCAAGTTGGTATTCATCAAGCGAATGTCAACGATTTGAACCATGTTGATCTGATAGGGATTCCTACAATGGTAGTATTAGATCCATCCAAGATCCATCTGACACTGGAGGGCCTCCTGTATGAAAGAGCATCCCTGTTTGTTTACAGAGCAAGTCAGACAAGAACTGTAATTGTGCCGCGGAAGATTATGATACTGGCTTTTCCTTGAATGCATCGCCACCAAGTTGACATTCATTGTACGGATATCGTGGTTTTGAATGACGTTGGAATTCGTGTAGACCATGTTAACTCCACGAACTCGGTGCTCTTGGATCCATCCGAGATCCATCTGTTCCTGTAGGGATGCTTGCACCACAGAACATCCTTGATTGTTTTTAGAGCAGATATCACACTGATGATAATTATGAGATGGCACATGGCCATATCCACTCTGTCTACAATGCATCTTGACCAGATTGGTCCTCAACAAGTGTACATCGTGAATTTTATAGACATTGTTAGATTCTTTCTCAATTAGGTTGACTGCAGCTTTCTCATGTTGAGGCAGCGGGTTTGTGAGAACATTAGGATTCGTATCTTTGAAAGATAAGAGCCCGCTCCTAACAAGCTTTTGCATGTCAGATTTGAAATAGAGACAGATCTCTATGTTATGCCCTGATCCTCCTCGATGATAAGGGCTTGTTTGGTCCACCTTAAACCGAAAAGGAGGATTTTTCGATACTGTAAGAGGAGACTTAGTCTGGATGTGCCCCTTGGCCAATAGTAACGGAAATAGTTCTACGTACAACATGGGTACAGGATTAAACCCTGGTGGTCGCGTTGTACGGTTGTTATTGTATGGAGGACGAGCCTGCTACAGAGGCTGTTGTGTCCTTTGCTGATTAGGTTGGCTTTGCGCAACCTGAGGTTAATTCATAGGAATAGGTGCAGGGCTGATTGTAGGAGTCATAACCGCTACCGGTTGGTATCGTCGCCTTTGCTTTCTGAGAGAGATATTCCCAATATGTTGCTCTTTTTTCTTAGGGAGAGCACTACCGTATCATTTTGTACTACTTGATGATCCAACGTCTTTTACCAAATGTCCTTCTCGGACGGCTTCCTTAAAAGGAACTCCCATGCCCACCATCTTGGTGAAATCACTGGGCGCACTGGCAACCATTATATCATAGTAAAATGAACTTAAGGTCTTTAAGAAGATCTTTGTCATCTATTTTTCCTCAAGAGGTGGACAGACCTGGGCGACTTTTTCACGCCATCTCTGAGCGTATTCCTAAAACGTTTCCTTGTCCTTTTCTGACGTTGATCTGAGTTGATCTCTATCTGGTGCCATGTCCAGATTGTATTTATATTGTTGGACGAAGGCAGTGCCAAGATCTCTGAAAGTGCTAATCGTAGCACGGTTTAAACCCATGTACCATTTTAGGGCGGCACCGGTTAAACTATCCTGAAAGTAGTGAATCAGTAGGTCCTGATTCTCCGTCTGAGCTGACATTCGCCGAGCGTACATCACCAGATGACTTTGAGGGCAAGATTTACCCTTGTATTTTTCAAAGTCGGGCACTTGAAATTTGTGCGAAACTTTCACATTGGGGACCAGACAGAGGTCTGCGGCGTCTTTTCTAAATAGATCCTGACCGCGAATGGCTTGTAGTTCCTTCTGCATTTCCAGGAATTGTTCCTGGAATTCATCCATTCTATCAAACATAGTTTCCTTCTTACCAGAAGGTATTGGTGCAACCTGTCCTTTCGGGACAGTGTGAACCGCAGGGGGTGGTACCGTGACTACAACAGTGAATCTTGGTGTTTCCCGAAGTTTGTAACCTTCAGGAGTCTTCAGTATGCCCCTGGCATCTTCGCTTTCCCGAAGTTTGTAACCTTCAGGCCCAGCGGCATCTGGTGTGATTCCCTGATCTTCAGTGATCGGCGGAACATATCCTTCCGGGATATAGTTAACAGGCATGCCCCAAGGACGATCTTTTGACATTTGATACCTAGGATCATACTTCTCCACTATAGGCATTGAGGTGATCTCTGAGATCACAGTCCTTTGTAGCTGAGCTTCTGCCATGGCTTGCATGTCGTTACGAAGCTTTCTTATATCCTCTCTCAGAGCGTCGATCTCTTCTTTCAACTCTATGTTTTCTTCCTCAAGATCATCCATCTTTTTCTGACGATTGGCCCGAGTATTGTACGAATGAGACAGTTTGACTCTAGAACCGAGACACAAACATGAGATTCGTAGGTAAGAAGAATAAGCGATGTGAGAATGATGAATGCAATGATTATATTAATTGTTTTTTGGTTTAATCAAAATAAACAACGACAATTAGATTGCAAATATCAAACAGTTGGGAAACCCCTTTTTATTGAATTTAAAGGATTACAGAAATGAAAATACATTAGATTACAAGGTGCAAAAATAGAAACCTAAGCTAATGGGTCCCGAGTCCTCTCTGAAGAGAAATCGGTTGCTGACTCTGGTACTTTCCTTTTCTTTGACCGGGGCTCTTGGGCCGTTGTCGGGTTGTCATTCCTTTGCCAGGTGAAAGGAGCGAGCAAATTCCTTTGGTCATCTTGATTCTCTACAGCATGTTGCTCCAAAATTTCAATCAGAGCGTCCTTATCTTTCAGTATTTGTTGTATTTTGATGCACTCCATGTTGAGGTGCGGTACTTGTTCTTCCAAGACCTCCTCTCCCGTTTAAATTTGTTAAGAGTAACCTGGAGCTTTTCAGTCTCAGTCATGAAGTACATGACAGACTCCCTCGGTGGAAGAACTCTATGAGGAGGATAAGGTATCTTTAGCTTAAGAGCTCTAGTTTGTACCCAGTGGAGATAAGGCTCCACCGAGACACAATCCGATTTTCCTAGAGACTCCCGTCCTTTCTTATGAACATGTTTCCAAGCATGAACTATCTTCTAGATGAACACCCCGTGGGACGTGTCTCATCGGGTATCCAAATTAACGACGAACGAGAACTGGATGGTAATTGATTCCTCCCTTAGTTCCTATAAGGGGTACGTTAGGGAAGTTTCCACAATGGTCAATGATCCTGATCCCATTATAAATCCTATTACACCAATCAATCTCAGAGTTGGTGAGGGACATGATTTTCTGCGACCAACGTAAGGCACTCTTGTGATCCCAAAAAGCAGCAGACTTAGGCAAATGGAAAATTAACCATTTATAAAGCAGAGGTACACAACATGTGATCTCCCCTCCGCTGTACAAATTTCCCAAGTGTACAGAATGATACGCATCTGCGAGCAAAGTTGGCACAGGGTTTCCAATGAGAAAGACCTTAATGTAGTTGATATCGACGAAGTTATTAATGTTGGGCAACAGAAATAACCCGTAGGTGAGTAAAACAAAGATGCTTTCAAAAGAAGTCACGTTCCCGGTACTGGCGAAGTACAGGGCTTTCTTTGTCAAGAACTGGGCTGGCAAACCTTGTATGCTGATAAGTGCAAATTGTACCTGTTTTTGTATATATGTTTTGTTGCACTTATTGTTGCTTTTTGTTAAATATCATATGAATAAACCCTGTTTTGTTTATGAATGCGTATAGTTACATTTTAGTGTATATATTGCATTTCGTGTAAATATCATTGAGTTTAATTGATTTTATCTCATTTTTGTAGGTATTCAAGCAGTGGGATTTTGCCATTGTTCTATAGAGCATTGAATAAGCCTTCCAACGCTTCGAACCGGGCGAAAAACGGAATTACGGTTCAAGAGTTATGAAGAAAATAAGCTTTGGATTTTCGAGCATGCTTTGAGCGCACTCCAAGCCCCAGGAAGCATGCTTGGAGCGCGCTGAGCGCGCTCCAAGCCCCCATAAAGAGCTACTTACAGGAAGTTGCGCGCTGAGCGCGCTCCAAGCCCGCTGAGCGCGCTTTTTAAGGCGTTTTAACTTCAAAAACGCGCGCTGAGCGCGCTCTGCGACTTTGACAGCAATAAATATAGTGAAAAAACACATTTTTTGGGATGGTTTTGGGTATTTTTTGCTCCCAACTCCATCCAACTTCATTTTTCTTGTAGATTAGCTTAGAAAACATCATTGGTGCTTGCATTTGGATGATCCGGAGTCGAATCTCTCGTCGATTAGTGTTGACAAACCAAGAAATGTTTGGTTCCTCTTCTCTCTTCTCTTTGTAATTTCTTTTTGTTGGGTTTTTATATGTTTTTACTTTGATCTTATGTATATTTGTTGATCATGGTGTTATATTTAATTTCCTTTATGAATCTCTATTGGTGATTGTTCTTGATTTTTGCTTAAATGCGCGGGGGTTGGGTCGTGTTAGAGATAAACTTCACAAACTTCGATTAAGGATAATTATCTGTTAGTTTCTGGATGCTAGAGATAGATTTAGGGCTAACAATCCGTAAGGGTGTCGAAACTTAATGACGTCCGTGTCTCGAGGCTTCGTACGCGAGAGTGACGAAGAGAGTGATACGGGTGATTTCTCAACTCAGTGTGCCAGAGATGGACACTATTGTGAGCGATACCGGGTGATATTGAGGAGTATTGTAAGTTGAGTGTAACTGGTCGGTAATTTTAAGTCTGTGATGAGTCGAATATATACACGCTTGATAAGTTCGTCTTGTTGAAGAATGAATTGTTTTTATGTTTTTATTTACTTTTCCGCATTTAATTCAAACCATTTTAAAACCAATCTCATTAACATTGAAATTGTCGAACGGCAGTTCAGTAGCACCGATCTCTGTGGACACGATAATTCCCGGAAAAATACTTCCAAAGTGTTTGTTGCTTGCCGCTATATCTGCTTCAACAAAATGGCGCCGTTGCCGGGGATTGGTTTTGATATTGAATCGCATTGCGATAGTTTCTTTGTTTTTGAGTTTTGTAGATATCGTACATGTTGTATATTTTCACTTGTTTATATTGATACTTGTACATTTTGACGTTTGTTCAAGTGTTTGGTTAGGACGCTTGCTTTTGGTTGCGCGGTGAGACATCACCATGGCATGAATGAAGGAAGTTTCTAATTAAGCACCGTAAAGGCGTCGAGCTTACGACGTAAAACAAGCATGTTTTATAGTTTTTCTTTTCAAATGTTTTTGGTTGTTGTTTGCTCACAGATTTTGATTGACTTACTTATGGATGCTTTTGTGATTTTCCAAGTTGGTTCGTTTCAACTTGCGAATGCGTGGTAATGATCTTGTTAAGTTTTGTACATGTCTGAGGTATGTATTTATCGCTTTCTATACTTTAGCATATTCATGATACCTAGGCATTTTACAAACATCCATGCCATCCTTTCTTTTATATACTTGTTCTATTGTGAATCACTTTAGTTCCCAACCTTTTTGTGAGGTGGCTTTCCATTGTTCATATATGCGCGGAGAACCAACATTCTTGTTCTAACTGGATTTTATTATGTTGAATCTTTTGTTTGTGTTGTTTATATGGATGCATGAAAGTGATCAAGGCAATTGTTTCATTTTGAGCACAACCACCTTAGCCAAATAGTCAATTCACCTTGTGAGTGTGTGAGAATTCGTAACCCCTTTGAGCTTTTTGATCCATGTTTTTATTTGAACTTAATGCTTGTCTATGAGTATTTAGTTCACTTATTTTTGAATGGATTTTGTTTTTTCTTGGACCTCAACTATGTGTTGCTGTATGGATTTCTTCCTTGCCTGAGAAAGTAGGGAGTATTCACATGATGATGTGGTTGAATTCAAGTTGGGGAGAGGATGATTGTATACTCATTGGTTGGATTCTATGAGGATTGAAAAAGAAAAGAAAAAAGAGAAAAATCTGTGAACGAGAAAAAGAAAGAGAAAAAAGAAGAAAAAAGAAAAATCCTTGAAAAAGGAAACAAAAAGAGTTGCAATAATTGTGCTAAATAAGTATTGTGTGTTGTGTAGCAATTGGGATTTTGGAAGAAGTTGGTTGAAATTGTGTGTGTGAATCTTTGTGAGTTTTCACTCCCTTAGGTTTAGGCAAGTTTTTGTTTCAATTACCTTTAGAAATTGCCCCTTGTTTGTTTACCCGACCACGCTACAACCTTGAAAGTCCTTGTGATTCTTGCCTTTATATGTTCAATATGATTTTTGGATGTATGCATAATTTAGTCTTTTGTTTGCGAGATTGTTGTGTGAGTGAAAGAACCTCATTTTGTGTTTTTCATCTACCGATGATTGTTTTTGCTAGGTGTGATTCACATTTGAACTTGTGTTGTTTTAGAATTTTTGGCATGACTTTTGTATTTTGCTTTTGTTTCGTGACTAGGTTATCGTTGCAGTTTAGTGGTAAGTATTTACTTTTTGTGTGTACCGTTGTCATTTGAACCATTCATTCGTTTCCGTTTTTCAAAACCTGTTGATTCGTCTTTCTTTGGATATCGCTTTTGCATTTTCAAGTTTGTTTGATTTTTGTTTGTGGACAAACAAGTAGGTAAGTTGGGGAGAGTTTGATAAGTGCAAATTGTACCTATTTTTGTATATATGTTTTGTTGCACTTATCGATTCTTTTTGGTAAATATCGTGCGAATAAAACCCACTTTGTGTGTAAATACGTTTACTTTACGTTTTCGGTGTATAGTGCGTTATCGTGTAAATATCATTGAGTTTAATCGATTTTCATTTATTTTTGTAGGTGTTCCAGCAATGGGATATTTCCATATTCATAAAGAGCATTGAATAAGCTTTCCAATGCTTCAAACCGTGCGTCAATCGGAGTTACGGTTCAAGAGTTATGAAGAAAACAAATTCTGGATTTCTGTCATACTCGCTAGGCGAGCCCCCGTAGCGAACACTCGCTAGATTGTTCGCTAGGCGAACCGGGGCGAACAGAAAATTCCAGAATCGTGAAAAAACTCAACAGAAAGGCGGTTTACGTTCGCCTAGCGAACGGGGACTTTTTAGGCGAACATGGAAAGTCAGAATTGCCTATTTTAGCCATTTTTCATCATTTTTTATGTTATGGTTTTGGGGATTCTTGCTCCAACTCCATCAAACTTCATTTTTTTAGTAGATTAGCTTAGAAAACAACATGGAAGCTTGCATGTGGATGATCCGAGGTGGATTTCTCATCGATCGGCTCCGACAATCCGTGAAGTGTTTGGTTCATTTCTCTTCCTCTTTGTGTATTCTTTCTTGTTGGGTTGTGCATATGTATTTGCTATGAACTCATGTATATTTGTCGCCCATGGCGTTGTATAAAACTTGCTTTACAAATCTTTATTGGTAATTGTCTCTAATTTTTGCTTTATGCGCGGGGTTTGTGTCGCGTTAGACATAACCTTCACGAACGTCGATTAGGGAGGATTGTCTGTTGGTTGCTGGACTCTAGAGATAGATTTAGGAGCTAACAATCTTTAATAGGCGTCGAAGCTTAATGCCTTCCGTGTTTCGAGGCTTCGCTCGCGAGAGTGACGAAGAGAGTAACACGGTTGTTTTCTCAACTTTGCGTTAGACATAACCTGTGTTGTGAGCGATGCTGGGTGATATTGATGAGTATTGTAGGTGGAGTATAACTGGGTGGTAAGTTTAAGTTTGTGAGGAGTGATTTGTATGCATTTCCGGACGAGTTTTTCTTGTTGAAGAATGAAGTTCTTTTTGTTTTATTATTTACTTTTATGTTCTCTTGTTTGAAACTATTTTAATCCAAACTCATTAATGCGAGAGATTGTCGAACGACATTCTTTCCCTCGAACTGATCTCTGTGGACACGACATAAATCCCAGAGGGAATTCTTCCGAAAATAAATATTTTTGCTTGCTAACACTATACCGCATTCCAACATATGCCACCCTTAATGGTCATGTGAGTACGGACCTCAGACTCGTCCAAATGAATTGCTCTTGCAATGGTCTGATTCTTTGGAATTTCTTCCAGTCCAGAAAATGGAGCTCGATCAGTGATGTGTAGATCAATCAGATGAGAGTACTCCTCAAGCGTTGGTGCTAGATGGTAATTCGGGAATGTAAAACAATGATAAACCGAATCGGAGAACTGAACCAGTGCATCCATGATTCCCTCAATCACATGGACTCTTAGCAGAGATAATAAACCTCCGTAATTGGCTCTAAAAGCCTCTTGGTTTGTGATCATCCTCGCCAAACCTCTTAAATCCTCTAGTTTTGGAATCCTGAAGGTGTACTTTTGAGTTCTCCTTCTACCGAAATCCATTAGCGCAATCCTTTTCTCTGATATTTGCAATCACAGTCTTAGTTTATTTTGAAAAAAACAGATAGACTAGAAGAGAAAATTTTTTGAATGTTTTAATGTGTTTTTAAATGAATGCATGAATGCATCACACAAAAACATAGAAAAAACATGGGGTCAAAGGGTCGTTGTCATGGAGTCAAGGCTCTACCCATCCCCAAAGGTTTATACTAGGGTGATTTTTTGTACCTGTACTCAAAATCATCAGCTCCTCCCAGGATAACAAACAACAAGCGGATCGCCAGCGAGCTGTATGAAATCTTAGAGTAAATGCTATTCACCAAGAATAGATCATCATCCTCAAATGAGGTTAGTATCGCGTGACAACTATTTCCGAAAGTTTCCGCACTACAAAAGGGTTGGCTCCTCAGCTTCTCAGACGTCACAATCGGCCCATTGCCTATGAGAGGGAATGGGTTACATTGGGAAGCCTCCACTGAGGTTGATGGTCGACCTCGTCGCCATCACTTATCTTAAGTGTATACTCAATCTTTCCACATGCGGCATCACACGCATTGCCATTAGCAGAAAAATAAACACAGATATCAATTAGGAAAAGCAGTATATATATTTGTCCTAATGTCCTAGACTTTTAAAAAGCTAAGAATCTTAGGTTCCTGACAGAAAATGGCTCCCCGGCGGAGACGCCATTCTGTGGTTCTTTCCCAACTTAAAGGTTTTGGCCTAAGATCCTAGCGAAGTCAACAAAAAGTCCTATCCCAGAAAAGAAAGAAAGAAAGAGAATTTTTTAAGGTTTCTACCTAAGAGATGTGAAGAGAACAAGATCTCACAGGCCCTGGTCGAACCAGAGATTCTGGGTTCGATCCCCAGCAGAGTCGCCATTCTTCTGTAACGAGTGATTTTTGGATGTGGTTGCGAAGCACAATCGCTCTAGTACTACAACTCGATTCATTTTTTATCCTATTGAAGCTGATGAAGGAAGGGAAATAGATGTCTCCAACTAACCCTGCTTGCAACTGAGGTTAAACAGTCAAAATTGTTGGTTTACAGATGCTACAAAGATTCGGGGTCTCTCTTAGGTTATTTTGTTAAAAAAATGTTTTAGGCTATCAGTTGAAATGTTAGGAAGGATGTATGAAAGTATGGGATTTTGGGTTTTCGTTTAGGGTGCTCGCTAAGATTTTTCTTTCAATCTGATGCCTACGTATTCCCGTTTACTGAAACGGGGAAATCAGAGCGATCATAGTTCCTCCTATTCTACGGGAGGAAATGGTGTTTTGGTGTCTTGTTCAAAGCCCAAGACGTGAAGCTAAAGGTAGTTTGTATCTTGTTCAAAGCCCAAGCTATAAAGCTAAATAGTCTATTTGTATCTTGTTCAAAGCCCAAGATATGAAGCTAAAAGAGTTTGACTTTAGAGAGAATTTGTCATCTCTAAAGAAGGGTTTGTATGTCACAACTGTTTATAAAGGAGAATTACTTTAACCGGGATTTGTGAATCCGGCAATGCCATAATTTCCTTTATAGGGGATTTCCAACCTGAAGGAGAAGACTTTAACTCAGTGTAGAGCAATGCTATCTTTCCTTAGGAATTTCTCATGCTAAAAGAGGGACAGTGGCGTGAATGTAAATAATCCAGAGGCTTGCCGTTTACATCGATTAGATGAAGGGGAAGGAGTTGTTGATGTTTGTGTACTGTGAACAAGGCACAACTTTGATGCTAAAAGGTTGATTGGATCAACCAGTGGTTTTCTTATACAAAGCCTAAGAGGAGGCTAATATGTGTCTCGTATAAAGCCCGAGAGAGATACTGAAAGGTTTTGACTCAACGAGGGAGTCTTTTGGTATCTCGTATAAAGCCCGAGATGGAGGCTACTTGACTCAACAAGAGAGTTTTCTGTATCTCGTACGAAGCCCGAGATGGAGGCTAAAGATGGTGACTCACCAAGAAAATCTTTTATACTCAACAAGAGAGTAATTTTGTATCTCGTACGAAGCCCGAGATGGAGGCTATTTGTTAGCTCCGCTGGAGAGAATCATTGTATAAATCCCAAGAGAGAGGCTATGGTGTTATTTCAGTTGAGTGACAGGACCAACATGCTGATTTAAAGAGAAAATTAGTTCTTATATGAGTAATGTTTGCACTTATGGATTTGTTTCGAGGATCGGGGTTATTTCCTGTTCTTTAAGGAAATGGGAAATCCAAAGGGTATTGAGACTGTCCGAGTCTACGGAGTTCCTTCCTGTTCTTGAAGGGTGCTTGAGAATGTCTTTGAGACTCAAGGAAATTAGACTGTCCAAGTCTAGAGTTTCATCTTTTGTACTATGCTTGGAGAAACAGTAGTAGACTCTTGGAAAGACTGTTCTATTAAGATGACTGATTTCTGTTCCTATACCTTTAGGAGCTCGTCGGGACAATTTGTACGAAGCCCAAGAGGAGGCTGAAAACTTTTAAGAAGCCGAGGGACAATTTGTACTAAGCCCAAGAGGAGGCTATCATTCCTAGAGGAAGAAATCATTTATACGAAGCCTAAGAGGAGGCTGTGAATACTTCTAAGAAGCCGACGGGTCCTTGTACAACGCCCAAGAGAAGGCGGGGATGCTTTTAGGAAGCTTGTGGGTCCCCAAACCCCGAGAAGTTCAAGACAGTCTATTCACAAAGAATAGGTCAAGCCAGGAAAGTTCGAGAATTTGGAAGAAACTCAAGGGATGCAATTCACGGAGAAGAGATCATCTCTGGGGAGTAGAGTTTCTTGACAAGTGCTTTTAAGAAGCCTGTGGGTCCCCAAACCCCGAGAAATTCAAGACAGGCTATTCACAAAGAATAGATCAAGCAGGAAAGTTCGAGAATTTGGAAGAAACTCAAGAGATGCAATTCACAGAGAAGAGATCATCTCTGGGGAGTAGAGTTTCTTTGACAACTTCTACGAGTGACAGTCTATGAAAGGGTTCACCGAGAATGCTGCCTTTCATGTCTCCTTATTGTTTAACCCCAAGAGGAGGGAAGACTGTGTCTGGTAATCCTATGGGGATCTAGGTTTGACTATTTAAGAGTGATCAATGGGCTTAATGCTAGACGTAGTTGCCGGGGAAACTCTAAATATCTATACTATTATTACATAGTTGATATGAGTTTATGAAAGAAGACTTACAGCGAAACAGACCCACAATACAGTTATATGTATATGAAAGCGGTAAATGAAAGTGTATAAACACTTACTCGATTGTAGAAGTTCCATGCTTTTTGGTTAGTTGTTCAACAAAGAAAGATTGAAAACAACCGTATATTTCAAAATCAAAGGAGAAAGTGCTTTGAAAAAGAAAATTTGGGGCTTACAGCTCATGGAGAGGCCCAGGGTTTTATCAGTGAGCGCACTGTTGAATTTGTAGAGAGGGACTTATACGAGTGACTGAGGCCCAAAAATTTTTTTCTGTACAAAGGGATGGGTCTTACACTCTTTCAAGAGGCCCAAAAGGTTTAAAGAAAAAGAGTGGGGCTTATAACACGAGGGTAGGCCCAGATGATTTTTTGTTTAAAATGGCGTTCGTGCCGAGATTTTATTTTAACGCAAAGGGGCTTATACAATATCTGAGGCCCAAATTTATTTTTGGTTAAAAGGGGATTGGGTCTTACACTCTAATAGAGGCCCAAAAGTTTTGAAATGGGTCTTACTACTCGAGGGTAGGCCTAGAGTTTGTTTTTCAACGGATGAAGATCGCGTCGAACTTTTTGAAATACAACGGGACTTATACAATAAGTGAGGCCCAAAAAGGTTGTATTTACAAAGGGTTGGGTCTTACACTCTAATAGAGGCCCAAAGTGTTTTGAAAATGATTTATGAGGGTTGAATTAATCAAAAACCTTAATTTGTTTTCAAAAATGTGTTTTAATTGAATAAAAATTCAATTAAAATGATCAAAATTGTTTAACATATGGAAAACAAATTGTGATCTTGGATTAATGCTTCAAAAATCAAGTATTGACCTACAAAATAATTAGAAGGCATTAAAAGTTACAAAATCAAGGTGGAAAAATTATTCAAAATGTCAAAAACAATTAAAATATTAATTCTTTGCAAAAATTTCATATTAAAACTCAGAGAGAAATTAATTTTTGAATCAATTAAATAAAATATTTTAACATTTTTGTGAATTATTAAAAAAAGAATCAACTCAAAATTATTAAAACTCAAAGAGAAATTAATTTCTGAATCAATTAAATAAAATCACAAAATTCAAATATTTGAATTTTAGAGAAATGGCGCCAAGACACCGCTGAAGAACACGCGCGTTTTTCAGTTTTGCCCAGATTTGCATTTTCTATCCAATCTCACTGAATACTTGATCTTATCATGCAATCCACATACCAATCAACTCGTTTCAACCTCACGATGATGTCTATGGCAATTAATTTCATTTAAATTAAGCATAAAACAAGAAATCAAGAAAAGTCCTCAAGAACCCTAAATTCTGCATGAAGGCAGGGATTTTTGATACACGATTCAAACAAAGCAATTACCTGAGGGGAAACATTCCATGCATGATTATGAACATTTGGCAAAAGTATTGTGCGAGGAAATATGCATAGATTGAGAGATGACCAAGTTTAGGCTTACCTCAAGGTCGTGATAGCAAGAGCAAATTGATTTCTGAGTAGGAGGTGTTACAGATGAATTGTGATGATCTGAACAGCTTCCCTACACCCCATGGAGTGTGTTTGAATGCTTGGACTTGATGTAAATTGGCTGGATCACTTCATGGCATCTCAACTGCAACTTGGTTAAAACCTTGAGATATTGACTGGTGATTCTGAGATATCAGTGTTCCAGATGTTGTTTAAGTGTTTGATTAGCTCACATATGATGTATATGAGGTGTGTGTGTGTGATTGGTTTGAGTGGAATTGCTCTCTAATGAAAAACCCGATAATGACTTGCTAAGAAAGGCATTTTTCAGAGTGAGAAGTGGATTTTGAGAAAGGCAAGTGTTGTACGCCTTTGGTGTACTTAAACTAATCACAATTGAGCTCTATTTATAGTAGAGCAAGTTTGTTTTGCAAGGAATAGTGAATGGCAACTGCTGAGTAGGTTTGGCCAACGTTGGCAAATGAAAATCCAAGTCTCCTCTAGCCATTGACTAGAAGTTAGGACACAGGCTGCTGGTCCCCTTGGTCTTGGATAAGTCTTGACTGAATTCAGTTGCTAAAGGCTCAGTCCATGCCACCTTGGTGCTTCCATTGAATGCTCCAATCCAAAATTGGAGACTTGTCCCTATTTTGGGCAATTTTAGGTTTAGCATGCTATTTCTTGTTCCAAGGACTTTGGAGGCTTGGCTCAGTGATTGTTCCCTTTAGATTCAATCCTCATATGTGTCCAAGGTGATGACAAGGCTTGGAATTGGCTGATTTTGGCAAATCGACCAAAAGTGTAAAAATCTGCCTTGCCTTGGCAGATTTCAGTAAGGCAACTTGCCAATATCATATCTCATGGCTCAAGTTGAAGTCGGTGATGTTTTTTGCCATTTTGGAAAGCTCTTATATGATACAACAACTGTTTGATCATATTTTGTTTTGATACATTTTGGATCCAAGTGAAAAATGTCCCTACATTTGGAAAAAAGTAAGGCAAAATCTGACTTAGTGAAATTTTCACTAAGTGTTGGAACAAAGTGACTTTTCTTGATTTTGATCACTTCATATCTCAAAATCCATGAGGAATTTAGACATAGGTCAGTATGAAGCTTTTGTAGAGGGCAATGAGATCTACAAATCAAGCTTTGGAGGAAAAAAAATGGCTTTTCATAACTTAGAAAATTTTCTAAGTTTTTATGGTTACCCCTTTTACAAGTTATCCCATTTTCTTTGATTTTTCTTGATGAATGATGATTCAAATCATACATTAACATCATTTTAGGGTTAAAAATCCATTTTTGTGAAAAATCTCAAAAAGTCAAAGTTGACTTTTGTGCACAGTTGACTTTTTATCAGATGAATTCCAAACTGTACAATTCTTGATGGACATGTTCCATGGGTGTTATAGGGTATGTTGAATCATGTCTTAGGGCTTGGGAGCATGTCCTGGTTAAAAGTCAAAGTTACAGTTGACTTTTCTCGCGAAACCCTAACTGTGGTTCAGATGAAATTGAAACTTGTTACTCAAGCTTCTTGGATCAATCCATTATCCCAAATGGATCAATATGGTATATTAGAGACCCTAAAATCATGTCTTGAGGTCTTGGTTCATAATTTGTCCCAAAAGTCAACTTTGGGGTGAATTAGGTCAAGAAACCCTAATTCCTGATTTTTGATGAATGCATCCCCTGAGGCAAGATTGACTTAATGATTGGGTTTATGAGGTTCCATGGAGCATATTAGGTTATGTTTTGGATCTTTGGCTTATGCCCAGATGAAAATTTCCATCTGGAGGCCCTGGTCGATCAAAACCCTAATTTGGTGACACTGTCGATCTTGAAGCTTGATCCATCTAGAAGGGAGCAACCTTGTGCTTAATCCTTGAAATGGGAGTCTTCTTGATCAATTGTGGTAGTTTGAGAGATTAGACAAGTTGAAGATCATGTCATTTCTTGATTGATCCTTTGTCAAAGAGCTCAGAGTGGGCTTGAAACCCTAGTTTTGATTGTGGTGAATGGTCAACAATTCCTTGAGGAGATTGATGAGGCCTAAAGGTACATCCATATTGTGATGAGGATTTACACAATGATAGGAAATCTTAGTGGTCAAAATTTGGGGTATGACACTCACAATCAACGGTGGAAGATTACACTAATCTGTATCCTTTGAAACATCAACAGACACCTTATTTTGCATATAACCTACAAACAACACCTGAAAAGCAACAACTATATTGAGGTAAAATAATAATCTCTGTGAGTCCCCTATCTTATGTAGAAAAATCTTTAACGTTTTTTGATAAAAAATATTTTTGTTTAGAAATATAAAATAGTGCTTTTTATTATTATATTTTTAATTTTCAAAATATTATAACAACAAAAAATTATATTTGAACAATATTTCTAAGATAGTAATTAATTGTTAGGTTAATTGTTAGGTTAATATATTTGAATCATGCTTTTTTAATACATCTATAAAATGAATCCAACTCAACTTGCAAGCAACAAATACTGTCATGATCTCAATGAACCGCTTAATGAAGATAAGACTTGAAATATGGAGTATAGAAACAACATCCTTGGCATGACATCCTTGAAGCACAACAGTCGAAAACCCTAATCTTTAAGGAAGATTAATGAAAGAAGCTGTCTGTGCTGAGAAGAAGCCCTAACTCACTCCATATACAAAAGAATGAAACCCTAGTCTCACGGTCTTGAGTTGATGACTGTCCACAAACTCACCGATAAATAAGGATCCTGATCCTCCTTGCTATGTACACTAATGAAATGTCTTGAAGAAGATGACTTAAACTGAGAAGAAGTCAAACCCTGATTCACACCAAAGAATTCCTGACCCGATGCTTTTGATAAATCCTTTGAATAGAAAAACCTTGGAGCTTGATGAACCTCTGAGCAGGAGGACATTCATGATAATATGGATTCCAATCTTGCTTCAACTTGCCTGAAGTAGGAGCCAACTGGATCGCCTATGAATAGGGTACCCTGATAACAAGAAAATTTCTTTGATCCCACATCTTAGCAGACCTATGCAATGTATGATTATGAATTCATGACCTAATGGATATGCAGGCGAATGCGAAACAAAAGCCAGTTAAGGTTAGAAAAAGAGAGGGCAAATTTTGGGGTGTTACAAACCTAAAAGGTTTTGGACCCCAATTAATATTGTTCGCTTTGATCCACAATGGCCGGTGATCCAAAATATCTCTATCCCTAACCACTTAATTTTAAAGTTCCAGCAATCTATAATAGAATTATCTACCAAAATTCTATCAATTCTGCTTTTACAAAAACCACTAGAATTGAACCAAGTAAATTGACTACCGACGACCAGGAGATCAATTAGATTCATATCTTCGATAAAAGAATTAAATTGATCCATCTCACCGAATTTAGGCACACCTCTCCCGTCCCTTTCATCAATCACCTTTATAGCATTAAAGTGGCCACCGACTATCCAACCTCCGGATGGCAAACAAGCTTTTAAATCAAGAAGCTTACACCAAAGCTTCCTCTTATCAGATAGACCACATGGAGAATAAATGTTGAATATATAAAAATTCATACCTTTCCACATAAAATTCATACCAAGGTAGCCTTTCCCTTTAAAGCTGGAAACAACAGAAAACACTTCATTTCTTCAAATAGTAATCAAACCACCAGACTGCCCTTCCGAATTGACCGCAGACCATTCGAATTCACCAGGACGCCAAATACTATGCACCTATTGATCTTGCATATTCTGAATCTTTGTCTCCTAAAGCAAACAAATGTCAGCCCGTCCCTTACTGAGAATCTGATTAATCCTCCTCCGTTTAAGCGAACTACCACAACCACGCACATTGAATGATACAAAATTCATAATCCCCTGTTGTTAACACTCCTCTTACTAACCCTTGCAGCTTTATCACCTGCTTCTAATCTTCTAATAACTCCTTCAAACGCTTCTTCATCTTCTTCTCCCTCAATCCCCAATTGCTTCATAGTATGCCAGTTCTTAGAAGGCACATCCTCAATCATCTTCCTAACTCTAGAATTACTTCTAACCACATCTGACTCAATAATAGATTCGCTCCTCCCTCCCTCCTCATCCGTAAATCGAGAAGGCTCACCAGCATCACACCCAGAGGCTACCATGCGAACTTGATTCGAAGGTTTTTAAACATCCACCGCTGGCATGTAAACTGCAGAATGAAGAAGAGAAGAAAAGTTGGATGGCGAGAAAGGTATTTTAAACTTATCATATAACTCTTTTATCTTTTTCTTCTTTCTAGTTTTCTGTCAAATAGAGGGGACCAAAGGCCCAAAAGAGGAATTAGAAATGGGGTCCGTGTTATCAACCACTAAATTAATGGGCTTGGGGTTCTGGCCCACTACATTTTGAATATCAGCGACTTGAGGTAACACAATAACCTCAGTACGGGGTCCACTTGATTTTCCACTAGCATTCAGAACTAATTTCTCATTAGTTCCCATCAACATTAAATTCTCACCACACAAAGCAACGCTAGGACCAAGTAACTCTTGTCCAAATATCACATTTTCAAGAAAGGCAGAATTATGCTTGGGACGCACACCACTTATCCCTTCAGAAGTCCCCAAACTTTCACCAACAAAAGTGTCATCCTCAGAAATGCCATTGCCTATGTCAAAACTTTTCTTATTGCAGGACACATCACTATCGCCCCCTGCTTCACTAGAGTTAATAGACTCTAAGATGTCATCCTCATCGGAATTCTCGTCGGAAGACTCCCACCCTCCTCCATTGTCCGAAGATTCGATAGAATCGGACTCATGTCCGTCTTCCTCAAAAATATAATTCTTCACTCGCAAATTAGCACGTTGAGTTTCCTTAATATTGACATTAAACAACAGATCATTAACCTCCACTAGAACCTCTTCATTCACCACCCCCATATGCTTAGTTTTAATAAAAGTCTGAGCAACGTCAAGATTAACTTTATTCAAAGTATTAGGATCACAATGAACAAGCGTACCAATCTTCCCAGCTAACTTCTTAAAAGCATTGATCCCCCATGCATAGCATGGAAGCCCATAACAACTCACCCAAATGAATCTATCAGTGTCAAGATCTTCTGGTTTCCAATGTTTAACATCACTAAACCTCTTATCAATCTAAACCCTAGCTTCTTGAACAAAAATTCCTACATCTCCATCCAATACGTCTTCTAACAGACACATATTAGGTCCAATAGGGGTTTCTTTAACATTGAAGTACCCTTCTTCATTAAGTGCACGTTGGATATTGGACGGAATACCATCATTAAGCACTACACTAGTATAAGCTTTCTCAAATCTAGCTATATCCTCCTTGTCCACCTTGAGATGAATAAGGTCATGGATGGTAACCTTTCGAAGGCTGAGCAACCGCTTGTGAGAAAGACTTACCATGGATAAGAACCTTTCTCAACTCCCTACTATGAAATCTTGATTTAGCAAGGTTGTTACCAAGAGATCTCTTCTTCTGGTCTGAATCAACAAACTCTTCACGATTAAACCTCGGAATGTTAGCAAACTTCTTTTTTCCCTGAAGCTGGATATTATCAAGTTTCACCGCCATAATACGAGCATCATGGATCTTCCTGAACTTAGCAAATCCATACCTCTACCCTCTTAGATTCTTCCTAGTAAGTATGACCACTTCCGAAATCAAACCGTACGCTCTGAACACTTCAAACATATCTCTAGCCTCCATGTTGTTAGGGAATTCCGTGAAGTGGAAGGAATTAGTGAACTCTCCCTCATTAGGACTTTTTCCTCTATTTTCCTTCCAAACCAAAAATCTGACCTGTTTAGCAGCAAATTTTTTCTTACCCCCCACCCCCACTCGCACATTCCATCCCATTTTTTTCAAAAATTAACATGTTATATTATTTGGATTATACAAATTTTTTTTTTTAATTTTTTAGAGGCTTTTAGTTTTTAATATTGGTATGGACAAAGTTTTATATATAACAAAAAAAGTCTTAATAATTTTTATTAATTTTAATTTCTTTTAGTTACACTAATGCTTAATTATAAACAATTATGGTACTTTCAAAAATTGTATTATATTAATAATTATTTACAATCTAGTCGAATTTTTTTTTATTGTAAATGATTTGAACTAATTCATTTAGCTTGAAATTTACTGTGATAATTGTGTGGCAATTTCGTAGCTATTTTGTTGGGAAACTTAATCTTGCCTCAACTATCTTGCTACGTTTTAGTTTGGGTTTTGCTATGTAATTTTAAATATTAGTTGGGGTTTTACGAGAAAATTTCAAACTAAATAATTAGCCACCTAAGCCATATTACGAATATATATATATATATATATATATATATATATATATATATATATATATATACTACGCCAAAATTACTCTTTGGCAGCACTACATAGGCAGCGCTTTATTACAAAAGCGCTGCTATAAGTTAAAAAATTTAGAAAACACGGAAACTGTTCACTTAGAAAAATAAAAGCGCGTCTAAATATAAGACCTTAGACAGCGCTTTTGAGCAAAGCGCTTTCTAAGGTCTTATAAATTAAAAAAAAAAAAATTAAAGGAAAATATTAGACAGCGCTTTCCTTAAAAGCGCTGTCTAAGGTCTTATAAATTAGAAAAAAAATATAACACCTGAGACAGCGCTTTTGAGGAAAGCGCTTTCTAAGATCTTATAAATTAAAAAAAAATAAATTAAAGGAAAATATTAGATAGCGCTTTACTCAAAAGCGCTGTCTAAGGTCTTATAAATTAAAAATAAATAAAATCAAAAGCGCTGTCTAAGGCCCATATGAGACAGCGCTTTCAAAAGCGCTTTCTAAGGCCCACCTTAGACAGCGCTTTCATTCAAAGCGCTGTCTAAGGTCTTTTTAATTAAAATAAAGATTGAAACTGTATCAGTATTCTATACTTTTTCATATCATTCTTCCCCTCTTTCCCTCTCTTTCTGCGAACAAGAATGAACCAGAGCTGAAACCACCGCCGTCGTCCGTCCTTTCTCGCCGTCGTCCGTCCGACCGTCGTCCTTCCTACATTGCCCTCCACCATCCTCCACCGTACTCCACCGTGCTCCACTGTTCCGGTAAGAGTTTTTATTTTTATGTTAGGTTTTAAGTGAGTTTCATATTTTTTTGTTAGGTTTTGTTCTTGTTACCATATTTTTGGAGTTCTTTAGATATAATGATGTTCTGTTAGGTTTTGTTCTGTTAGGTTTTGGACTTCTTTTGTAGCTTGCTATCACTTGTTTTTTAAGGCTGTATGTAGTTTCATACACTGTCTTCTGAAGCAGAGATAAGACACCGAACCTTCATGTCAAATTCTTTTGAAAATCTAAATCCCTGAAGATGCTAACTTTTAACCTTTTTATTTTGAAAAACATCTTTAACCTCTGGTCCATGTCTTACACGGAGTTGTATGATTGTACCCTATAGAAAGAGAAACTGAAATGCCAAATGGAGTATATGGGAATCATAAAGGAGCTGGAACAGAAGTTGTTGTTGAATCAAGAAAGACATGATTGCAATGCTGATAACGGAGAGGTATTCATTTTAAAACTATGTTACTCCATAATATTTGAATTCATTGACATATGTTAATATAGCTTGGCTAGTACTCCAGAAGATAGTTTCTCACATATATATATTTTAAAGTACTTCAAAAAGTTCCATCAATATGGAAATCTTGGCTAGTACATTGAAATTGGTAGTTGTTGTGAGGTGAAGTTCTCGATTGCATAGCTTCTAGCTGCATGTTGTTTTGTTTTTTTTTACATAACTTCAACGCAATATCATTTGTTTAATGTTATGATCATATATGAGAAGGTGTTTGGAAGCTGGAGGCTCTGGGAGTGCATTTTCTACCACAGATTCCTCCACGGCTCAAGTTAGGCATTCCCAATTCAAAGATGCTGCGAATGGTCAGAAGTCATCTGTTGCTACACTCTTTGAGCAAGGTACACGTTGTCTAAGTTATGCATTAATTACACCGGTGTTATCAATCCCAGATAGCTGCCAATCCCAAAAGCACTATAGTGAGCTAGCGGATAGTGCAAATACTGCTATTTTGATTTATTTATACAGTTTTCTATAATTTATACTACACATATAAAAACTCGACAACTAGCTATGACTGACCAGTGAGATAGTGAAAGATGACAGCAGGAGTGAGACATAGTGAGAGAGAAGCCCAAACACTGTTCTGGTGTCTTTAAATTGCAAAATTCCTAAATTATCTCAAGCATTAAAAGCCAGAATCTATAAATTTTAAGGGCCTATTGAAAATTTTGAACTCACTCTGATGTGCGATGCTATAGTGGCCGCATCATCGGCTAATTTGTCAGCAACGTAATGAAATAGATTGCGGATATTTCATGTTGAGGTTTATGAGAGACACTCTTTTTTTGAATCGAATAGAGATTCCATCCGATGTATGTATTTCTAACTTATGAGTTATTTTAATATTTAACACATATCTCTCATATAATGAAATAGTTAAAACTAAATCAAACTATGTTATATTATTATGTAGTACTTTGAAGAATGCAAGTGTGCTCATTACTCAATTTCTCAATTGGATGAAATTAAAGAGGATTGGTGTCAATACATTATGGAGCTCGGAGTTTTATAAGGTATAATATTGTACTCTTACTTTAATTGATGAGAATTTAAATATGTGTAACTTTCTAACTATAGACATTGTTGACGTATTCTTTTAATTGAATTACAATCTTTGTGTTCTTTCAGGACCTATGTAGATTTGAAGCAATGCTTTGGTTGGATGCAAAAGTACTAGTATAAGTAATATGTACATTTGTAGAAAAAATGTAATGATTTGTAATTATAAATTGGTGTATATATATATATATATATATATTGGTTTGAATTGCCAATTGTTTTGGATATATAATTTTGGTGTAAATTGGTACATTTAAATAGGCCAAATTGGATTGATTTGAATCTCCAAATTGTGGTATTTTTCTGGAAAAAAATTGGTTGAAAAACAGGTCAAATTCTGGTTGAAAAACCTGGTAAAAATTGTGGTTTAAAAAAATTTATATAAAAATTTTCGTATACCTTAGACAGCGCTTTACACTAAAAGCGCTGTCTAAGGTGGGGCTTAGAAAGCACTTTCACAAAAAGCGCTGTCTAAGGTATGCCTAAAAAAGTTCAAAAAGGTGGGGCTTAGAAAGCGCTTTCACCAAAAGCGCTGTCTAAGGTATACCTAAAAAAGTTCAAAAGCACTGTCTAATGGTACCATAGACAGCGCTTTTCATTAAATATACCCCCCTTTAGACAGCGCTTTTGGTATTACCCAAAGCGCTGTCTAAACCTTTAGCATCGCAGGTTTAGACAGCGCTTAAAAGCGCTGTCTAAGGCCAAAAAAACCGCTGTCTAAGGTCTTGTTTGGCGTAGTGATATATATATATATATATATATATATATATATATATATATATATATATATATATATATATATATATATAAAAGTTAATTCACAACTAGTCTCCAACTAACTTGATTTAATAGAGATTAGCTAGAAAGTATTTGAAGTTTTTGTCCTTGTCTATCTCAGATTTTCTTGTAGTATACTTTGAATCATGGAGAGAAGACTGTGGGAAAAAGATGAAAATTAGTTTTTAGAGGATTCACAAATTACAATGTTAAACTCTAATGGAATGGTTTGAGTATAAAGATTAATAGAATGTTCATACTATGGTCCTAAGATTAAATCATATTTCACTTATTTATTTGTGTCATTTAATAGCATTGAACTTGACTAAATGATTAAAAAATATATTAGCAAAAAATTAAAATATTATGAACTTGTATGGTTTTTTTTCATTTGTCAATAAATTATGATTTAGTAATATTCTTTCTTCATAATATTTTATATTTTAATGTATTGAATAAAATTATCTAAAAAGGAAAAATTCATCATATTAAATAAAATTAAAATTACTACCATCTAGTTTTGTTTACCATTTGACTCTTTCCTCTATAATTTTTTTCCCAATAAATCGCAAATAAAAGAAATTAATAATTAATATGTAAACAATTTTATTTATTTCCCTTTTTAGTCATCAATCAAATTTTCAATTTAGAGTAAGAGGTATTCATTTTATTTTATTTTTAATAACATAAATAGTTGGACAATGCCAATTATCTTTAATTTTATAAGTCCTTAAGGAGGAAGCTTGTTCAAGAAAGTAATTTTGATTCAGAAGCTGATGAAGCTTAGGTCAGTTTTCTAGCCTTAGGTAAAAGGTTTGGACATTGAAGTTGAAGGTCTTGTTTGCTTTCAGTTATTTCAATGTGATTTTGTTTCTTTTGGCCCTTGTATATGGGCATATTATTTGCTAGATCTGTAATGGCCCCATGACAATAATAATGATTCTAAGTTTTGGTTCTGGGTTCTTGGTATTTTATCTGGATTTTTCTTTTTACACCTATGCCAATTATGACAAAAAGGGGGATTAATGGTATGGTGTGTGCATGCATATAGGCTTAGTTAGTATTGTTAGTTCAGGATTGATTAGACCTCTTGAGGTTTAGAAACCACCTTACATGTTGAGTGTGCTACTTCGGCTACTGATGATGTGTTGATGTTGTTCTGATATATTATGATGTGGAGTGGTACCTTTTATGTTTTTATGTGGAGTGATGCCTGACATGTTCTGCTGTGGAGTGCTACTTTGTTCTCATAATTGTTTAGTTGTGTGCTCACATGCTGGAGCGTATTGCCTGACATCTGGCCTTTAACTATGTGAGCATGTTTGCGTGTGAGCAATTGTGTAAGTCTCCCTGTTGGTATATGTTGTTACTACTCTGATATATGTGTATGTGCGTATTCTTATGAATGAGAATTGTTTTTGTTTTACTCTTGTACATCTTGTAAAAAGGTTGTAAGTTGTTTTAGCTAAAATTTTCCAAAGGGGGGATTGTTGTTCCTTTTGATTGGTTGATATAGGTAAAATGAAATTGGGTAGTACAAGATGTATTTTTTGTAAATATGCAAAACGTTGGATAAAATGTTCCAGCATATGTGAAACATCTGGCCTCGGTCTGCAGATCATGGTTTGTGAGTTTTTGACCGAAATTCTGTTTGACTCATAGAAGATCTGATGTGTATGATTTGTATCTTTTAGCAATATGTTATTTAGTAAGATTTACTAAAAGATTTATTAAGACCAAATAAATTTAAATGAAGATTTAAGAAAATATTTAAAATTGAGTGAAGATCAAATAAAATCCAATCTTCGTCCAAATCAAATATGTTGTCATCAATTCAAAGAGACTGTAACGAATTGTTTTATAAAGACTCCTCCTATCAATAAAGAGACAGCAACAAAGCAAGCATTGTTTAGTTGTGTGCTAGGGTTTTTGTTCTTTAAGTTTTTGTATTATTGTTTGTTTTAAACCTCTATAGAATCCAAAACTAAATATTCAATGCATAGAGATGGATTGTTAGTTGAGTTGTTATTTAACATTTGTAATCTTTTAAAAGAATTAATCAATAGAGTAGTGATTGAGAGAAAGGGACAAGGGTTCTCAAATTTAGGGATGTCCTAAATATAAAGACACCGGTAGTATTAGAAAGTAGGAATTGAATCAGGGTTGTTAATCTAAGACTAATTGTACTAATACTATTGAGAGTGGATTTTGCTTTCTTAGATTAGAAGCTCTTTATATGTTAGTGATGTTGCATTGAACTAGGTTACCAATTCTCTCGTGTTCTCTATTTCTTTGTGTTTTAAATTCCTTAGTATTTGTAAATCTGTTTTAAACGGTTGTACGCATTGTCGCATACGTCGTGTTCAACATCTGTCCGCTGAGAACAAAATTTCACCATAAAAAGTTACAAAATCGTGTCAGACTTGTGCTTCATCGCGACCGCAATGCAAATTAATGTGGACTCAAAATGACGTCACCGCGGCCCTTATGGGAGCATCGTGACCATGTCAATTCCAAAGGCAAAAAGTGAAAGTTATTAAAACACAAGAAATGGGGGTTTCTACATCGACTTGGGATAATTGTAGGAAAAGTGAAAACTCCAATTTTCTTATTAAGATAGAAATGTCGCAATTCTTGTTTTTCCACTCATGATAGAAATGGGAAAAAAAACTAAACTTATTCACACTCGAGACATTGCGAGGAAGCATCTCAAAGCATGCCTCCGTGAGAACGCCGACCTCTTCGCCTGGAGCGCCGCCGAGATGCCCGACTTGGACCCGTCTGTTGTCGGTCACCAACTGACAATTGACCCGGTCGTCAAGACCGTAGCACAACGTAGGAGAAAGCAGTCTCCGGAGAAAACAGAGGCTGCAGAAAAAGCTGTAAAGGACCTCCTCGAGGCCAAATTTATTTCGGAGGCCAAGTACACCACTTGGCTGTCCAACGTTGTACTTGTGAAAAAATCTAATGGATTATGGCGAATGTGCATTGATTACACCGATCTTAATAAGGGATGCCCGAAGGATGCCTACCCCCTCCCCAATATTGAAAAACTTGTTGATAATTTTGTCGGTTTTAAACTTTTATCGTTCATGGATGCCTACTCAGGCTATAATCAAATTCCAATGGCGATGGCCGACAAAAAATACATGGCCTTCATGACCGAATCAGGAAATTATTACTACAACGTAATGCCCTTCGGCCTGAAGAACGCTGGAGCGACCTATCAAAGAATGATGAATAAAGTCTTCCGGGGAGAGATA
The DNA here is from genome assembly GCA_022829125.1 of Lathyrus tuberosus. Taxonomy (NCBI): domain Eukaryota; kingdom Viridiplantae; phylum Streptophyta; class Magnoliopsida; order Fabales; family Fabaceae; genus Lathyrus; species Lathyrus tuberosus. Next base: position 4,053,572 of record JALAZF010000349.1, read on the forward strand.
GGCGACATGCTCGAAGTCTACATGGACGACATGATCGTAAAATCCCACGAGGAAACCGATCACGCTGCCCATTTAAGGAAGGTCTTCGAATAGGCCAGAAAATACAAAATGCGTTTCAACCCGGAGAAGTGCACGTTCGGTATCCGGGCTGGAAAGTTCCTCAGTTTCTATTTAACAGAGCGGGGAATCGAGGCCAATCCCGATAAATTCCGAGCATTCTCTGAATTTCCAACGCCCAAGTCAAAGAATCCATCCAGTCCCTCAATGGGATACTAGCGTCACTATCTCGTTTCGTGGCCAAATCTGCGCAGCACGCCCTACCATTCTTCAAACTCCTCCGTAAGGAGGCAGCGTTCGAATGGACCGAGGAATGTGACAAGGCTCTTCTCCATCTGAAACGGGCGCTCTTAGAGCCACCAGTCCTCTCTCGCCCGGACAATGGCGAAACTTTGTACCTGTACCTCGCCGTAGCAACCGAAGCAGTGAGTGCCGCTCTGATCCGCGACAACCCTGACGGACAGAAGCCTATATATTTCATGAGCAAAGCACTGCAAGGACCAGAGTTAAGATACCAACAGATAGAGAAAGTGGCTCTGGCCATCATCAACGCGGCCAGAAGATTAAGGCACTACTTCCTGGCCCACATGGTCGTGGTTCGAACAGATCAACCCATAAAGCAGCTGCTGGAACGACCTGACATGGCCGGTCGAATGCTCAAATGGTCGCTTGAACTATCCAAATTTGACATCTAGTACGAAGGCAGGAAAGCCCTCAAAGCCCAGGCTCTGGCCGACTTCGTCGCAGAAATGACAATCGCAGACTCCCCCGCGAGCGAAGCGCGCAAATGGACCATTTTTGTGGACGGTGCCTCAAGCTCGGCAGGGAGCGGCGCGGGCATCATACTGGAAAACGACGAAGGAATCATCGTTGAAGTATCACTCACTCTGTCCTTCCCAACCTCTAACAACCAGGCTGAATACGAGGCCTTCCTCGTTAGGTTACGCCTAGCCAAGGACCTGGGCGCAGAAGAAGTCGTCATTTGCACAGATTCACAACTCTTGGCCTTTCAGGTCCGAAGAGAATATCAAGCCAAAAATGACAACCTGACCGAATACCTAGCCCTGGCAAAAGGGAAATGGCGAAGCTCGCAACAGTAGAAGTGAAACATGTTCTCCGCGAACATAATGTGCGAGCAGACGTTCTATCCAAACTAGCCAGCACAAAGAAGAAAGGCGGAAAAAAGTCTGTCATACAAGAGGTACTTCCTCGACCCAGTATCGAGAAGGCCTCCCCGACCCTCGACGTACAGGTGATCAGCGACAATAACTGCTGGATGACCCCGGTTTACAACTATCTCGCTAAAGACGAACTTCCGTCCGACCCAAAAGAGGCCAACGTAGTTAGGCGAAGAGCTTGCTCCTACGTCCTGGTCGAGGATAAACTCTACAAGCGAGGATTCTCCATTCCGCTGCTCAAGTGTGTCGAGGAAGAAATGGTCGCACACATCTTGTGCAAAATCCACGAGGGAATCAACGCCCAACATCTCGGCGAAAGGTCCCTTGCTCGAAAGGCACTTCGAGCAGGGTATTATTGGCCGACCATGCAGCACGACGCGAAAGAACACGTGAAGAAATGCGATAAATGCCAACGGCATGGGGACATGCACCTGGCTCCAACCTAACGAGCTCAAGGCAATGTCCTCTCCGTGGCCATTTGCCTGGTGGGGCCTAGACATCCTAGGACCCTTCGTAGTAGGATCAAATCAGAACAAATACCTAATTGTGGGCGTAGACTACTTCATAAAATGGATAGAAGCAGAGGCTCTGGCCAAAATAACTGCCCTCAACATACTGCGTTTCTACAAAAGAAACATCCTTGCACGTTTTGGCGTCCCCAAGGCGATAGTCACGGAAAACGGGACACAATTCACGGACAGAAAGTTCCAGGACTTCGTCGCCCAGCTAGGTACGAAGCAACACTTCGCATCCGTCTAACATCCCCAGACAAACGGGCAAGCCGAAGCGGCGAACCGGGTCATCCTTTGAGGCCTCAAATGAAGGCTGGACGAAACGAAGAAGGCTTGGGTCGAGGAGCTGCATAGTGTGCTATGGGCATACCGCACGACTCCATTCGTACTATACGCGGGAATCAAACTTGCCAAGTAATTGTGCATACTTTTCAGAGGAGGTGCTCGAGTCTCATGAAACTACACCGTAAGATAAACTGGTTACGATTTCGTGATCATATACACAACGTGATTGTATTCGACAATCACAAGGCCATAATGTCAAAATCAATAAAACATACCAAATCACATATGTTCCATACTAGTGTTTCACTCATTTCTATACCATTCGGTAATGGACACACGCCTCGGCCTCTCTTGCACGAGCGTTGTCATTACGTTATCTGCTCTAGGCCAGAACTCGTCAATGAATGCACGAGCGTCGCCATCCAGAGTTTCTATCACAATTCTAATCACAACCTAGAATTAAACCATTTGTTTTGGGGTAAAGTTTCCTCACTCTTCCTAATTCATAATTTAAGCATGCATATTTCTTCATCGTGTTTCACAACAATATATAGACATCGCATAACACAAATACTACAAGTAAAACATTTAACACAACATATCACATAAAATATATTTCATCAATCCATGACATATAACCAAGTTTCTACCTCACCATCTCATAGAGCATAAAATTAGCTTTCCAACGCTTCCGACCGCGCGTCAATCCGAGTTACGGATCAAAAGTTATGGTGAAAATACGAAACATAATGTTTTGCTGTCCCAGGTAAATTCGCCTGGCGAATCCCGGGCGAAACAGACTCGCCACCTACTCGCCTGGCGAATCTGGACGAACCAGAATTCTCCCAAAACGGGATTGGGACCCAAAAATGATCCAAACCTTCAACCCACATGATATTAATGCATCCAAATACCCAAAACAACATGTTAGAACACATTTAGACATACATTTTATCAAATCATCCATTAGATTTCATTGATTTATCCGTTTACTCATTTTCTCTCAAATCTAACCTAAGCTCTAAACGTATATTTCTAGAACTCAAAGTGTCTAACTAGAACCCACCTGATATACGAAGAGGAGGTTGAAGAAGATGATGAGGATCCATGGCTTCCTTCTCCCTCTTTGTCTTTTTCCTCTCTTCTTCCATTCTCTTCTTCTTCTTCTTTCTATCTTTTTTCTTCTTTCCCTTTTCTTTCACAAATATATATATATACATATATATATATATATATATACACACACATATATATATATATATATATATATATATATATAATACTATTATTATATAATATATTCCAACAGGGTAAAATATCTCCAATTGATATTTTGTCGTCTCAACCAATTGATCAATTATCAGAGTTACCAAAAATTACTTTCTTGAATTAGAAAATATTAATCCGTCTCCTTAATAAAATAATTGATCTCTTAAGAGTTCTCCAGTTGCTCTATTGATCCCAAATGTCAACAGTTAAAGTACTTAGAGGATTACATTAATCCAATTACCCAAAGATAGAGCACATAGATACTCATCTGATCTCCTCTGATATCAAAATGAGCATTTAAATAATATGGGGTTTTACACTCTCCCCCCTTAAATTGAAATTCGCCCCCGAATTTCCTCTACTCAACAACAATTGCAACTTATTTCCCTGTCCTAGATCCACACTTAACTTTACGTCCGTCTAAATTTCTGACGTATTCCAATTCTCACTTGACTTCACAGACTAAAAATCCGTATTGTCACAATTATCAAACTTCGTGTCCTTAGTTATACTCTTATTCCAATATTGACTTAACTTTCAACTTGCTTTTTCCATAATTCATCTGTTGATCCATCCAAAACACTTGGTCGCATCTTACTTCAGAAAGAATTTACCATTCTACATTCCTCAACTGAGTCACAAACCAAACCGTAATATCTTATCTTGGTTTAGGATAACAAACACTCAACACCTCTTCGCGATGTAATTCAGTGATTTATTATCTTCATGCAATTACTGATATCTATTCTTTTGTAATTCCTATCAACATTCAAACCACTTCACAATTAGCCAAACAACTTCTTTTTCCAGTTCCATCTGGTCTGATGATGCCCACTATACTCGTTAAATTCGATATTTCATCTCTTTCATATCACGCCAAAGGTCATACACTTAAAACAAGGTCTCCTTATTTCCACACTTACTAGCAATAATCTTCAAGTTCTTACTATTCTGACTGAACTATTACATCTATTACCTTCGACAGCGCAATCCAAAGTCTCACAATGGAAAGCCACGAATTCTTAAGTACTACCAGGTAGCTAACTGTCTACTGAGGAACACGCTTATCCAATAGGGTCCTTACTAACCAATGGCACAGGAAGCTTACTGACGTCCTATGGTAGAATAATTTCTTGGCCAACACACAACACTCTACACGTACACCCTAAAAGAACATGCCATACTTTTAAATTGAATCCACTTTCCTCAATCGCTCTATTCCATACACCATTCAAATTACATGCTTAACTTCGGGACGCCCAATCCCTACTCGTACTTGGAAAGATAACTTTCAAATTCCCTTATCTAGATAAGACACAACTGTACACAACCTGTACTGCTCTCACAGAAGATAGCAATTTCAATCTCGAACCAACCTTCCATACCTTACTAATATCATAACTACACATCAAAATACAGTTCTTGCAAGATCAAATGCTTCGTGAGTATTTTCCAACTTTGTCCTTAAGACTCGCAACGGTAATTCACCTAAGACCTTTTCATACTCACCACAGTTCCCAAGATTATTCCCCCCAAAGTCAACTCTCTTGTTTCCTGAACAAAGGGTCAACTACGCAACACCCTTTCCAAAAGTCCCTATTTCAAAACACAATCCTTCTTTCATTTACTTGCAATCCCATTTACATTCACACAATACTCTCAACTTGTAACAACATAAGGTAACAAATGCAGATGATGGTTCTCAATAGATTCCATAACTTACCCATACGTTCGTCGATTAACCATCTGAGCTAATCGGTTAACTTCTCCAAATCCCACGTAACACCTTCAATGCACATGTTAATCGGTTAGCCACCTTGGTAAATCGGTTAACACTGCTGCAGAATCTAAAAATCAGTTTTCCTCTAAATTCAAAGCCACCCATACTAACCATCAATCCGATTTGTTCTAACTCGGAATATCATTTTCCAACTCGCGGTTCCTTAACTGGTATAACATTCACCAACCATGATCCACTCAGGTAAAACCGACAAAGTCAACACATGCAGATGACACACTCCAACCAAGTGACAAGGTAGAATTCTAAATTCGGACGTGGTCACACGACAACTCTTTGGCGGGATACTTCACTCTTCTACTCAAACAATTTCACTTGCGGGAAACCAATAATGACAACATTCTGGGGTTTTTAATCACAATTCATACCTGATTCGTCCATAACCAAAACCCAACATACAACCTTGTTCTCTCACTTGAACTTCTTGGTGGGACATAAAACAACAACATTCTTAGTCCAACAAAAGGTAGATCCCGATTATTCCAATTATTCATAAATACAGAAGTTTCTCTATACTTGAAAATAAACCGGGGCCATGCATCCTCTTGAAGAACCTTTCCATCACTACGGACACATTAACTGGGATTTCTTACCATTCACTATCCATTGAACATCCCACTTGCACCACATTACTTAACGCAAGATTCACAACCAACAATTCTCATCCACTATCTACAAAACCCTTTCGGTATAAATCGTCCATGATTCACACTTAGTCCATAACAAGTCCTGATTTGCTTCTCGTTGTTTTACCAGAAACTTGCTTCTTAAAATACAACATTCACTGTCCCACAGAGTACATCTCATCACCCTTGTCTCAAGAATAAGAATCCATTATGTACAATTGTAACCACGATGCCACTACTACGCTTGTTCTTAATACCAAGGTGTAACTTTCTCATAACATACAGTTAATACTGTTCATTCCACATAACCGAATAAAATCCACTTCATAAATAATATTTTCACTTTCCACAGCATGGACCACTTCCATAGCTTCATATCTATACAAAGAACGCTTAAATCGGACACCCGAGTCAAAAGATATGAATTTCTGAAGAATGGAAAATTATTGGAAACAGCTAGATTCGCCTGGCAGGTAAGGATTTCTCCTGGCGAATCCCACTTCGTCGGTACTTCGCTTGGCGAACCTGAGGCGAATCCTCAATTCATAAAAACCCAAAAGTTCCAGTAGCAACACAAGTTCTGTTTCTTCATTTTCGCCTGGCGAATAAGTAATTCACCTGGCGAATTCCTCTTCGCCAGCACTTCGCCTGGCAAACCAGCGGCGGGACCCCCTTCGCCTGGCGATTTCCTGATTCGCCTGGCGAATCACACCAGAAGCAGAATTTTCTGCTGCGTTTTCATGGTTCCGAAGCCTCAAAAGTCCAACTTTTTCCAAACCAAAACATTTTCAAATTCCAAATTGGTCTCCCATCGAATCCAGAAAATCCCGATGTAATGTCTCGAACTTAATCTCTCTACATAACTGAATATACGTAATTCATCACCCAATCTTCGTCCGGCGCATACTTGTTTCACTTGAAGCACATAAACACATCCTTGTGTTCCTCCTCACACCTCTCTACTACTTTAGGTTCCCATAAAAGCCGAACTTCCTTAACTCTCAACTTTTAACCAGTTGGAAGATATTATTACGAACACCCTCCTTAAAGTACTCTCGTCCATTTAAGATACCATAACGAGCTTAGAAACTAAAGCACCAAAACTTATCTCACTTCCGGATCTTACGCCACGCGTTCCATAAAACAACTTTTCTTTTCCACGGAATGAGATTACTTGAAATTCTTATCCGTACTAGTGGTCAATCCAGCTCTACTTAGCAATTTCACATATTCCTCAATACCTTAACCAATTGTCCAATAGAGATCCTTAACTTTCGGACTACATCCATTCCAAAGGATTACTTAAACCACACATTACACTTTAATTCCATGCTACCCAAAGCACAACTTCTACCAAAACCTTACTGAGCTGACCAGAACTCCTCACAAATGACTCTTGGCTTGAGCCTTCCCTCAAAGCACCAGTTCCGAAAACACTACAGAGTCCTCGTGGTCGCTCAACCATGACTCTACCTATCACATACATAGTATTAGGTTATTCAGGCCCAACACTACATAGTATGATATTAAGTTTCATGATGGCAAGACACACTTAAGAGGCAGGAATAGATTTACTTATGATGTTTCAAGGCTAGGTCAAGAATACAACCTGCTCTGATACCAACTGTAACGCCCTGTATAATATATATATAGAATAATACCATACAAGCATTTTATTTGGTACTGACACATCAAAAGTGCCTAATGGCGTAGTTCACATACTTGTCCATTTCTAAAACATAAATACAATACATGGCACAAGTCATGGAAACTAGCCAAAAATAATAAAAACTAAGAATGATATACAATATCCACAATTGTATACAACAAAAGAATACACAGCGAAATAAGCTTAACTAAGCTTCTCTTGAAACATCCGAGCATCGCTCCACTTGTAACCAAACCTGCACCAGAAATAAAGCAACTATAGTGGGGTGAGATACATCAAATCTCTGTGAGTTCTCTATCTTATAAGTTCTCTCGGCTTTACAAGGTTCTATCAATCCTAACTCAAGTCAAAGAGGAAGGGAAAAGACCTTGAGTTCACATCTCACGATCTCACAATCTCACACTATATGGAAACATGTCATGAGTTTGTTAACTCATAAATCACATGGAAGGAATTACGTCCTGAGCCTGTTAACTCAAGATTCCTTACGAATCGATAACCGTACCAAGGCATCCCCTTTTCCCGTCCGCTTCTACGTCTAGAAGTCGACCCGAGTCATGGATCCTTGTAGTTACTTGGCATACGAAATGCATTCGGGATCATCGGCCCGTACACCGTGATCCCTCACTTCTCACGGCCCGTATACCGTCACAAGTCTCTTTACCCGTAGGCTCCATTCGTACACTACGTGGGAATCAAACCTGCCAAGTAATTGTGCATACGTTTCAAAGGAGGTTCTCGAGTCTCATGAAACTACACCGTAAGATAAACTGGTTACGATTTCGTGATCATATACACAACGTGATTGTATTCGACAATCACAAGGCCATAATGCCTTAATCAATAAAACATACCAAATCACACATGTTCCATACTAGTGTTTCACTCATTTCTATACCATTCGGTAATGGACACACGCATCGGCCTCTCTTGCACGAGCGTTGTCATTACGTTATCTGCTCTAGGTCAAAACTCGTCAATGAATGCACGAGCGTCACCATCCAGAGTTTCTATCACAATTCTAATCACAACCTAGAATTATACCATTTGTTTTGGGGTAAATTTTCCTCACTCTTCCTAATTCATAATTTAAGCATGCATAATTCTTCATCGTGTTTCACAACAATATATAGACATCGCATAACACAAATACTACAAGTAAAACATTTAAGACAACATATCACATAAAATATATTTCATCAATCCATCACATATAACCGTGTTTCTACCTCACCATCTCATAGAGCATAAAATTAGCTTTCCAACGCTTCCGACCGTGCGTCAATCTGAGTTACAGATCAAAGGTTATGGCGAATCCCTGGTAAATTCGCCAAAACAAAAGTTAGAGCATAAATAATGTTTTGCTGTCCCAGGTAAATTCGCCTGGCGAATCCCTGGCGAATCAGACTCGCCACCTACTCGCCTGGCGAATCTGGACCAACCAGAATTCTCCCAAAATAGGTTTGGGACCCAAAAATGTTCAAAACCTTCAACCCACATGATATTAATGCATCCAAATACCCAAAACAACATGTTAGAACACATTTAGACACACATTTTATCAAATCATCCGTTAGATTTCATTGATTTATCCGTTTACTCATTTTCTCTCAAATCAAACCTAAGCTCTAAACTTATATTTCTAGAACTTAAAGTGTCTAACTAGAACCCACCTGATAAACGAAGAGGAGGTTGAAGTAGATGATGAGGATCCATGGCTTCCTTCTCCCTCTTTCTCTTTTTCCTCTCTTCTTCCATTCTCTTCTTCTTCTTCTTTCTATCTTTTTTCTTCTTTCCCTTTTCTTTCACAAATATATATATATATAATACTATTATTATATAATATAATCCAACAGGGTAAAATATATCCAATTGATATTTTGTCGCCTCAACCAATTGATCAATTATTAGAGTTACCAAAAATTACTTTCTTGAATTCGTAAATATTAATCCGTCTCCTTAATAAAATAATTGATCTCTTAAGAGTTCTCCAGTTGCTCTATTGATCCCAAATGTCAACACATAAAGTACTTAGAGGATTACATTAATCCAATTACCCAAAGATAGAGCACATAGATACGCATCTGATCTCCTCTGATATCAAAATGAGCATTTAAATAATATGGGGTATTACAAAAACAAAAAAAAATATGATTATTTTAAAAACAAATATACTTTGATTAGAAAAATGTATTATTCAATTAAAAATGAATTTAATTGATACCACTAATCATTTAATAAATTAAGATAATTAAAATTGAAAAAAAATTTAAAGGGTAATATATTCCACTCAAACCCTTAGTTGAAAATCTCTTTTTGTATGTTTCTAGTGTAATTTTAATAAACTAGAGAAGATATATTTTAAATTTCGGAGGGTGAATTGGAAATGATAATTTTGGTTTGTTAATGGAATTACCACTTATTCCTGTTAACATTTGCAAGGAAGGAAAAATGTGTTACCCGAATTTGAACTTAAAATTTCAAAAATATTGTCTGGGCAACCAAATTATTATATTGTGAAAATGGTGACGATTTGAAAGCACAAATATTATGCTCAAATTTTCTTCATATGAGAAATAATGGAGAGATTAAGAAAAGATTACCTATTAGATCTTACATACTAGACAAAAAAAGTAGATGTCTTTCAATTCACAAACACACTTTCACCCTACAATGAAGCTTGATAAATATTAATATCAATATCAAGTTATGAAAGAGCTACGACTGTGTGGATTAGAACTACTTACGAGACGTCATGAAATTTATGGGATTTGATAAAAAGTGGATGCGGTGGATGGATAATGGGGTTTTCAATAGCTTCACGTCGATTTTGGTTAATGGGAGCCCTACAAAGGATTTTGCCGTATCTAGAGGCCTCAAACAAGGTGATCCTTTATCCCCTCTATTATTTACAATAGCTGCGGAAGGTCTTACAGTGTTAATGGATAGAGCGGTGGACAGAGGAACATACTCGGGTTTCAAGGTTAATCTAGATGTCTCTTTTCACTTATTGCAATATGCGGATGACTCGGTTTTATTTGGTGGAGGATCGTGGAACAACATTTTGGCTATTAAGGCTATACTAAAAGGATTTCATCTCATTTCCGGTCTTGAGATTAACTTCAATAAAAGCTCCCTTTATGTTATTGGAGTGGAAGAGATGGTACTCATGGCTGCGGAAAACTTCCTTGCTTGTAAAGTTTCTGTCTGTCCTTTTAAGTTTCTCGGTATTTTCATTGCTGGCAGTCATAGATTGGTCTCTTTCTGGAAACCTATGATCGATAAGGTGCGTTCTAGATTAAACTCTTGGAAAGGTCGGTTTTTATCCATGGGTGGTAGAGTAACATCAACCAATTCCGTACTAGCAAATCTACATATTCACTACATGTCATTCTACAAGCTCCCTAGTAGGGTTACTCGTATCCTTACCTCTATTCAAAAGAGATTCTTGTGGAACGGTTCGACGCCAAAAAAAGGTGTATCTTGGGTTCGGTGGAGCAAGGTATGTAAAACTAAAGAAGATGGCAGCCTAGGGGTTAAAGACATTAAGTTGTTCAATTTAGCATTGCTTTTTAAATGGATTTGGAAAATTCTATCGCAGGAGGAGTTTTTGTGGAGAGGCATCATTGATAGTCGGTATCCTAATCCTGCACAGGACTTTCATTTAGGAGAGGTCCCTAAGTTTCTTGTCTCCCCGTCGCTTTTGTGGAGAGACCTGCTTAATGTTTCTGTCTCGTGTGGAATTAATCATTTTTCTGGTCTGCTTTCTCACAAGATTCGAAATGGCGTTAATGTATCTTCCTGGCTTTCCCGTTGGGCTGGATCATACGTCTTGGCTACTGCATTCCCGGAGTTATGGAATTGTGCTGATAACAAGGCTAGTCGGATAACTGATAATGGTTATAGAGAAGACGGAACGTGGCGTTGGAAAGTGGAGTTGTCTCACCAAAACATGGCAGAAGAATACAATCAGCATCTTTTAAAGTGATTTTACAGTGTGGGAAGGAGTCCAAGACAAGGTCATTTGGCTGCATAAGGATAGCTCCAAATTCTCTATTTCTTCTCTGTACTATTTTATGCAGGAAAACGCAAGCGAGTTTGGCACGGCTTTTCAGGAGGATTTAAGGTCTGTCCTCAAGCTTGTTTGGTTAGCGCAGGTTCCCCTCAAGGTGAAAGTATTTGGCTGGAGGCTGATGCACAACAAAATTCCAACCCGTGACAATCTCGCTCGTAGAGGAATCATAATCAATATTCTTGAAAAGGTTTGCTCTTTTTGTTTCTTAGAGGTGGAAAATGTTGAACACGTCTTTTTCCATTGTTCCAAATCTATTTTGGTGTGGAAGTTTGTGGGTAATTGGTTGTGCGTTCCAGAGATTTACATTGGCGATATTTTGAATCACTTATCAACTTGGGTAGCCGGATGTGTTAGGAAAAATTTTAGTGTGAGCATTGTTGTAGGACTGTGGCTGACCGTATGTTGGACCATTTGGTCGTCTAGAAACAACATCATGTTTAGAGATGAATTTTGGGATCTATATACGATCTCTAATCGTGTCATAATTTTTTCTTGGTGGTGGATTGGTAAGAAACACAAAAACGCATTTAATTGTAACTACTACGAATGGGTTAATGTCCCTTGTGATTTTTGTAGGTCTTGATTTTTGTTAGAAGCCTTTTGATGTATACGGATTTGGATACCCTTTTATATCCTTGATATATAACACAGATTTTTGCTTATTAAAAAAAAAATCTATATCTACTTATATGATAGTCATAGGTAATTTAGATTTTGAATTAGTTGCAAAATATTTAGAAGGGTGAAGTTTTTCTCTACCACTTATATATGTGGTGGTTATATAAAAAAGGTGAAGATTAGAATGAAAAGTTATAATTTAGATTGTACTTCACATGAATTCATTCTTCCCTATATTCTTTCTCTAGGTATTCATTTACCTTAAGTGTATTTTAATATTACAATGAAAAGTTATAATTTATAGACTAAAATTTACGATGGTCTTAGGTAATTATTTGGAGGCAAAAAATAACATCCTATTTAACGATGGATTTTATGATATCAATGCCATTTTTAGGGCTATTGTAAGTACTTCTTGGTATTGGATGGTTCTTGGCAATCGTATTAGGCGGAAGTGCAGCCTTTACGACTGGACCAAATTCCCTTTTGACTTTTTATAGTTGTTCTGTCATTGTTGGTGGTGGAGCTGTCTGATGTTTCTTTGTATTTTCTGTATTGTCGGATTATTTGTATTCTCCTTGGATTGTATGGTTGTTTCCTTAATTTTTTATTAATGAAAGTGTTTATAAAAAAAACTATGATCATTGAATTTTCTGAATTTTCCTTTGGTGTATTTCTTATATACGTTGATCAGTAAAATTATTAAACTCTTTCTAAAAGAAAAGTGTTCTTATATAAAAATCAATATTACCATTATATGGTTTACCATTCATGTATTTTGTCAATATATATTTAATAGGAAAATTATAATCAAAGTTTATTTATTACGAAGGGAATATTCAAAATGAATATTTAATTTATTCATGAATTTTATTATCGTACTATTATCAAAATTATCGTGAAAGTTATTCATTCAACTTATCAGAAATTTTTCTCGTTGTCAATAACTAGACAATATTCCTCCTTTTTAATGAGTCATTAATTTATATAAATAAACAATAATATAAAAAATACCAGATTTTTTAATGTAAGAAAATGCTTTTACAATTCTGCCTCAATATAAATACTAAAATATAAAAAATAAAATATAATTATTTTGAATTAAAAATATCTTAACACAAAATTCTTACGATAATATATTTTTAAAAGAAATTTAGAAGTATTAAAAAACCCATAAATATTCTCAAAAAATAATCTACATTTAATTTTGAATATATATTCAAATAACCTATAAATTCAAAAACAAATTAGTAATATTAAAAAACCCTTAAAACTCTCTCTCAAACTCTCTACCACTTGGAAGATACCATTCTGAATATATATTCCCTAGAGTACTCCTGTTCTTCTAAGATGTTCTAGTGACCTTAGAAGTTGAACACTGATGTACTACTTCACTTCCAGATCATATGTCATATATGCAACACAATCGTCCTTCCACCTTCACAGCATGGAATTACTTACAATACCTATTCAATATCAGTGGGTCAATCTCGTTCTACTGGAAGATTTCCATATTTCTCAAACTCCGACAAATTCATTTGATAGAAATCGTCAAATTCCCGACTCCATTAGCACTACAGGATTGCTTGAACCATACACCACCCTTCAATTCCACGCTACTAAAATCACACCTCCTACTAAGACATCAACTGAGTCAACCGGTTCTCCTTACATTCAAACTCTTGACTTGGGCCCACTCCCAAAGTACAAGGTTGACTAAACTTCAGAGTCCTCGTGGTCGCTCAACCTAGATCCTATGTAATACCCCATAATTTTGTGAGCATTTTGGATAATATTTTTATGATCAACTGGGTTCCGGGGTACTCTGAGCAATTTTTGGACAAAGTAATTAGAGTAAACCGACGAACTCGGAATTTGATTATATTAATATTGTTTAACTTGGAATTTTATTAATTGGTGTATTGGAGATAATTTGGATAATTAGTAGTATTACCAATTAATATTTCCTTGTGTATTTTCTTTTCCTTTGCCAAATTTGGAAAGTGGATAGAAGCAGAAGAAAAAGAAAAGGAAAGGGAAAAAGAAATAAAGGAGAAAGGAAAAGAGAAGTGAAGAGAAAAAGAAGAGAAAATTTGTGCAAGAGCTCAAGAACTTGGATCATCAACCAATCTCCAATCTTTTCATCTCAGTTTCAATCTCCTCATCGTGTAATCGAGGTGGGTTCTAGTTAGACTCTTTAGATTAAGGTTTATTGAGTTTTAGAGTTATTTGATATTGTTAGGAAATGTAGAATTTTTATCGAAAAATCGTAAATTAGCTGCTGAAATACGATCTTTGATTGTATGTTATACTGGGTGATATGTTTGTAACATGTTTTGATGTGTTTTGAATGTGAAAAATGGATTTTTGGGAGAAATTTGGGAGAACCCGTAGCAGGAAAATTCTGCAGAAAAATTCTGCAGAAAAATTCTGCAGATTCCCACTGTCCAAACGCGTATGGGGCTTGGCCTTACGCGTATGGGGCAGGTCCGTACGCGTATGGTATGTGTGGTAGGCGTATTGGAGGAAAATGGAAAATTTCAAAGGGAAAACAGCTCTGCCCATACGCGTATCACAATGGACGTTACGCGTATGGCTAGGCGAGTTAAATGGGCGGTACGCGTATGACTTAGGCAATACGCGTACGGTCAGGACAATTTCACACTTGTGTTTTCTCGCGATACTATTTTTGGTTATGTCCCTAACTTTTGACTCGGTTATCCGTTTTCAATATTCTGGATATTGTTGGAAAGCTAACGGACTGTACTTTCTTATGGAAATGGTTTTAAAATTGTTGGCCGATTTAATTATGTCGGGATTTTGGGAATCGTGTCGTTTTGTTGATTTTAGTGTTTAATGGTGTGTAACTATTGATAGTTATGTATGCAAGATAAAATATGATATAGGTAGAGTGAGGACCATTACCACAAGCAGTGTTGGAGAATATAGAATGAATAAACACTAGTATGGAACATGTGTGTTAACCGTTTGGTTGTGTTAAGGCATAATGGCCTTGTGATTGTCGAATACAATCACGATTGTGTGTGATCACGTAATCGTAACCGGTTATCTTTGCAAGTGCGTTTCATGGGGCTCGAGCTCCTCTGAAACATGTGCACAACTACTTGACAGGTTTGATTCCCGTGTGCAGTACGAATGGCGCTCTGGGAGCGTATGCTTGTGACGATTTATGGCCCGTGTGAAGCGACGGTTCATAACAGTTTATGGCCCGTAGAACCCGAATCCATTCGTATGTCAAGTAGGTTCAAGGGTCCATGACTCGGGTCGTCTTCTAGACGTAGAAGCGGACGGGAAAAGGGGATGCCTTGGTGTGGTTACCGATTAGTGATATTGTGAGTTGATGAACTCATAACATGTTTCCATATAGTGTGTGTGTACTCAAAGTCACTCCCATTTCCCTTTTGACTTGAGTTAGGTTTATTAGAACCTTGTAGAGCCGAGAGGACTTTAAGATAGGGAACTCACTGAGATTTGATGTATCTCACCCCACTGTTGTTGTTTACATCACAGGTACTGCAGGTTCTGCGAAGGGTAAGGATAAGGCCGTGTGATTATCCTTACTTGTCTGATGGCTTTGCTTCCGTTGTGGAGTTTTGAGATCCTTAGTGATCTAGTTCTTAGTGTTTTGTCTTTTGAAACATCTTATAGATATACTATGCCGTAGTTTTTTTTGTATTAGGCTTTTGGGGCATGTATATGTATAATGTGTTTACTAAGAACTTATTGTATATTTCAGTACCAAACGTTGGTATTAAAGCAGGTTGTATCCTCGACCTAGCCATGGAATAGAATAAGTTTTCTTTCCGTTTCATATGCGGCGTGTCGCCATGGGTCTTGTCTGTTATATTTATGGTATTGAGTCTGATCAACTTAATCCTATCTGTATGAAATTCAGGAACATGGCTGACAGACGCAGAAACAACCGTGGTAGGCCAAGAACCACTCCAGCAGGGACTAATCCGCCAGGTGATGATGGGAATGCTCCTTTGTACCAATTTATGCAACAGATGTAGCAATAACAGAATCAGTTTATGCAGCAGATGGTACAACAGATGGTACAGCAGATGGCGGGTGGTTTGCAGCCTCCAGTGGTGATACCAGAAGCTGCAGGGGGAACCTTCAGAGATTTCATCCGTATGAATCCTCTAGAATTTCAGGGAGGGTTAGATCCGGTAAAGGCTCATGAGTGGATATCAGGTATGGAACGGATTTTTCAAATAGTTCAGTGCAGTGAGGAAAACAAGGTGGTCTTCGCTTCACATTTGCTGAAGGGTCCGACCATGAGGTGGTGGGAAAGTGCTTCAGCCTTAATGACTATCCAAGAGGTACCAAAGGTGTGGGAGCAGTTTAAGGTAATTTTTATGGAGAAATATTTTCCGAGTTCTTTAAGGTCTCAGAAGGAGTTTCAGTTCCAACAGTTGAGACAGGGCAATTTATCAGTGGCTTCCTATGCGGAAAAATTTGAGATCATGGCTGACTATTCTAGACAGGCTATGTATGCTCCTGATGAGAGGTGGAAGATTGATCAGTTTCTGTTTGGTCTTAGGGCTGAAATTTCACACAGTGTATCTCAGAGAGAGTTTACTAGCTATGCTGAGTTGTTACGACAGTGTTATGTTGCGGAGCATAGTTTGAAAAAGGTACAAATGGAAGGAGATTTGAACAGGGCAACTCAAAGTGACCGTGGAAGATCGAATCAACAGTTTAGGCAGAGGCAACAATCCTTTAAAGGGAAGCAAGTTCAGAGTTCTAGGACTAGTGTGCCTCCGGTGTGTCGTATTTGTGGTCGAAGTCATTACGGACGGTGTGGTATCGAAGGTGTGAGGTGTTATCAGTGTCAGAAGGTGGGCCACTTGGCGAGGGATTGTCCTCAGAGTAGGAATCAGGCACAAGGGAAGAGTACCGGCCGAGTGTATACCTTGGATGCCAGGAAGACAAAAGGTGATAACTCTTTGATTGGGGGTACGTGTTTCGTAAATGAACATCCTTGTTTTGTTTTATTTGATTGTGGGGCAACGCATTCTTTTGTGTCCACGCGTTGCGTGAAGCGACTTGGGTTGCAAGTTGTTCCTTTGTTTCCTCCTATGGTGGTTACTACTGCCATAGATGAGATTGTAGAGACACCGATGATGTGTGAAAATTGTGTTTTGTCTGTGAATGAAAGAGTTTTCCAAATTGATCTTATCTGTTTACCGCTTAAGAAGGTGGATGTTGTTCTGGGAATGTATTGGCTTTCTGCTAATTCGGTGTTTATTGGGTGTGAGGAAAAGCTGATTATTATTCGGTCCGAAGAGGCTACTCCGAAAGATGTGTTAACTACTATTTTAGAAGGTACGGTGGGAATGATTAATTTCTTGTTTGAGGAAGAAAAGTCTGTTCTTTTAATTCTTACCAAGGAGGAGAGTAGTAACATCCCCGTTGTGAGTATTCTGGTAGTTTGTGATTTTCCTGAAGTTTTTCCCGAGGATATCACTTCTCTTCCTCCGGAGAGGGAAGTGGAATTCTCTATTGACCTAATACCGGGAACGGCTCCGATATCCGTTTCTCCGTATCGGATGACACCACTAGAATTAAGAGAATTAAAGGACCAATTGGAAGACTTGTTGGCTAAGTATTTCGTTCGAACCAGTGTTTCACCCTGGGGAGCTCCAGTGTTGTTGGTTAAGAAAAAGGATGGTGGGATGCGATTGTGTATTGATTATCGTCAATTGAATAAGGTCACCTTCAAGAACAGATACCCATTGCCAAGGATAGACGACCTGTTGGATCAGTTGAAAGGAGCCTGTGTGTTCTCGAAGATTGATTTACGGTCGGGTTATCATCAAATTCGGGTGAAGAGTTCAGATGTACCAAACACTGCGTTTAGAACCCGTTATGGTCATTATGAGTTTTTGGTGATGCCTTTCGGTGTGACTAACGCCCTGGCAGTTTTTATGGATTATATGAATCGGATATTCCAACCTTATTTGGACCAATTTGTGGTGATTTTCATTGACGACATTCTTATTTATTCTCGTGATCCTCAAGAGCACGGAGAACACCTAAGAATTGTTTTATCCATCTTACAAGAGAACCAACTTTTTGCTAAGTTGAGTAAGTGTGAGTTTTGGATGTCTGAGGTTGAGTTTCTTGGTCATGTCATATCCCAGGGAGGTGTAGCAGTTGATCCATCAAAAGTGGAAGCAGTAATTAATTGGGAGAGGACGAAGAATGCTTCTGAAGTTAGAAGTTTCTTAGGATTGGCAGGGTACTGCAAAAGGTTTATTAAGGGATTTTTGCAATTGGCTTTACCATTAACAAGACTTACTCGAAAGGAGTATTCGTATGAGTGGGATTCTGCTTGTGAAAAGAGTTTTAGGAGTTTGAAGGAGAGATTGACTACCGCTCCTGTTTTGGTTATTCCTGATCCCAACAAGTCATATGAGGTATATTGTGATGCATCGAAGAAGGGTTTAGGTGGAGTGTTAATGCAGGAGGGACATGTAGTGGCTTATGCTTCACGACAGTTAAAATTCCATGAAGGAAATTACCCAACACATGATTTAGAATTGGCGGCAGTTGTTTTTACCTTGAAGGTATGGCGTCACTATTTGTATGGTGTACGTTTTGAGATGTTTAGCGACCACAAGAGTCTAAAGTATTTGTTTGATCAAAAGGAATTGAATATGCGTCAGAGGAGATGGATGGAGTATTTGAAGGATTTTGACTTGGAGTTGAAATACCATCCGGGTAAAGCAAATAAGGTGGCGGATGCACTGAGCAGGAAAGTGTTGCATAGTGCCGAGTTGATGATGCTAGAGTATACTTTAATGGAAAAGTTTAGAGATCTAAATCTTCAATTTAATTGGACTCCTGATTGTGTGGTTATTGGAAATTTGAATATCTCTTCTACTCTTAGGGAAGAAATCCAACAAGAGTAAGGGTTAGACGAGAAGTTGCAGGAAGTGTTATTACAACCGGGTTTTGTGCGAGCTACCGACAGAACTATTTTGTTTAATCAAAGGATTTGTGTTCCAGACAACACAGAATTAAAACAAAGGATTTTGGAGGAAGCACATAAGGGTACTTTTACTATACATCCTGGTGCTTCGAAGATGTATCAAGATTTAAAGAGGGACTATTGGTGGTCCGGGATGAAAAAGGACATTGCGGTGTATGTATCGGAATGTGTAGTATGCCAACAAGTGAAAATTGAGCACCAAAGGCCGGACGGCTTGTTGCAACCTTTAGAGATTCTGATGTGGAAATGGGATAGTATTTCAATGGACTTCGTAGTGGGTTTACCTCGTGCGCAAGGTGGTTATGACTCGATTTGGGTAATTGTAGACCGGTTAACGAAATCCGCGCATTTCTTGGCGGTGAAGACTACCTACAAGGCGAGTCATCTCGCAAGGTTGTTTATTTCGGAGATAGTGAGATTGCATGGTATTCCTACTAGTATCATTTCAGATAGAGATCCAAAGTTTACTTCCAGGTTTTGGAGGGATTTTCAACAAGCCATGGGAACGAGACTACATTTGAGTACGTCGAACCATCCGCAAACGGACGGCCAGACGGAACGGACAATACAGACCATAGAGGACATGTTAAGAGCTTGTGTACTGGGAAGCGGAGGAAATTGGATAGAACTTTTACCGTTGATCGAATTCTCTTATAATAACAGTTATCATGCAAGTATTGGTATGGCACCTTATGAGGCGTTGTATGGTAGAAAGTGTAGAACGCCATTGTGTTGGGCGGAAGTTGGCGACGATAGAGTTTTGGGGCCTGAGATTATTCACGAGACCACGGAAAAGATTAGAATGATTCGCGGAAAAATTAAACAGGACCAGGATCGTCAGAAGAGTTATGCGAACAACCGTAGGAGGCCGTTGGAGTTTGATGAGGGTGATCATGTATTTTTGAAGGTTACTCCGAGATTGAGATTGAAAGGGTCATTTAAATCGCGGAAGTTAAGTCCAAAATACGTGGGACCGTATCAAATCTTAGGAAGAATTGGAGAAGTAGCTTACAGATTAGCCTTACCACCTTCTCTGTCAGAAATGCACGACGTTTTCCATGTGTCTCAGCTTCGGAAATTTGTCCCAGATCCTCTTCAGCCAATTTTGCCAGATACAATTGAGATAGAAGCTGATTTGACATTTGAGCCTCAGCCAAGTTGTATCACCGGAAGAGAAACTAAAGTGCTGCGGAATAAAGAGATTCCTCTTGTTAAGGTTCAGTGGGATGAAACGCATCCGGGAGATGCAACTTGGGAATTGGAATCGGAAATGCGGGGAGTTTATCCTCATCTTTTCAGGTATTTGTTTTAAATTCGTGGGAGAATTTCTAATTAAGGGGGGGAAGATGTAATACCCCATAATTTTGTGAGCATTTTGGATAATATTTTTATGATCAACTGGGTTTCGGGGTACTCTGAGCAATTTTTGGACAAAGTAATTAGAGTAAACCGACGAACTCGGAATTTGATTATATTAATATTGTTTAACTTTGAATTTTATTAATTGGTGCATTGGAGATAATTTGGATAATTAGTAGTATTACCAATTAATATTTCCTTGTGTATTTTCTTTTCCTTGGCCAAATTTGGAAAGTGGATAGAAGCAGAAGAAAAAGAAAAGGAAAAGGAAAAAGAAACAAAGGAGAAAGGAAAAGAGAAGTGAAGAGAAAATTTGTGCAAGAGCTCAAGAACTTGGATCATCAACCAATCTCCAATCTTTTCATCTCAGTTTCAATCTCCTCATCGTGTAATCCAGGTGGGTTCTAGTTAGACTCTTTAGATTAAGGTTTATTGAGTTTTAGAGTTATTTGATATTGTTAGGAAATGTAGAATTTTTATCGAAAAATCGTAAATTAGCTGCTGAAATACGATCTTTGATTGTATGTTATACTGGGTGATATGTTTGTAACATGTTTTGATGTGTTTTGAATGTGAAAAATGGATTTTTGGGAGAAATTTGGGAGAACCCGTAGCAGGAAAATTCTGCAGAAAAATTCTGCAGATTCCCACTGTCCAAACGCGTATGGGGCTTGGCCTTACGCGTATGGGGCAGGTCCGTACGCGTATGGTATGTGTGGTAGGCGTATTGGAGGAAAATGGAAAATTTCAAAGGGAAAACAGCTCTGTCCATACGCGTATCACAATGAGCGTTACGCGTATGGCTAGGCGAGTCAAATGGCCGGTACGCGTACGGTCAGGACAATTTCACACTTGTGTTTTCTCGCGATACTATTTTTGGTTATGTCCCTAACTTTTGACTCGGTTATCCGTTTTCAATATTCTGGATATTGTTGGAAAGCTAACGGACTGTACTTTCTTATGGAAATGGTTTTAAAATTGTTGGCCGATTTAATTATGTCGGGATTTTGGGAATCGTGTCGTTTTGTTGATTTTAGTGTTTAATGGTGTGTAACTATTGATAATTATGTATGCAAGATAAAATATGATATAGGTAGAGTGAGGACCATTACCACAAGCAGTGTTGGAGAATATAGAATTAATAAACACTAGTATGGAACATGTGTGTTAACCGTTTGGTTGTGTTAAGGCATAATGGCCTTGTGATTGTCGAATACAATCACGATTGTGTGTGATCACGTAATCGTAACCGGTTATCTTTGCGAGTGCGTTTCATGGGGCTCGAGCTCCTCTGAAACATGTGCACAACTACTTGACAGGTTTGATTCCCATGTGCAGTACGAATGGCGCTCTGGGAGCGTATGCTTGTGACGGTTTATGGCCCGTGTGAAGTGACGGTTCATAACAGTTTATGGCCCGTAGAACCCGAATCCATTCGTATGTCAAGTAGGTTCAAGGGTCCATGACTCGGGTCGTCTTCTAGACGTAGAAGCGGACGGGAAAAGGGGATGCCTTGGTGTGGTTACCGATTAGTGATATTGTGAGTTGATGAACTCATGACATGTTTCCATATAGTGTGTGTGTACTCAAAGTCACTCCCCTTTCCCTTTTGACTTGAGTTAGGTTTATTAGAACCTTGTAGAGCCGAGAGGACTTTAAGATAGGGAACTCACTGAGATTTGATGTATCTCACCCCACTGTTGCTATTTACATCACAGATACTGCAGGTTCCGCGAAGGGTAAGGATAAGGCCGTGTGATTATCCTTACTTGTCTGATGGCGTTGCTTCCGTTGTGGAGTTTTGAGATCCTTAATGATCTAGTTCTTAGTGTTTTGTCTTTTGAAACATCTTGTAGATATACTATGCCGTAGTTTTTTTTGTATTAGGCTTTTGGGGCATGTATATGTATAATGTGTTTACTAAGAACTTATTGTATATTTCAGTACCAAACGTACTTTTCATGTATAAAATATGATTTGATGCATGTATGTATATGTGGGCGTTACATCCTACCTACCACGCACATAGAACTAGGCAAATCAGAGCCAATACTTCATATACTAATGTTAAGAATCATCTTGGTTAAAAATACATATGTGGCCGGAATAGGTTTACTTATGATGTTTCAAGGCTAGGTTGAGAATCGACCTGCTCTGATGCCAGTTGTAACAACCCTATAATATAAATCTAGAATAATAGCATACAAGTGTTAATTCTTGGTACTGATACAACACAAGTGCCTAACGACATCATTATATACACATGTCCAAACAAAAAAGAAATATCTATGGCACATGTTATACAATATTTCCTAAAATAAAACTATGAGATATATGCAATATCTTCATTGCACACAATCAACGGTGGAAGATCACACTAAACTGTATCCTTTGAAACATCAACGGACACCTTATTTTGCATAAAACCTACAAACAACACCTGAAAAGCAACAACTATATTGAGGTGAAATAATAATCTCAGTGAGTTCCCTATCTTATGTAGAGAAATCTTTAACGTTTTTTGATAAAAAATATGTTTGTTTAGAAAGATTAAATAGTGTTTTTTATTAATATATTTTTAATTTTTAAAATATTATAACAACAAAAAATTATATTTGAACAATTTGTCTAAGTTAGTAATTAATTGTTAGGTTAATATATTTTTTACTATAACTACTTTGAGATTAAAAACATTTCTTTTAAGTGTAATTTTTTTATGATTTCAAAAAAAACAATTTCAATTTTAGTGTTTAGGAAAATATAGATAGTTGAAATAGTGGTTGTCTTGTTCGATCACTTTTGTTAAAAAAGAGAATTAATTTGTCTCTGTCAAAGTTTGAAATCGAGAATAAATATTATATTTGTCTATTTGAAAAATAAAAATAAGATTTCGAATGTGTCACATGGCCCTATGGGGTGATGTGACATAAATGAAATAGAAATATTAACATGTATGATGATATAATATGTCGCTTCAATTTTAATATATTATATAAAAGTGAATAGAGTATTACCATAAATCTAGTTTAATACCTCTGCGCCCCATTGATAAAATTCACTACAAGATAACAAAAATTCATAAATTTGGAACTGTTATTGTAGGTGATGTCTACAATAATCTAAATAAGAATGACAGATAAAGAGAGCATACATTTGAGATTTCTAAAGAGCAAACTAGAGAACATGACACTTTATACTTCTTATCTACTGGTTGATTTATGTGTATCTTTTTTATACTCATAAATTAAATGGTATGACAAAATGATTTAATTTATAGACTTAAATATTGGATAAATGTGGTTTAAAATTATATTATTTTTTTATTTTAATTTAGTTTTAGTCTAAATTTTTAATGTCTTAAAAAACTCCCTGACCAAATGTTATATATTTTTCAAATATTTTTTTTTTTATTTCCTTATATTACTTACATGCATTGAATTTGACGAAATGAATAAAAAATTACACCTTAAAAAAAAGAAAAAATGATTTTGTATTTACCTTATAATTTTTTTAGTTGTCTATGAAGTATGATCGAGAAATATTCTTTTTAAAATATTATATATTTAAATGATGTATATGAAATTTTCATAGGGAGTAAAACCGATCTTATGAAATTAAATTAAATTTATTACGATTTAACTCTTTTGTTTAAAAATATATATTTTCAAAATATAGAACAAATTTACATTTAATATTTTGAAATACTTTGTTTATTAACCCAATAAATTGATGACCCATATATTCTTTCCACTTGAATTAGCTTAAGAGTTTTCTACTAAAATTTTTTCTATTGAGACGCTTTATACAGGCGAGTCTTCTAATTCAGCTCAGATAACTATAGGTATGATTAACATAAGACAAATTACTTTTAGAGGTGATTAAATAAATTTGAGGTAGATCTCTTTCGGTGCAACCATCTAACTCAAATTCATCACAATGCTTCTTTAAGTAATGTATGTTATGTTTAACATACCTTCAGTTATATGAGTTGAATTAGTAGACTTGTTTCCATGATATATCTCAAAGAAAACTCATTAGTATCAAATTCAAAAAAAAAATTCAATTGAAGAAAAACTGTGAACAAAACATTTA
Organism: Lathyrus tuberosus; assembly: GCA_022829125.1. NCBI lineage: Eukaryota > Viridiplantae > Streptophyta > Magnoliopsida > Fabales > Fabaceae > Lathyrus > Lathyrus tuberosus. The sequence continues at coordinate 4,078,131 of JALAZF010000349.1, forward strand.
TAAACTTGTTACATAAAGTAATTTGAAACTCCTACAGACGAAATAAAAACAGAACTCATGTGGGTGTTAGATTATTAAATATACCCTATATTTATTTGTGAGAACAAATATCAAAATAGTATATAGATCTATAAATTTTGATAAATAGAGTATCACCAGAGATATAGTTTAATACCTTTGCGCCCCCATTGGTAAAAGTTCATTACGAGATGATAAAAATAGAGCATGCCTTTGTGATTTTCCAAGAGTGAACTAGAGAACAAGACACTTTAACACTTCTTATCTACCTACCCATTGATAACTCAAAGGTATAACAAAATGATACATTTTATAAACTTATATCTTGGACAAATGAGGTTTAAATTCTTCTATTATTTTTTATTTTATTTTCATTTTAGTAAAAAATTTAATGACAAAAAATACGTGTTGACCAAATGTTATATATTATTCATTTCATATATCCTTTATTTCCTTGTATTACTTACATGCATTGAATTTAACCAAATGATTTAAAATTATTCCTTAAAATAAAATAGAAAAGAAAAGATGATTATGTATTTACCTTGTAATATTTTTTCCAACTGTCAATGAAGTATGACCGAGTAATATTCCTTCTATAAAAAATTAAAGATTTGAATGATGTATATGAAATTATCATTAAGGGTAAAATATAATTTTATACCATTTAACACTTTCGTCTATGAATATATATTTTTAAAATATAGAACAAATTATATTTAATATCTATAGGAGTAATATTCCTTCTTTAAAATATTATAGATTCAAATGATATATATCAAATTATCATAAGCCGGTCTAATGAAATAAAATTGAATTTCTTACCATTTAACTCTTTTGTCTATAAATATATATTTTCAAAATATATAATAAATTATATTTAATATCTTAAAATACTTTGTGTAGTAACACAATAAATTGATGATCCATATTCTTATTCCACCTGAATTAGTTTAATAGTTTTCTCCTAATGATTTTTCTAATGAGACACTGATCAGCTGATCCTCTTTCTATGGCATCTTGATAAAACAAATTATTCACTCCCCTTCTGAAATTCAACTCAGAGCACTTAAAGGAAATTTTTCGATCCCTTCAAAGCATTAAAACTGAAAGAAAAACTCTTCTCTCCCAAACTCATCAAACCTTAACCCTAACTTTATAATTTTGAGAATTCATTTATTTCCTCCCAAAAATAAAACAATTTAGTTCTACATTATAATTTTGAGAAATTTGAGTCTTCTAATTTAGAGTTGTGGTGCTTATTAAATATGCTGACTTTTAGATCAATTTATTTGCTCTATCTTTTTTAGTACTTTACTATGTTGTGAAAATGATGCATATAGTTAGGTGGTGAATATGATAACTTATTTGCGCACTTTACTGTATTGTTAAAATGACAAACATAACTTATAGTATTTGAAAAAGAAGTAAAGTTAGACGATATATCAATTATACGAGATTCACCTTTCAATCTATATTAACCATTCATTTTAATTTTATATATATTATTACTTTGATGTTTGGTAAAGAGTAATTGAATTTCAAAGTTCAGAAGTGCAGAGTTGTTCATTGTGATAGTAAAATTCTTCTCAACATCCAACTCACAATTTACATTTAACTTTTGTTGCCAAGGATAACATAACAGATCTGCTAAAACTAAGGAAACAAATCAACACACATAATGGCTAATTTGAATATATAATAACTATACGATATTTGCAAATTGTAACAGATGCTACTATACTTAAAGAGCTGAGGCAAGAATCAAGGAAATGCTATAAATACGTGACTGTGCTAATACATGAATTAAAATTTAATTTTTTTTAATGAAATAAAATTAATTTTTTTAACATTTAATTCTTTCGTCTATAAATATATATTATTAAAATATAGAACCAATTATATTTGATATCTTAAAGAGTAATATTTCTTCTTTAAAATATTATAAATTTGAATGATATATATGAAATTATCATAAGCTGATTTATGAAATATTAATGTATTTCTTACAAAATTTAGTCTATAAATATATATATTCAAAATATAGAACAAATTATATTTAATATCTTAAAATACTTTGTGTTGTAACACAATAAATTGATGATCCATATACTTGTTCCACCTGAATTAGCTTAATAATTTCTACTGAGGATATTTCTATTGAGACAAATTATACACGTCAGTCTTCTAATTCAACTCACATAAGTATAGGTATGGTTAGGTCTTCCTGTTATAAATTACAGCCTACTGTTGGGAATTACGTCCCTCAAGAATTGGTCATATGATTTTACTTGCCTTCCAGCTTTTGGGGAGCTTATGTCTCTCAAGGATTGGTCTTACGGGTTTACCTGCCCGTCTGCTTTTAGGAGCTACCCTCTAGGTCGAGTCTTCCTGATTAACCTTTCAGCCTACTTTTGAGATATCACTCACACTCTGATAAGAAAATACCAACGAAGTTTATACCGCTTTATAACACTCATGAAGACACTATATATTGTCATCTATGCTTGGTAGACGGTGGAAACTATAGGTACCATTGTATCGTGTCATAATTGATACTTTTAGCCATTTTCCAATAAGGAAAAGTGGGGAATACCAACATGGTGGTTCCTTAACCCATTGGGAAAAACTAAGAAATCCTAATATGGGGAGCTATGGGCCTATAGGAGAATTGTTGATGATTTCATGACGGAGACTTCCTTACCGTTAATGGGTCTTCCTTTAAAACACTGCGGAGGAGATATCTTTACTGTCATTCCAACTCCACAGGAAGAGAACATAAGTGGAATTACACTACAGTAAATTTGAAGTCCTATTTCATACTACCATACCCAACAAGAATAGTATTCCTACTACTTCACGAGTTTCATTCATCAACGAGACACCTCACCAACGGTAATTCTTCAAATACTCGACTTACAACTTATCCTCACAAGTTGTGAAACTTGTACTTGTCAATTAATTATTACGTTAAGCTTTCTCACCAAACTCATCAACCTAAACTAATTAACATACATGATACAAGTAATTATTACGTTTGGTTTCCATATGTTATAGCTCTCTGCGCTGGCTTTCTAACACTTCTGATCGTGCCTCAAACCGAGTTTCAGAAATCAAGTTATGCTGATTTTCATTCTGCATTTTCTTACACACTCTGTGGTAATCAATTACCAGCACCCAAAACATTCAAAAACCCAATTTTATGCAAGTAATCGATTACCAACATGTGGTAATCGATTACCACAAAATTCGAACTAAAAAACACCCAGGTTTCTTCATAGCACTCATTTCTAAAAGCTCCCACGTCATCCCTTATCTCACACCCAACATGAAAATTTACTACCAAAGCATGTTATAAGTAAAAATAAGGCATGCAACAATTTCACAATATCACAAACATAACTATAACCTCAAATCATGCAAACAAACATAGAAATAACATCAATTAGACATGTCAACAGGGCACTCAACCTCAGTTTTTAACGTGTAATCAAACCATGAACTCATAATTATGCATATGATCATACAAACAACATGAATTCAATCATAATTATCATGATATAGAAACAAGAATCATGCATATAATGCGCACAACCCTAAAACCCCAAATCATGCAAGTTTTCCTTTAAATTGGTTCTACACAACTAAACTAAGAGCCCCACCTTGCAAAGGACCTAAATTGATGAAGAACGTGATTAAATGAGGAAGATGATGATGAACACTTGATGGAATAATGGTGATGATTCTCCATTTTTCAAGGTTTTCTTCTTCACTATTTAAATTTACACTCCAACACATACATGCAAGGAACTTGAAGACAAGCAATTCATAATTTCTCCTCCTTCTTCTTCTTACTCCATCGCCGCTCACTCTCCTCTCTCTAGTTTCCTCCTTGATTTCTGATTTTGAAATAGAAAGTATGTGAAAAATGTGAGGTTTGGCTTGGTTTTAGGGTTTTATATAAGTGGTTGGCCAATTACCAAAAATTTAAAATATGTAATGTATCAAATATTTAGCACATTAATTCCCTATTTGAAAGGAAAAATTGAATGTCTGACTTATGTATGAAAATAATTTTACAAATAATCATTTTAGTGCTCATGCGTTTAAGAATAGGTTAAATTTTAAGATAATTGTATTATAAAAAAACATACTTTCTCACCTAAATATATTCAATTCCAACTCTCTACTTTTCAAGAAATTTTTTTTTTAGATTATATATATATATATATATATATATATTGAATTATTAGTGTTTAATATTAATTGTGCATTAGAAAAAAAAAACAAAAAAAAAATGATTATTTTAAAAACAAATATACGTTGATTAGAAAAATGTATTATTCAATTAAAAATGAATTTAATTGATACCACTAATCATTTAATGAATTAAGATAATTAAAATTGAAAAAAAAATTAAAGGGTAATATATTCCACTCAAACCCTTAGTCGAAAATCTATTTTTGTATGTTTCTAGTGTAATTTTAATAAACTAGAGAATATATATTTTAAATTTCAGAGGGTGAATTGGAAATGATAATTTTGGTGTGTTAATGGAATTACCACTTATTCCTGTTAACATTTGCAAGGAAGGAAAAATGTGTTACCCGAATTTGAACTTAAAATTTCAAAAATATTGTCTGGGCAACCAAATTATTATATTGTAAAAACGATGACGATTTGAAAGCGCAAATATTATGCTCAAATTTTCTTCATATGAGAAATAATGCAGAGATTAAGAAAAGATTACCTATTAGATCTTACATACTAGACAAAAAAAGTAGATGTCTTTCAATTCAGAAACACACTTTCACCCTACAATGAAGCATGATAAATATTAATATCTATATCTACTTAAGAAAGAGCTACGACTGTGTGGATTGGAACTACTTACGAGACGTCATGAAAATTATGGGATTTGGTGAAAAGTGGATGCGGTGGATGGATAATGGGGTTTTCAATAGCTTCACGTCGGTTTTGGTTAATGGGAGCCCTACAAAGGATTTTGTCGTAACTAGAGGCCTCAAACAAGACGATCCTTTAGCCCCTCTATTATTTACAATAGTCGCGGAAGGTCTTGCAGTGTTAATGGATAGAGCGGTGGACAGAGGAACATACTCGGGTTTCAAGGTTAATCTAGATGTCTCTTTTCACTTATTGCAATAAGCGGATGACTCGATTTTATTTGGTGAAGGATCATGGAACAACATTTTGGCTATTAAGGCTATACTAAAAGGATTTCATCTCATTTTCGGTCTTGAGATTAACTTCAATAAAAGCTCCCTTTATGGTATTGGAGTGGAAGAGATGCTACTCATGGCTGCGGAAAACTTCCTTGTTTGTAAAGTTTCTGTCTGTCCTTTTAAGTTTCTCGGTATTTTCTTTGGTGGCAGTCATAGATTGGTCTCTTTCTGGAAACCTATGATCGATAAGGTGCATTCTAGATTGAACTCTTGGAAAGGTCAGTTTTTATCCATGGGTGGTAGAGTAACATCAATAAATTCTGTACTAGCAAATTTACCTATTCACTACATGTCATTCTACAAGCTCCCTAGTAAGGTTACTCGTATCCTTACCTCTATTCAAAAGAGATTCTTGTGGAACGGTTCGATGTCAAAAAAAGGTGTAGCTTGGGTTCGGTGGAGTACGGTATGTAAAACTAAAGAAGATGGTAGCCTCGGGGTTAAAGACATTAAGCTGTTCAATTTAGCGTTGCTTTTTAAATGGATTTTGAAAATTCTATCGCAGGAGGAGTATTTGTGGAGAGGCATCATTGATAGTCAGTATCCTAATCCTGCGCACGACTTTCATTTAAGAGAGGTCCCTAAGTATCTTGTCTCCCCGTCACTTTGGTGTAGAGACCTGCTTAATGTTTCTGTGTCTTGCGTTATTAATCATTTTTCTGGTTTGCTTTCTCACAAGATTGGAAATAGCGTTAAGGTATCTTTCTGGCTTTCCCGTTGGGCTGGATCATACGTCTTGGCTACTGCATTCCCGGAGTTATCGAATTGTGCTGATAACAAGGCTAGTCGAGTAGCTGATAATGGTTATAGAGAAGATGGAACGTGGCGTTGGATAGTGGAGTTGTCTCACCAAAACATGGCAGAAGATGTTAAACACGTCTTTTTCCATTGTTCCAAATCTATTTTGGTGTGGAAGTTTGTGGGCAATTGGTTGGGCGTTCCAGAGATTTACATTGGCGATATTTTGAATCACTTATCAACTTGGGTAGGCGGATGTGTTAGGAAAAATTTTCGTGTGAGCATTGTTGTAGGACTGTGACTGACCGTATGTTGGGCCATTAGGTCGTCTAGAAACAACTTCATGTTTAGAGATGAATTTTGGGATCTAGATACGATCTCTAATCGTGTCATAACTTTTTCTTGGTGGTGGATTGGTAAGAAACACAAAAACGCATTTAATTGTAACTACTACGAATGGGTTAATGTCCCTTGTGATTTTTGTAGGTCTTGATTTTAGTTAGAGGCCTTTTGATGTATACGGGTTTGGATACCCTTTTGTATCCTTGATATATAACACAGATTTTTGCTTATTAAAAAAAATCTATATCTACTTATATGATATTCATAGGTAATTTAGATTTCGAATTAGTTGCAAAATATTTAGAAGAGTGAAGTTTTTATCTACCACTTATATATGTGGTGGTTATATAAAAAAGGTGAAGATTAGAATGAAAAGTTATAATTTAGATTGTTCTTCACATGAATTCATTCTTCCCTATATTCTTTCTCTAGATACTCATTTACCTTAAGTGTATTTTAATATTAGAATGAAAAGTTATAATTTATAGACTAAAATTTACGATGGTCTTAGGTAATTATGTGTGATATCAATGCCATTTTTAGTGCTATTGTAGGTACTTCTTGGTATTGGATGGTTCTTGGCAATCGTACTAGGCGGAAGTGCAGCCTTTACGACTGGACCAAATTCCCTTTTGACTTGTTATAGTTGTTCTGTCATTGTTGGTGGGGCTGCTGTCGGGTGTTTCTTTGTATTTTTCGTATTGTCGGATTGTTTGTACTCTCCTTGGATTGTATGGTTGTTTCCTTAATTTCTTATTAATGAAAGTGCTTATCAAAAAAATCTATGATCAATGAATTTTCTGAATTTTCCTTTAGTGTATTTCTTATATACGTTAATCAGTAAAATTATTAAACTCTTTTTAAAAGAGAAGTGTTCTTATATAAAAATCAATATTACCATTTTTATGGTTTACCATTCATGTATTTGGCAATATATATTTAATATGAAAATTATAATCAACAATTATTTATTACAAAGGGAATATTTAAAATGAATATTTAATTTATTCATGAATTTTATTATCGTACTATTATCGAAATTATCGTGAAAGTTATTTATTCAACTAATTAGAAATTTATCTCGTTGTCAATAAGTAGAGAATATTCCTTCTTTTTAAAGAGTCATTAATTTATATAAATAAATAATAATATGAAAAATACCAGATTTTTTAATGTAAGAAAATACTTTTACAATTCTGCCTCAATATAAATACTAAAATATAAAAAATAAAAAATAATTATTTTGAATTAAAAACATCTTAACACAAAATTCTTACGATAATATATTTTTAAAAGAAATTTAGTAGTATTAAAAAACCCATAAATATTCTAAATAAATTATCTACATTTAATTTTGAATATATATTCAAAAAACCTATAAATTCAAAAAAAAAAATAGTAATATTAAAAAACCCTTAAAACTATCTCTCAAACCCTCTACCACTTGGAAGATACCACTCTGAATATATATTCCCGAGAGTACTCCTGTTCTTTTAAGATGTTCTAGTGACCTTAGAAGTTGAACACTGATGCTCTACTTCACTTCCAGATCTTATGTCATAGATGCAACACAATCGTCCTTCCACCTTCACAGCATGTAATTACTTACAATACATATTCCATATTAGTGGGGCAATCTCGTTCTACTTGAAGATTTCCATATTTCTCAAACTCTAACAAATTCATTTGATAGAAATCGTCAAATTCCTGACTCCATTAGTACTACAGGATTGCTTGAACCATACACCACCCTTCAATTCCATGCTACTAAAATCACAACTCCTACTAAGACATCAACTGAGTCAACTGGTTCTCCTTACTTTCAAACTCTTGACTTGGGCCTACTCCCAAAGTACAAGGTTGACTAAACTTCAGAGTTTTCGTGGTCGCTCAACCGAGATCCTAACTACCACGCACATAGAACTAGGCTAATCAGAGCCAATACTACATACACTAATATTAAGAATCATCTTGGTTAAAAAGACATATGTGGCAGGAATAGATTTACTTATGATGTTTCAAGGCTAGGTTGAGAATCGACCTGCTCTTATACCATTTGTAACAACCTGTATAATATATATCTGGAATAATAGCATACAAGTGTTAATTCTTGGTACTGATACAACACAAGTGCCTAACGACATCATTATATACACATGTCCAAACAAAAAAGAAACATCTATGGCACATGTTATACAATATTTCCTAAAATAAAACTATGAGATATATGCAATATCTTCATTGCACACAATCAACGGTGGAAGATCACACTAATCTGTATCCTTTGAAACATCAACGGACACCTTATTTTGCATATAACCTACAAACAACACCTGAAAAGCAACAACTATATTGAGGTGAAATAATAATCTCAGTGAGTCCCCTATCTTATGTAGAGAAATCTTTAACGTTTTTTGATAAAAAATATTTTTGTTTAGAAAGATAAAATAGTGCTTTTTATTAATATATTTTTTATTTTCAAAATATTATAACAAAAAATTATATTTGAACAATTTGTCTAAGATAATAATTAATTGTTAAGTTAATTGTTAGGTTAATATATTTGAATCACGTTTTTTCAATACATCTATAAAATGAATCCAACTCAACTTTCCAGCAACAAATACTATCTTGATCTCAATGAACCACTTGATGAAGATAAGACTTGAAATATGGAGTATAGAAACAACATCCTTGGCATGAAATCCACTGAATTCTCAGTTGAAGCACAACAGTCGAAAACCCTAATCTTTAAGGAAGATTTATGAAAGAAGTTGTCCGTGCTGAGAAGAAGCCCTAACTTACTCCATATACAAAAGAATGAAACCCTAGTCTCACGATCTTCAGTTGATGACTGTCCACAAACTCACCCATAAATAAGGATCCTGATTCTCCTTGCTATGTACACTGATGAAATCTCTTGAAGAAGATGACTTAAACTGAGAAGAAGTCAAACCCTGATTCACACCAAAGAATTCCAGACCTGATGCTTTTGATGAATCCTTTGAATAGAAAAACCTTGGAGCTTGATGAACCTCTAAACAGGAGGACATTCATGATAATATGGATTCCAATCTTACTTCAACTTGCCTGAAGTAGGAGCCAACTAGATCGCCTATGAATAGGGTACCCTGATAACAAGAAAATTCCTTTGATCCCACATCTTAGCAGACCAATGCAATGTATGATTATGAATTCATGACCTAATGGATATACAGGCGAATGTGAAACAAAAGCCAGTTAAGGTTAGAAAAAGCACGGGCAAAATTTGGGGTGTTACAAACCTAAAAGGTTTTGGACCTCAGTTAATATTGTTCGCTTTGATCCACAATGGCCGGTGATCCGAAATATCTCTATCCCCAACCACTTAATTTTAAAGTTCCAGCAATCTATAATAGAATCATCTACCAAAATTCTATCAATTCTGCTTTTACAATAACCACTAGAATTGAACCAAGTAAGTCGACTACCGATGACCAGGAGATCAATTAGATTCATATCTTCGATAAAAGAATTAAATTCATCCATCTCAACGAATTTAGGCACACCTCTCCCCTCCATTTCCTCAATCACCTTTATAGCATTAAAGTGGCCACCGACTATCCAACCTCCGGATGGGAAACAAGCTTTTAAATCAAGAAGCTTACACTAAATCTTCCTCTTATCCGATAGACCACATGGAGAATAAATGTTGAATATATAAAAATTCATACCTTTCCACATAAAATTCATACCAAGGTAGCCTTTCCCTTTAAAGCTGGAAATAACAGAAAACACTTCATTTCTTCAAATAGTAACCAAACCACCAGACTGCCCTTCCGAATTGACAGCAGACCATTCGAATTCACCAGGACGCCAAATACTATGCACCAATTGATCTTGCATATTCTAAATCATTGTCTTCTAAAGCAATCAAATGCCAGCCTGCCCCTTACTGAGAATCTGATTAATCCTCCTCTGTTTAAGCGAACTACCACAACCACGCACATTGAATGATACAAAATTCATAATCCCCTGTTGTCAACACTCCTCTTACTAGCCCTTGCAGCTTTATCACCTGCTTCCAATCTTCTAATAACTCCTTCAAACGTTTCTTCATCTTCTTCTCCCTCAATCCCCAATTGCTTCATAGTATGCCAGTTCTTAGAAGGCACGTCCTCAATCATCTTCCTAACTCTAGAATTACTTTTAACCACATCTGACCCAGTAATAGATTCGCTCCTCCCTACCTCCTCATCCATAAATCGAGAAGGCTCACCACCAACGCACCTAGAGGCTACCATGCAAACTTGATTTGAAGGTTTTTCAACATCCACCGCTGGCATGTAAACTGCAGAATGAAGAAGGGAAGAAAAGTAGGATGGCGAGAAAGGTATTTTAAACTTATCATATAACTCTTTTATCTTTTTCTTCTTTCTAGTTTCCTGTCAAATAGAGGGGACCACAGGCCTAAAAGGGGAATTAGAAATGGGGTTCGTGTCATCAACCACTAAATTAATGGGCTTGGGGTTCTGGCCCACTACATTTTGAATATCAGCGACTTGAGGTAACATAATAACCTCAGTACCGGGTCCACTTGATTTTCCACTAGCATTCAGAACTAATTTCTCTTTAGTTCCCATCAACATTAAATTCTCACCACACAAAGCAATGCTAGGACCAAGTAACTCTTTTCCAAATATCATATTTTCAAGAAAGGAAGAATTATGCTTGGGACGCACACCACTTATCCCTTCAGAAGTCCCCAAAGTTTCACCAACAAAAGTGTCATCCTCAGAAATGCCATTGCCTATGTCAAAACTTTTCTTATTACAGGACCATCACTATCGCCGCCTGCTTCACTAGAGTTAATAGACTCTAAGATGTCAACCTCATCGGAATTCTCGTCGGAAGACTCCCACCCTCCTCCATTGTCAGAAGATTCGATAGAATCGGCCTCATGACCATCTTCCTCAAAAATATAATTCTTCACTCGCAAATTAGCACGTTGAGTTTCCATAATATTGAAATTAAACAACAGATCATTAACCTCCACTAGAACCTCTTCATTCACCACCCCCATATGCTTAGTTTTAATAAAAGTCTGAGCAACGTCAAGATTAACTTTATTCAAAGTATTAGGATCACAACGCACAAGCGTACCAATCTTCCCAGCTAACTTCTTAAAAGCATTGATCCCCCATGCATGGCATGAAAGCCCATAGCAACTAACCCAAATGAATCTATCAGTGTCAAGATCTTCTGGTTTCCAAGGTTTAACATCACTAAACCACTTATCAATCCAAACCCTAGCATCTTGAACAAAAATTCCTACATCTCCATCCAATACGTCTTCTAACAGACACATATTAGGTCCAATAGGGGTTGCTTTAACATTGAAGTACCCTTCTTCATTAAGTGCACGTTGGATATTGGACGGAATACCATCATCAAGCAATACACTAGTATAAGCTTTCTCAAATCTAGCTATATCCTCCTTGTCCACCTTGAGATGAATCGGGTCATGGATGGTAACCTTTCTAGCCTCCCTCCCAGTGGCATTATCACCGTCACGATTGCTCCTCTTCTCCAAGTAGTTCGAAGGCTGAGCAACCGCTTGTGCGAAAGACTTACCATGGATAGTGACCTTTCTCAACTCCATTCTACGAAATCTTGATTTAGCAAGGTTGTTACCAAGAGATCTCTTCTTCTGGTCTAAATCTACAAACTCTTCACGATTAAACCTCGGAATGTTAGCAAACTTATTTTTTCCCTGAAGCTGGATATTATCAAGTTTCACCGCCATAATACGAGCATCATGGATCTTCCTGAACTTAGCAAATCCATACCTCTAGCCTCTTAGATTCTTCCTAGTAGGTATGACCACTTCCGAAATCAAACCGTACGCTCTGAACACTTCAAACATATCTCTAGCATCCATGTTGTTAGGGACTTCCGTGAAGTGGAAGGAATTAGTGAACTCTCCCTCATTAGGAAATTTTCCTCTATTTTCCTTCCAAACCAAAAATCTGACCTGTTTAGCAGCAAATTTTTTCTTACCCCCCACCCCCACCCGCACATTCCATCCCATTTTTTTCAAAAATTAACATGTTATATTATTTGGACTATACAAATATTTTTTTTAATTTTTTAGAGGATTATAGTTTTTAATATTGGTATGGACAAAATTTTATAAATCACAAAAAAAAGTCTTAATAATTTTTATTAATTTTTATTTCTTTTAGTTACACTAATGCTTAATTATAAACAATTATGGTACTTTCCAAAATTGTTTTATATTAATAATTATTTACAATCTAGTCGAATTTGTTTTGATTGTAAATGATTTGAACTAATTCATTTAGCTTGAAATTTACTGTGATAATTGTGTGGCAATTTCGTAGCTATTTTGTTGGAAAACTTAATCTTGCCTCAACTATCTTGCTACGTTTTAGTTTGGTTTTTGCTAGGTAATTTTAAATATTAGTTGGGGTTTTGCGAGAAAATTTCAAATTAAATAATTAGCCACCTAATCCATATTACGAATATATATATATATATATATATATATTAGTTAATTCACAACTAGTCTCCAACTAACTTGATAACTTGATTTAATAGAGATTACCTAGAAAGTAGTTGCAGTTTTTGTCCTTGTCTATCTCAGATTTTCTTGTAGTATACTTTGAATCATGGAGAGAAGACTGTGGGAAAAAGATGAAAATTAGTTTTTAGAGGATTCACAAATTACAATGTTAAACTCTAATGGAATGGTTTGAGTATAAAGATTAATAGAATGTTCATAACATAAGTTTATAAAATAAAAGCAATAGAAAAACTAACTTCATAACTTAAAATAATATGGTCCTAAGACTAAATCATATTTCACTTATTTCTTTGTGTCATTTAATAGCATTGAACTTGACTAAATGATTAAAAAATATATGTGAAAAAAATTAAAATATTATGAACTTGTATGTTTTTTTTTCATTTGTCAATAAATTATGATTTAGTAATATTCTTTCTTCATAATATTTTTTATTTTAATGTATTGAATAAAATTATCTAAAAAGGAAAAATTCATCATATAAAATAAAATTAAAATTACTACCATCTTGTTTTGTTTACCATTTGACTCTTTCCTCTATAATTTTTTTCCCAATAAATCGCAAATAAAAGAAATTAATAATTAATATGTAAACAATTTTATTTATTTCCCTTTTTAGTCATCAATCAAATTTTCAATTTAGAGTACAAGGTATTCATTTTATTTTATTTTTAATATCATAAATAGTTGGACAATGCCAATTATCTTTAATTTTATAAGTCCTTGAGGAGGAAGCTTGTTCAAGAAAGTAATTTTGATTCAGATGCTGATGAAGCTTGGGTCAGTTTTCTAGCCTTAGGTAAAAGGTTTGGACATTGAAGTTGAAGGTCTTGTTTGCTTTCAGTTATTTCAATGTGATTTTGTTTTTTTTAGCCCTTGTGTATGGGCATATTATTTTCTTTCATTTGCTAGATCTGTAATGGCCCCATGACAATAATAATGAATCTAAGTTTTGGTTCTGGGTTCTTGGTATTTTATCTGGATTTTTCTTTTTACACCTATACCAATTATGACAAAAAGGGGGAGTAATGGTATGGTGTGTGCATGCATATAGGCTTAGATAGTGTTGTTAGTTAAGGATTGATTAGACCTCTTGAGGTTTAGAAACCACCTTACATGTTGAGTGTGCTACTTCGGCTACGGATGATGTGTTGATGTTGTTATGATATATTATGATGTGGAGTGGTACCTTATATGTTTTTATGTGTAGTGATTCCTGATATGTTCTGCTGTGGAGTGCTACTTTGTGCTCATAATTGTTTAGTTGTGTGCTCACATGCTGGAGCGTATTGCCTGACATCTGGCCTTTAACTATGTGAGCATGTTTGCGTGTGAGCAATTGTGTAAGTCTCCCTGTTGGTATATGTTGTTGCTACTCTGATATATGTGTATGTGCGTATTCTTATGAATGAGAATTGTTTTTGTTTTACTCTTGTACATCTTGTAAAAAGGTTGTAAGTTGTTTTAGCTAAAATTTTCCAAAGGGTGGATTGTTGTTCCTTTTGATTGGTTGATATAGGTAAAATGAAATTGGGTAGTACAAGATGTATTTTTTGTAAAGATGCAAAATGTTGGAAACAATGTTCCAGCATATGTGAAACATCTGGCCTCGGTCTGCAGATCATGGTTTGTGAGTTTTTTGACCAAAATTCTGTTTGACTCCTAGAAGATCTGATGTGTATGATTTGTATCTTTTAGCAATATGTTATTTAGTAAGATTTACTAAAATATTTATTAAGACCAAATAAATTTAAATGAAGATTTAAATAAATATTTAAAATTGAGTGAAGATCAAATCAAATCCAATCTTCATCCAAATCAAATATGTTGTCATCAATTCAAAGAAACTGCAACGAATTGTTATATAAAGACTCCTCTTATCAATAAAGAGACAACAACAAAGCAAGCATTGTTTAGTTGTGTGCTAGGGTTTTTGTTCTTTAAGTTTTTGTATTATTGTTCGTTTTAAACCTCTATAGAATCTAAAACTAAATATTCAAGGCATAGAGATGGATTGTTAGTTGAGTTGTTATTTAACATTTGTAATCTTTTAAAAGAATTAATCACTAGAGTAGTGAATGAGAGAAAGGGACAAGGGTTCTCAAATTTAGGGATGTCCTAAATATAAAGACACCGGTAGTATTAGAAAGTAGGAATTGAATAAGGGTTGTTAATCTAAGACTAATTGTACTAATACTATTGAGAGTGGATTTTGCTTTCCTAGATTAGAAGCTCTTTATATGTTAGTGATGTTGCATTGAACTAGGTTACCAATTCTCTCGTGTTCTCTATTTCTTTGTGGTTTGAATTCCTTAGTATTTGTAAATCTGTTTTAAGCTGTTGTACGCATTGTCGCATACGTCGTGTTCAACATCTGTCCTCTGAGAACAAAATTTCACCATAAAAAGTTACAAAATCGTGTCAGACTTGTGCTTCATCACGACCGCAATGCAAATTAATGTGGACGCAAAATGATGTCATCGCGGCCCTTATGAGAGCATCGTGACCACGTCAATTCCAAAGGTAAAAAGTGAAAGTTATTAAAACACAAGAAAGGGAAGTTTCTACATCGACTTGGGATAATTGTAAGAAAAGTGAAAACTTCAATTTTCTTATTAAGATAGAAACGTCGCAATTCTTGTTTTTCCACTCATGATAGAAATGGAAAAAAAAACTAAACTTATTCACACTCGAGACATTGCGAGGAAGTAGCTCAAAGCATGCCTCCGTGAGAACGCCGACCTCTTCACCTGGAGCGCCGCCGAGATGCCTGGCTTGGACCCGTCCGTTGCCTGTCACCAACTGACAATTGACTCGGTCGTCAAGGTCGTAGCACAACGTAGAAGAAAGCAGTCTCCGGAGAAAACGGAGGCTGCAGAAAAAGTTGTAAAGGACCTCCTCGAGGCCAAATTTATTTCGGAGGTCAAGTACACCACTTGGCTGTTCAACGCTGTACTTGTGAAAAAATATAATGGAAAATGGCGAATGTTCATTGATTACACCGATCTTAATAAGGCATGCCCGAAGGATGCCTACCCCCTCCCCAATATTGAAAAACTTGTTGATAATTCTGCCGGTTTTAAACTTTTATCGTTCATGGACGCCTACTCAGGCTATAATCAAATTCCAAAGGTGATGGCCGACAAAAAATACATGGCCTTCATGACCGAATCGGGCAATTATTACTACAACGTAATGCCCTTCGGCCTAAAGAACGCCGGAGTGACCTATCATAGAATGATGAATAAAGTCTTCCGGGGAGAGATAGGTGACATGCTCGAAGTCTACATGGACGACATGATCGTAAAATCCCACGAGGAAACCGATCACACTGCCCATTTAAGAAAGGTCTTCGAACAGGCCAGAAAATACAAAATGCGTTTCAACCCGGAGAAGTGCACGTTCGGTGTCCGGGCAAGAAAGTTCCTAGGTTTCTATTTAACAGAGCGGGGAATCGAGGCCAATCCCGATAAATGCAGAGCATTCTCTGAATTTCCAACGCCTAAGTCAAAGAAATCCATCCAGTCCCTCAATGGGATGCTCGCGTCACTATCTCGTTTCGTGGCCAAATCTGCCCAGCACGCCCTACCATTCTTCAAACTCCTCCGCAAGGAGGCAGCGTTCGAATGGACCGAGGAATGTGACAAGGCTCTTCTCCATCTGAAACGGGCGCTCTCAGAGCCACCAGTCCTCTCTCTCCCGGACAATGGAGAAACTTTGTACCTGTACCTCGCCGTAGCAACCGAAGCAGTGAGTGCCGCTCTCATCCGCGACACCCCTGATGGACAGAAGCGTATATATTTCACGAGCAAAGCACTGAAAGGACCAGAGTTAAGATACCAACAGATAGAGAAAGTGGCTCTGGCCCTCATCAAAGCGGCCAAAAGATTAAGGCACTACTTCCTGGCCCACACGGTCGTGGTTCGAACAGATCAACCCAAAAAACAGCTGCTGGGACGACCTGACATGGCCGGTCGAATGCTCAAATGGTCGCTTGAACTATCCGAATTTGACATCCAGTACGAAGGCAGGAAATCCCTCAAAGCCCAGGCACTGGCCGACTTCATCGCAGAAATGACATTCGCAGACTCCCCCGCGAGCGAAGCGCGCAAATGGACCATTTTTTTGGACGGTGCCTCAAGCTCGGCAGGGAGCGGCGTGGGCATCATACTGGAAAGCGATGAAGGAATCATCATTGAAGTATCACTCACTCTGTCCTTCCCAACCTCTAACAACCAGGCTGAATACGAGGCCTTCCTTGCTGGGTTACTCCTTGCCAAGGACCTGGGCGCAGAAGAAGTCGTCATTTGCACAGATTCACAACTCTTGGCCCTTCCGGTCCGAGGAGAATATCAAGACAAAAACAACAACCTAACCGAATACTTAGCCCTGGTCAAAAGGGAAATGGCGAAGCTCACAACAGTATAAGTGAAACATGTTCCCCGCGAACATAACGTGTGAGCAGACGTTCTATCCAAACTAGCCAGCACAAAGAAGAAAGGCGGAAACAAGTCCATCATACAGGAGGTACTTCCTCGACCCAGTATCGAGAAGACCTCCCCGACCTTCGACGTACAGGTGATCGGCGACAAAAACTGCTGGATGACCCCGGTTTACGACTATCTCGCTAAAGACGAACTTCCGTCCGACCTAAAAGAGGCCAACGTAGTTAGGCGAAGAGCTCGCTCCTACGTCCTGGTCGAGGATAAACTCTACAGGCGAGGATTCTCCATTCTGCTGCTCAAGTGTGTTGAGGAAGAAATGGTCACACACATCTTGCACGAAATCCACGAGGGAATCAACGCCCAACATCTTGGCGGAAGGTCCCTTGCTCGAAAGGCCCTTCGAGCAGGGTATTACTGGCCGACCATGCAGCACGACGCGAAAGAACACGTGAAGAAATGCGATAAATGCCAACGGCATGGGGACATGCACCTGGCTCCATCTAACGAGCTCAAGGCAATGTCCTCCCCGTGGCCATTTTCCTGGTGGGGCCTAGACATCCTAGGACCCTTCGTAGTAGGATCAAATCAGAACAAATACCTATTAGTGGGCTTAGACTACTTCACAAAATGGATAGAAGCAGAGGCTCTGGCCAAAATAACTGCCCTCAACATACTGCGTTTCTACAAATGAAATATCCTTGCATGTTTTGGCGTCCCAAAGGCGATAGTCACGGACAATGGGACACAATTCACGGACAGAAAGTTCCAGGACTTCGTCGCCCACCTAGGTACGAAGCAACACTTTGCATCCGTCTAACATCCCCAGACAAACGGGCAAGCCGAAGCGGCGAACCGGGTCATCCTTCGAGGCCTCAAACGAAGGCTGGACGAAACGAAGAAGGCTTGGGTCGAGGAGCTGCATAGTGTGCTATGGGCGTACCGCAGAACTCCACACTCTACAACGGGGGAAACACCTTTTCGTATAGCGCACGGGACCGTGGCTATAATCCCCATCGAAGTTCACGTATGCTCCAGGCGGACAGAGTCGCCCTTAGACGAGGAGATGAACAATGAATCATTAAGAGAAGAACCTGACCTCGTCGAGGAAATCTGAACTGGGGCGGCCCTCCGCGAAGCCTCACTAAAACAAAAAATTACCATCAGGCACAACGCCAAGGTGATACGACGAGAGTTCGACGTGGGAAGCCTTGTTCTAAGGAGAAACCACAAAGACTCTCGCGAAGGCAAACTAGCCGCCAACTGGGAAGGACCCTATCGTGTCCGAGCAAAAACGGAGAATGGGGCCTATTACCTAGAACATCTCAACGGGGAAGAACTTTCTCGACCATGGAACGCTGAAAAGCTAAAATAATACAATAGTAAGGCCCTAATTCTCGGTTCGACTCGTCACGATGACGAACGTCAGCTGCCGACCACTATGCACGCCTAGGTACAAGCGTCGCATAACAATAAAGCAAAACCCCGCTCAGTAATGAGCCGAGTAACTGCTCGACAGCGGTCCTCGATCGAGCATCGCCATTGTCAAAATAACATGACTGGCAGAACCCCAGCTCGCGATGGGACGTTCACGCCGCATTGAGCGCCCTCAGCTATTGGACCAGCTCCTCAGCCGCCTTCTTCTCCGCAACCAGCGTAGAATTCTCCTTCTTCAACCTGGCCACCTCCCATTCAGCCTTCTTCCGGGCATCGTCTGCACTCTTGACCTCTTCTTTGAGGGACGCCATGGTATCCTGGGAAGCATTAAGTTCGGACTCAGTTGCAGAGTCCCCTTCATCATAAACGGCTGCCATCTCCAGCATCCTGACCAAAGCAGAAGCATCTTGAGCCACTAACGCCCTCTTGCTGGGGCGGTCCATGCATTCCAAACGAAGAGATTCAGTCCGAGGCATGACCAAGGAGTTCCCCTCAAAGAATCTCCTATCAAGTATGCAAGGAGGAAACTCGAACCTCCCTTTCTCTGGGGCCCGGCTTAGATACACAACGTCTGGAACCCTTGGCCGCTTGGATCGTCCGGTCAAAGGCAGGGGAGATCCCCGGGGAACGGGAGTGGGAGAAGAAGTCCCCGCAGCAGACTGAACCGGAGTGGGAGCACGCGCACCAGCGAATCGAGACTTGAGGGGGACCGATCCGTCCTTGTTCCTCGCAAGAACATTCTTCACAACCCTCTCATGGGCATGAGGCATCTCACCTGCACAAACAAAAGTCGAGCACGTTAGACAGGAGGAAAAGAAATAGTGCGAACAAATCTAAATAACTAAGACTACCAAGCAGCTTCTCGACTTCCGCGGGAGTCTTGCACTCCAAGAGTGCCTTGGTGTTAATAAACCGATATTCAACCCTCTGACTACCGTCCTCCTCGAAGATCTGGTTACCCTTATTCGTCAAGCATTCCGCGAGCCGGAAGGAGTTAACGTACTTCACCAATGCCTCGTACGCCACGGCATCCTACCCGTGTAGCTCGTGCGATTGGAGAACGTACTCACCGGGCTTCTTGGCGAAATGGTCAGGTCCCCAATGGATAGGAAACTTGTAGATTCTCTGCCCAATAAATTTCCCCGTCTCGTCGCGCAGGTCATTTCCCTCCTCGTCAACCTCGATCTCCCAGACATATGTGCTATCCTGGGCAGCTTCGGACACGGGTTCGATAACATAGTACCGCTCCTTAAACGTCTGTATCGACTCTGAAAAAGGTTTAAACAATTTGTGAGGCTGCTTCAAAGAGACCCAACCATACTGCCTCCCCGACAGCTGCCTTTGAACATGGAAAACGGTGAAAAATAAAGGGTGAGTAACCCATATGGTGAGATACTCACACACCAGCTCGAACGCCCAGATGAAGGCCAACGAATTAGGGTGCAGCTGCGTAGGGGCCAACTTCAAGTGCACGAACACCGACTGCTGAAAATCGGTGAACGGCAACCTCAGACCCAGCTCCTTGAAGGCATACTCATACATAGCAAAGCGGTCCCCGTAATTCGTGCAGACCCTGTCATCCTCAGAGGGAAAGTGCACCTTCCACACCCCCTCTGGCCCGACTTCCGTAAAGACGTCCCCTAAGTACTTCGCAAAAGTAGACACATGTTACTTTTACAGCCGAGTCTTCTAATTCAGCTCAAATAACTATAGGTATGATTAACATAAGACAAATTACTTTTAGAGGTGATTAAATAAATTTGAGGTAGATCTCTTTCAGTGCAACCATCTAACTGAAATTCATCACAATGCTTCTTTAAGTAATGTATGTTATGTTTAACATACCTTCAGTTATATGTGTTGAATTAGTAGACTTGTTTCCATGATATATCTCAGAAGAAAACTCATTAGTATCAAATTCAAAAAAAAATTCAATTGAAGAAAAAATGTGAACAAAACATTTATAAACTTGTTACATAAAGTAATTTGAAACTCCTACAGACGAAATAAAAACAGAACTCATGTGGGTGTTAGATTATTAAATATACCTTATATTTATTTGTGAGAATAAATATCAAAATAATATATAGATCTATAAATTTGGATGAAAGTAAATAGAGTATCACCAGAGATATAGTTTAATACCTTTGCGCCCCCATTGGTAAAAGTTCATTACGAGATGATAAAAAATTAAATTTAGATCTGATATTGTAGGTGTTTTTTTTTTTTTTATAAAGCTAGATTCAATATAAACATAAATAAGAATGACTAATAAAATAGAGCATGCCTTTGTGAGTTTCCAAGAGTGAACTAGAGAACAAGACACTTTAACACTTCTTATATACCTACCCATTGATAACTCAAAGGTATAACAAAATGATACATTTTATAGACTTATATCTTGGACAAATGAGGTTTAAATTCTTCTATTATTTTTTATTTTATTTTAATTTTAGTAAAAAATTTAATGACAAAAAATACGTGTTGACCAAATGTTATATATTATTCATTTCATATTTCCTTTATTTCCTTGTATTACTTACATGCATTGAAATTAACCAAATGATTTAAAATTATTCCTTAAAATAAAATAAAATAAAAAAGAAAAGATGATTATGTATTTACCGTGTAATATTTTTTCCAACTGTCAATGAAGTATGACCGAGTAATATTCCTTCTATAAAATATTAAAGATTTGAATGATGTATATGAAATTATCATTAAGAGTAAAATATAATTTTATACCATTTAACACTTTCGTCTATAAATATATATTTTAAATTATAGAACAAATTACATTTAATATCTATAGGAGTAATATTCCTTCTTTAAAATATTATAGATTCAAATGATATATGTGAAATTATCATAAGCCGGTCTAATGAAATAAAATTGAATTCCTTGCCATTTAACTCTTTTGTCTATAAATATATATTTTCAAAATATAGAATAAATTATATTTAATATCTTAAAATACTTTGTGTAGTAACACAATAAATTGATGATCCATATACTTATTCCACCTGAATTAGTTTAATAGTTTTTTCCTAATGATTTTTCTAATGAGACACTTATCAACTGATCCTCTTTCTATGGCATCTTGATAAAACAAATTATTCACTCCCCTTCTGAAATTCAACTCAGAGCGCTTAAACGAAATTTTTCGATCCCTTTCTGAAATATAGAGCGCTAAAACAAATTATTTCATTCCCTTCAAAGCATTAAAACTGAAAGAAAAATTATTCTCTCCCAAACTCATCAAACCTTAACCCTAATCCTTTCTTCCCTTTTGCATCGATTCTTCAGAAGATGTGAATGATTCTACTCCCAACCCCTAACCCTAACATTTTCTCCCCTTCTCGTTCTACTCAAACCCTTCAATTTGCATACAGAAAGTTGGGATTTTTGGGTTTGTCAAGGGTTTCACGAAACTCAAGTACTTCACGAAATTATGCAATTCAGCAGTTTCAGGAAACATCTCAATCAATGGTTTGATGTAAGTCTTTCGACGCCGAAAATGATTTCCTTGAGAGATGCAAAGGTCATAGCACGCTGTGAGGAGGACATTTTCATTTTCAAGCTGTGTACAATTTTTCGTTACGGTAAGAGCTTCCTTCAACTTGCATACAGTCTCTCCTTCTACTTTCATTCAGTGTCGTGATTCACAATAAAAATTTAGTTATTTTTATTCTTGTTTATGATTTAATCAATTTTTCTTCTATTATTTTATTTGTAGACATAATTTTGCTCTGCTATTTTTGAACTACTAGTATTGGAGACAGTGTGATGCCTTCTGGAACTACACTTAGCTGAGATAGTGTGCGAGAATTCATTTCTTCCCAAAAATAAAACAATTTAGTTCTACATTATCATTTTAAGAAATTTGAGTCTTCTGATTTGGAGTTGTGGTGCTTATTAAATATGCTGACTTTTAGATCAATTTATTTGCTCTATCTTTTTTAGTACTTTACTATGTTGTGAAAATGATGCATATAGTTTGTTGGTGAATATGATAACTTATTTGCGCACTTTACTGTATTGTTAAAATGACAAACATAACTTATAGTATTTGAAAAAGAAGTAAAGTTAGACGATATATCAATTATACGAGATTCATCTTTCAATCTATATTAACCATTCATTTTAATTTTATATATATTATTACTTTGATGTTTGGTAAAGAGTAATTGAAATTCAAAGTTCAGAAGTTCAGAGTTGTTCATTGTGATACTAAAATTCTTCTCGACATCCAACTCACAATATACATTTAACTTTTGTTGCCAAGGATAACATAACAGATCTGCTAAAACTAAGGCAACAAATCAACACACATAATGGCTAATTTGAATATATAATTACTATACGATATTTTCAAATTGTAACAGATGCTGCTATACTTAAAGAGCTGAGGCAAGAATCAAAGAAATGCTATAAATACGTGACTGTGCTAATACATGAATTAAAATTTTATTTTTTTTATGAAATAAAATTAATTTTTTTACCATTTAATTCTTTCGTCTATAAATATATATTACTAAAATATAGAACAAATTATATTTGATATCTTAAAGATTAATATTTCTTCTTTAAAATATTATAAATTTGAATGATATATATGAAATTATCATAAGCTGATTTATGAAATATTAATGTATTTCTTACAAAATTTAGTCTATAAATATATATATTCAAAATATAGAACAAACTATATTTAATATCTTAAAATACTTTGTGTTGTAACACAATAAATTGATGATCCATATACTTGTTCCACCTGAATTAGCTTAATAATTTCTACTAAGGATATTTCTATTGAGACACATTATACACGTGAGTCTTCTAATTCAACTCACATAAGTATAGGTATGGTTAGTTCTTCCTGTTATAAATTACAGCCTACTGTTGGGAATTACGTCCCTCAAGAATTGGTCATATGATTTTACATTCCTTCCAGCTTTTGGGGAGCTTATGTCTCTCAAGGATTGGTCTTACAGGTTTACCTTCCCGTCTGCTTTTAGGAGCTACCCACTAGGTCGAGTCTTCCTGATTAACCTTTCAGCCTACTTTTGAGACATCACTAACACTCTGATAAGAAAATACCAACGAAGTTTATACCGCTTTGTAACACTCATGAAGACACTATATATTGTCATATATGCTTGGTAGACGGTGGAAACTAAAGGTACCATTGCATCGTGTCATAATTGATACTTTTAGCCATTTTCCAATAAGGAAAAGTGGGAAATACCAACATGGTGATTCCTTAACCCATTGGTAAAAACTAAGAAATCCTAATACGGGGAGCTCTGGTCCTATAGGAGAATTGTTGATGATTTCATGACAGAGACTTCCTTATCGTTAATGGGTCTTCCTTTAAAGCACTGCGGAGGAGATATCTTTATTGTCATTCCAACTCCACAGGAAGAGAACATCAGATGAATTACAATACAGTAAGTTTAAAGTCCTGTTTCATACTACCATACCCAACAAGAATAGTATTCCTACTACTTCACGAGTTTCTTTCATCAACGAGACACCTCACCAACGGTAATTCTTCAAATACTCGACTTACAACTTATCCTCACAAGCTATGAAAGTTATACTTGTGAATTAATTTTTACGTTAAGCTTTCTCACCAAACTCATCAACCTAAATCAATTAACATACATGATACAAGTAATTATTACGTTAGGTTTTCATATGTTATAGCTCTCTGCGCTGGCTTTCTAACACTTCTGATCGTGCCTCAAACCGAGTTTCAGAACTCAAGTTATGCTGATTTTCATTCTGCATTTTCTTACACACTCTGTGGTAATCGATTACCACAGAATTCAGACTAAAAAACACCTAGGTTTCTTCATAGCACTCATATATAAAATCTCTCACGTCATCCTTTATCACACACCCAACATGAAAATTCACTACCAATGCATGTTATAATTAAAAATAAGGCATGCAACAATTTCACAATATCACAAACATAATTATAACCTCAAATCATGCAAACAAACATAGAAATAACATCAATTAGACATGTCAGCAGGGCATTCAACCTCAGTTCTTAACGTGTAATCAAACCATGAACTCATAATTATGCATATGATCATAGAAACAACATGAATTCAATCATAATTATCATGACATAGAAACAAGAATCAGGCATATAATCCGCACAACCCTAAAACCCCAAATCATGCAAGTTTTCCTTAAATTGGTTCTACACAACTACACTAAGAGCCCCACCTTGCAAAGGACCCAAATTGATGAAGAACGTGATTAAATGAGGAAGATGATGATGAACACTTGATGGAATAATGGTAATGATTCTCCATTTTTCAAGGTTTTCTTCTTCGCTATATAAATTTACACTCCAACACATACATGCATGGAACTTGAAGACAAGCAATTCATAATTTCTCCTCCTTCTTCTTCTTACTCCATCGCCCCTCACTCTCCTCTCTCTAGTTTCCTCATTGATTTTTGATTTTGAAATAGAAAATATGTGAAAAATGTGAGGTTTGACTTGGATTTAGGGTTTTATATAAGTGGTTGGCCAATTACCAAAAAATAAAAATATGTAATGTATCAAATTTTTAGCACATTAATTCGCTATTTGAAAGGAAAAATTGAATGTCTGACTTATGTATGGAAATAATTTTACAAATAATCATTTTAGTGCCCAGGCGTTTAAGAATAGGTTAAATTTTTAGATAATTGTATTATAAAAAAACATACTTTCTCACCTAAATATATTCAATTCCAACTCTTTACTTTTCAAGAATTTTTTTTTTAGATTATATATATATATATATATATATATATATTGAATTATTAGTGTTTAATATTAATTGTGCATTAGAAAAAAAAACAAAAAAAATATGATTATTTTAAAAACAAATATACGTTGATTAGAAAAATGTATTATTCAATTAAAAATGAATTTAATTAATACCACTAATCATTTAATAAATTAAGATAATTAAAATTGAAAAAAAATTTAAAGGGTAATATATTCCATCAAACCCTTAGTCGAAAATCTCTTTTTGTACGTTTCTAGTGTAATTTTAATAAACTAGAGAAGATATATTTTAAATTTTAGAGGGTGAATTGGAAATGATAATTTTGTATTGTTAATGGAATTACCACTTATTCCTGTTAACATTTGCAAGGAAGGAAAAATGTGTTACCCGAATTTGAACTTAAAATTTCAAAAATATTGTCTGGGCAACCAAATTATTATATTGTAAAAACGATGACGATTTGAAAGCACAAATATTATGCTCAAATTTTCTTCATATGAGAAATAATGGAGAGATTAAGAAAAGATTACCTATTAGATCTTACATACTAGACAAAAAAAGTAGATGTCTTTCAATTCACAAATACACTTTCACCCAACAATGAAGCATGATAGATATTAATATCTATATCTACTTAAGAAAGAGCTACGACTGTGTGGATTGAAACTACTTACAAGACTTCATGAAAATTATGGCATTTGGTGATAAGTGGATGCGGTGGATGGATAATGGGGTTTTCAATAGCTTCACGTCGGTTTTGGTTAATGGGAGCCCTACAAAGGATTTTGCCGTATCTAGAGGCCTTAAACAAGGCGATCCTTTAGCCCCTCTATTATTTACAATAGTCGCGGAAGGTCTTGTAGTGTTAATGGATAGAGCGGTGGACAGAGGAACATACTCGGGTTTCAAGGTTAATCTAGATGCCTCTTTTCACTTATTGCAATATGCGGATGACTCGGTTTTATTTGGTGAAGGATCTTGGAACAACATTTTGGCTATTAAGGCTATACTAAAAGGATTTCATCTCATTTCCGGTCTTGAGATTAGCTTCAATAAAAGACCCCTTTATGGTATTGGAGTGGAAGAGATGGTACTCATGGCTGCGAAAAACTTCTTTGCTTGTAAAGTTTATGTCTGTCCTTTTAAGTTTCTCGGTATTTTCATTGGTGGCAGTCATAGATTGGTCTCTTTCTGGAAATCTATGATCGATAAGGTGCGTTCTAGATTGAACTCTTTGAAAGGTCGGTTTTTATCCATGGGTGGTAGAGTAACATCAATCAATTCCGTACTAGCAAATTTACCTATTCACTACATGTCATTCTACAAGCTCCCTAGTAGGGTTACTCGTATCCTTTCCTCTATTCAAAAGAGATTCTTGTGGAACGGTTCGACGTCAAAAAAAGGTGTATCTTGGGTTCGGTGGAGCACGGTATGTAAAACTAAAGAAGATGGCAGCCTAGGGGTTAAAGACATTAAGTTGTTTAATTTAGCGTTGCTTTTTAAATGGATTTGGAAAATTCTGCCGCAGGAGGAGTGTTTGTGGAGAGGAATCATTGATAGTCGGTATCCTAATCCTGCGCACGACTTTCATTTAGGAGAGGTCCCTAAGTATCTTTTCTCCCCCTCACTTTGGTGGAGAGACCTGCTTAATGTTTCTGTCTCGTGCGGAATTAATCATTTTACTGGTCTGCTTTCTCACAAGATTGGAAATGGCGTTAATGTATCTTTCTGGATTTCCCGTTGGGCTGGATCATACGTCTTGGCTACTGCATTCCCGGAGTTATGGAATTGTGTTGATAACAAGGCTAGTCGGGTAGCTGATAATGGTTATAGAGAAGACAGAACGTGGCATTGGAAAGTGGAGTTGTCTCACCCAAACATGGCAGAAGAATACAGTCAGCAGCTTTTAAATTTATAAGTTGTGCTGAGTGATTTTACAGTGTGGGAAGGAGTCCAAGACAAGGTCATTTGGCTGCATAATGATAGCTCCCAATTCTCTGTTTCTTCTCTCTACTGTTTTATGCAGGAAAACGCAAGCGAGTTTGGCACGACTCTTCAGGAGGATTTAATGTCTGCCCTCAAGCTTGTTTGGTTAGCGCAAGTTCCCCTCAAGGTGAAAGTATTTGGCTGGAGGCTGATGCACAACAAAATTCCAACCCGTGACAATCTCGCTCTAGAGGAATCATAATCAATATTCATGAAAAGGTTTGCTCTTTTTGTTTCTTAGAGGTGGAAAATGCTGAACACTTATTTTTCCATTGTTCCAAATCTATTTTGGCGTGGAAGTTTGTGGGCAATTGGTTGGGCGTTCCAGAGATTTACATTGGCGATATTTTATATCACTTATCAACTTATGTAGCCGGATGTGTTAGGAAAAAATTTAGTGTGAGCATTGTTGTAGGACTGTGGCTGACCGTATGTTGGGACATTTGGTCATCTAGAAACAACATCATGTTTAGAGATGAATTTTGGGATCTAGATACGATCTCTAATCGTCTCATAAATTTTTCTTGGTGGTGGATTGGTAAGAAACACAAAAACGCATTTAATTGTAACTACTATGAATGGGTTAATGTCCCTTGTGATTTTTGTAGGTCTTGATTTTAGTTAGAGGCCTTTTGATGTATACGGGTTTGGATACCCTTTTGTATCCTTGATATATAACACAGAGTTTTGCTTATTAAAAAAAATCTATATCTACTTATATGATATTCATAGGTAATTTAGATTTTGAATTAGTTGCAAAATATTTAGAAGAGTGAAGTTTTTCTCTACCACTTATATATGTGGTGGTTATATAAAAAAGGTGAAGATTAGAATGAAAACTTATAATTTAGATTGTACTTCACATGTATTCATTGTTCCCTATATTCTTTCTCTAGATACTCATTTACCTTAAGTGTATTTTAATATTAGAATGAAAAGCTATAATTTATAGACTAAAATTTACGATGGTCTTAGATAATTATTTGGAGGTCAAGGAATAACGTCCTATTTAACGACGGATTTTGTGATATCAATGCAGTTTTTAGTGCTATTGTAGGTACTTCTTGGTATTGGATGGTTCTTGGCAATCGTACTAGGCGGAAGTGCAGCCTTTACGACTGAACCAAATTCCCTTTTGACTTTTTATAGTTGTTCTGTCATTGTTGGTGGTGTTGCTGTCGGGTGTTTCTTTGTATTTTCCGTATTGTCGGATTGTTTGTACTCTCCTTGGATTGTATGATTGTTTCCTTAGTTTCTTATTAATGAAAGTACTTATCAAAAAAAACTATGATCAATGAATTTTCTGAATTTTCCTTTGGTGTATTTCTTATATACGTTGATCAGAAAAAGTATTATACTCTTTCTAAAAGAGAAGTGTTCTTATATAAAAATCGATATTACCATTTTTATGGTTTACCATTCATGTATTTTGTCAATCTATATTTAATATGAAAATTATAATCAACGTTTATTTATTACAAAAGGAATATTTAAAATGAATATTTAATTTATTCATGAATTTTATTATCGTACTATTATCGAAATTATCGTGAAAGTTATTTATTCAACTTTTTTTTTTAATAAGCTAAATTTTCAAATAAACCGGAGTACAAAGGGGTACCCCAACCCGAATACAAATATAGCCTAATCAAATATCACCGGCTACAAAAATCACTCGGAGAATTAACCCAAGTGAAATAATTACAAAAATAGGGACTATTATAACTCCTACCTATCCACCACCAAGTATAAATTAAAATACGATTTGAAATCGTATCTAAATCCCAAAATTTGTCCCTAAAAATAATATTGTTACGGCTTAACCAAAGGATCCAACAAATCGATAACCATAACCCTACTGCTGTTCTAACAACCAACCCTCTATCAACACAACCCTGTATCCAACATGTTAAATGAGAGACCATATTTCCTACCAATATACACGGCATCCCCAACCATTTACAAGCAAAATTCCACACCAAAATAGCTTTGCTACACAGAAATAATATATGTTCAGACGACTCCCTCTCAAGAAAACAAAAAGGGCAAGACATCTCGAACCTATTAGTAACAATTCCACGCCTACTCAAATTATCCCTCGTTGGAATTCGCCTATGAAGCATCCTCCAACCAAACACTTTCACCTTAAACGGAACTTGCGCTAGCCAAGTTAATTTAAATGCCACTTTCATTTCACTTCCAATCTGTACAGTATTTACTTCCATCTTCCCCTGCAAAAAATCATAAACAGATGAAACAGAATAAAAATCATTATTCTCCAGCAACCATTTAATTGAATCCTTGGTATTCTTAATAATGGAAACGTCAGCCAATATCAAATACAATTCTTCCAGCTGAACCCGAGCTATCTCCGATGCTTCACCTATATCGACTTTGATATCCCACTTCCAATACTCTCCCTCCCAATAACCATTATCGCTGACTGGATTGAACTTTGATTCCACTAAACTAAACAGCACTGGAAACCTTCTACTCATTGACTCCTCCAAAGCCCATTTCGCCTTCCAAAAATCCACACTAGTCCCATCTCCAATCTCAAAGGCAATTAATTCGCCCAATCTTCCTTTGCCCACAGTTTTCAACGCCTTTAAGAGATCTAAAAACCAGATAGATGGTTTCACCTGCAAAGTTGAGACATCACTACTAACAAAATCATAACTGCAAAAAGGATATCTAAAACTAATAAAATCCTTCCAAATAGTATTCTTGTTCTCTAAAATCCTCCAAGCCCACTTAAGGAACAAAGCCAAGTTAAATAATTTTAGATCTTTCACACCTAAACCTCCCAAATCTCTCTTCCTGCACACCGTTTTCCAACTTACCCAGGAAATCCCCTTTTTATTCTCCACTCCATTCCACAAAAAAGATCTTTGAATTGACTTGAGTATTCGAACCACCTTAGCCAGCATACTATAAAAGGACATGTAATGGATTGGCAAATTACTCAAGACAGAATTAATTAAAGTAACACGACCACCCATTGATAAGAACCGGCTCCTCCAAGTATTCAATCTCGCACGCATAATGTCAATCACCGGCTTCCAAAAGGATATTAACCTATGATTCCCTCCAATTAATATCCCAAGAAATGAAAATTGAGAAGGAGCAATTTTACATGAAAGATATAACTCAGCAGATCTGATCTTGGAATCATCCAACCCTACACAAATCAACGAACTCTTTCTGAAGTTAATGTCCAAACCTGAAGTGAGATGAAAAGCTTTTAAAATAGCTTTGAACGCTATGATATTCTTCCACGAACGATCACCAATTAATACAGAGTCATCAGCAAACTGCAGCATATGAAAACCAATCTCTGAATTGACCTTAAATTCTGAAAAAAAACCACTTGAAACTGCACGCTTCATAATGACTTCCAGTCCTTCTGCCGCCAAACAAAAGAGAAAAGGAGCTAAAGGGTCTCCTTGCTTGAGACCCCTCGTCACTCTAAAATCTTGAGAAGGACTCCCATTTACTAAAACAGATGAGAAACTATTAAAAATGCCTAACTCCATCCATCTCAACCACCTAGACCCAAACCCCATATGTAACATCACTTCTCGAAGATAATTCCAATCTACACAATCGTACGCTTTAGCAAAGTCGACTTTGAAAATCATTAACTCCTTCTTAGATCTCTTAGAAAAATCCAGAATCTCATTTAAAACCAAAACCCCATCTAGTATATTTCTTCCTTCCAAAAATGTTGTTTGAGTAGATGACACAATACCACCAATTTTCTTCTTAAGCCTATTAGCAATAATTTTAGAAATAACCTTATAAACTGAACTTACCAATGAGATTGGTCTAAATCCATCAAGGTCTTCCGGATTTTCAGTCTTAGGAATTAACACCACAAACGAAGACGCAAAGCTTTTATGGAGTTGTTCTCCCTCAAAAAACTCCAACACACAATTCGAGAACTCTGATCCTATAAAATCCCAACATCTTTTCAAAAATTCAAAACTGAGTCCATCTGGCCCAGGACTACGATCCCCCGAAAAACCAAAGACCACTTCCTTGATTTCTTGCAAACTTATATCAATTTCTAGTTCTTGACTATCTGCCAGAGATAAAGAATTGAAACCTTCTCCTCCAATACGAGGAAAGGCTCTATCTGCCTTACCAAACCTACTAGCAAAATGAAGCCTGGCATGTTGTTTTACCCTCTGCACATCCTCCTCCAATCTGCCATTGATAATAACTCCGTTAATGGTATTCAAGTTAATCCTCTGCCTCAAGACCTTATGAAAAAACTTGGTGTTAATATCTCCATCAGCTATCCACTTGGATCTCGATTTTTGCTTCAGAATACTCTCTTTGATTCTAGTAGATTTCCAAAAGTTCACCTCTGCAGCATTCCTAGTCAGTAATTCCTCTCTAGAAATATCACCTGCTTTTTGAACCAACAAATCTTCTATTTCATTGACTACCCCAACATCATTTTGAATACTCAAATCTATCCATCCGAACACATTTGTATTCCACCAACGAATTCTATTCCTCATATGTTTCATTTTCTCTGCCAATATATACGACGCTTTACCTGTTATCTTAAATTCAACCCACTCTTTCTTAATGAAAGCTAAAAAATCAGCATGGTCAAACCAACACGACAAAACCTTAAATGGCTTGGGGCCCCAATTCGTATTCTTAACCGCGATCCAGACCGGCCTATGATCAGATATGTCTCTCTCTCCAATACATTGAGTGACCATATTCCAATCATTAAAGATAGAAGGCGAAACAAGGAATCGATCAAGACGACTGCAGACTGAATCTTTAGATTTGAACCAAGAGAATCTGGTACCACCACTTAATGGAAGATCCACCAGACCTAGAGCATTGATGAATTCAGAAAACTCTACCATGTGTCTTCTATTGGGTCGAGAATACCCAATCTGCTCCTCCATACTCTTGATAGAGTTAAAATCCCCCCCTATTATCCACTCACCTGAGCTCAAAGAATCTTTAAGCTTTAATAATTCCTTCCATAAGATTCTCCTCTCTCCAATATTAGACGGAGAGTAGATGTTAAACAAAAAACATCTTCTACCTTTCCACATCGCTTGTAACCCAAGGTAACCTTTACCTCTATAGCTACATATAGGAGAAAGAACATCTGACTTCCAAATGGTAATTAAACCTCCTGATAGTCCATTAGCATTGGAAGCAGACAATTGACAAGACCGATCATTCCAGATGCTAAAAACCAGCTCATCAGTAGCACAACAACACTTCGTTTCCAGTAAAAAACAAACCTCTGCTCCACCTTTAATCAAAGTATCTTTAATTTTCTTTCTCTTCAAAGTCCCACCACACCCTCTAATATTATAAGACACAATATTCATGTAACCTCAATAGCTACCACCTTCTTACCATCTACTGCTTTTCTATCCGCCTCTTCTAAGTTCCTCAAAATATTCTCAAACACCTCATCATCTTCCTCAGCTTCTATACCTAACTGTTGAATAGCATCCCACACTCTAACCGGCATATTCTCCAATTTCTTCTTGATTCTAGAATTACACTGAGCAAAAACAGAATCAGAAATAGAATTATCAATTGAACCAGAAATTTTTCTCGTTGTCAATAACTAGACAATATTCCTTCTTTTTAAAGAGTCATTAATTTATATAAATAAATAATAATATGAAAAATACCAGATTTTTTAATGTAAGAAAATGCTTTTACAATTCAGCCTCAATATAAATACTAAAATATAAAAAATAAAATATAATTATTTTGGATTAAAAACATCTTAACACAAAATTCTTACGATAATATATTTTTAAAAGAAATTTAGTAGTATTAAAAAACCCATAAATATTCTAAATAAATTATCTACATTTAATTTTTAATATATATTCAAAAAACCTATAAATTCAAAAAAAAATTAGTAATATTAAAAAACCCTTAAAACTATCTCTCAAACTCTCTACTACTTGGAAGATACCATTCTGAATATATATTCCCTAGAGTACTCATGTTCTTCTAAGATGTTCTAGTGACCTTAGAAGTTGAACACTGATGCACTACTTCACTTCCAGATCTTATGTCATATATGCAACACAATCGCCCTTCCACCTTCACAGCATGGAATTACTTACAATACATATTCCATATCAGTGGGTCAATCTCATTCTACTGGAAGATTTCCATATTTCTCAAACTCTGACAAATTCATATGATAGAAATCGTCTAATTCCCAACTCCATTAGCACTACAGGATTGCTTGAACCATACACCACCCTTCAATTCCACGCTACTAAAATCACACCTCCTACTAAGACATCAACTGAGTCAACCGGTTCTCCTTACTTTCAAACTCTTGACTTGGGCCTACTCCCAAAGTACAAGGTTGACTAAACTTCAGAGTCCTCGTGGTCGCTCAACCGAGATCCTACCTACCACGCACATAGAACTAGGCAAATCAGAGCCAATACTTCATACACTAATATTAAGAATCATCTTGGTTAAAAAGACATATGTGGCCGGAATAGGTTTACTTATGATGTTTCAAGGCTAGGTTAAGAATCGACCTGCTCTGATACCAGTTGTAACAACCCGTATAATATATATCTAGAATAATAGCATACAAGTGTTAATTCTTGGTACTGATACAACACAAGTGCCTAACGACATCATTATATACACATGTCCAAGCAAAAAAGAAACATCTATGGCATATGTTTTACAAATATTTCCTAAAATAAAACTATGAGATATATGCAATATCTTCATTGCCCACAATCAACGGTGGAAGACCACACTAATCTGTATCCTTTGAAAAATCAACGAACACCTTATTTTGCATATAACCTACAAACAACACCTGAAAAGAAACAACTATATTGAGGTGAAATAATAATCTCAGTGAGTTCCCTATCTTATGTAGAGAATTCTTTAACGTTTTTTGATAAAAAATATTTTTGTTTAGAAAGATTAAATAGTGCTTTTTATTAATATATTTTTAATTTTCAAAATATTATAACAACAAAAAATTATATTTGAACAATTTGTCTAAGATTGTAATTAATTGTTAGGTTAATATATTTTTTACTATAACTACTTTGAGATTAAAAACATTTCTTTTAAGTGTAATTTTTTTTTATGATTTCAAAAAAAAAACAATTTCAATTTTAGTGTTTAGGAAAATATAGATAGTTGAAATAGTGGTTGTCTTGTTCGATCACTTTTGTTAAAAATGAGATTTAATTTGTCTCTGTCAAAGTTTGAACTCGTGACCTCCAATAGAGAATAAATATTAAATTTGTCTATTTGAAAAATAAAAATAAGATTTCGAATGTGTCACATGGCCCTATGGGGTGATGTGACATAAATGAAATAGAAATATTAACATGTATGATGATATAATATGTCGCTTCAATTTTAATATATTATATAAAAGTGAATAGAGGATTACCATAAATCTAGTTTAATACCTCTGCGCCCCATTGATAAAAGTTCACTACAAGATAACAAAAATTCCTAAATTTGGAACTGTTATTGTAGGTGATGTAATGCCCTGTATAATATATACCTAGAATAATACAATACAAGCATTTTATTGTGGTACTGAGACATCAAAAGTGCCTAATGGCATAGTTCACATACTTGTCCATTTCTAAAACATAAATACAACACATGGCACAAGTCATGGGAACTAGCCAAAGAAAATAAAATCTAAGAATATACAATATCCACAATTGTATACAACAAACAAAATACACAACGGAATAAGCTTAACTAAGCTTCTCTTGAAACGTCCGAGCATCGCTCCACTTGTAACCAAACCTGCACCTGAAATAAAGCAACTATAGTGGGATGAGATACATCAAATCTCAGTGAGTTCCCTATCTAATAAGTTCTCTCGGCTTTAGAGGGTTCTATCAATCCTAACTTAAGTCAAGGGGAAGGGAAATGGCCTTGAGTGCACAATCTCACAATCTCACACTATATGGAAACATGTCATGAGTTTGTTAACTCATAAATATCACATGGAAGGAATTACGTCCTGAGCCTGTTAACTCAAGATTCCTTACGAATCGATAACCTTACCAAGGCATCCCATTTTCCCGTCCGCTTCTTCGTCTAGAAGTCGACCCGAGTCATGGATCCTTGTAGTTACTTGGCATACGAAATGGATTTGGGATCATCAGCCTGTTAACGGTGAACCGTCACTTTTCATGGCCTGTTAACCATCACAAGTCTCTTTACCATATAGGCTTCATTCGTACTACACGCGGGAATCAAACCTGCCAAGTAATTATGCATACGTTTCAGAGGAGGTGCTCGAGTCTCATGAAACTACACCGGAAGATAAATGGTTACGATTACGTGATCATATACACAACATGATTGTATTCGACAATCACAAGGCCACAATGCCTTAAGGCCACATTCGCCTTACTATAAAACATAACAATTACACATGTTCCATACTAGTGTTTCACTCATTCTATACCATTCGTCAATGGACACACGCCTCGGCCTCTCTTGCACGAGCGTTGTCATTACGTTATCTACTCTAGGCCAGAACTTGTCAATGAATGCACGAGCATCTCCATCCAGAGTTTCTATCACAATTCTAATCACAACCTAGAATTATACCATTTGTTTTGGGGTAAAGTTTCCCCACTCTTCCTAATTCATTTTAAGCATGCATATATCTTTCATTCACAATTCACAATTAGATAGACATGGTATAATCACAAATATTACAAGTAACACATATAATAGCATAACACATAAAACACCCCTTTCGGGTTCCCTCCGATTCATTTGATCGGGTACCAAAATCATTACCTCTCACTCTTATCCCGTAGGATATTTCCACAGCTTTTACGTCGGCTATAAATATGCCTCGATCGGATTTACGATCTAAAAGATGTCAATTCTAACCTTTCACAAAACATTACTTTCCTTCATTTTCCACTAAATCATATAGAGGGTCGTCATAGCTTTCTAATGACACCAAGAACGCCCCGATCCGACTTACGGATCAAAAATTAAGAAAGAAACAAGTTGGAGGATCTGCTATGTTTGCAATGCGAAGCAGCCAGCGAATGCTCACTTTCTCATTCGCAGTGCGAAGCTCCCCGCGAATGCCTAAATACACTGGGTTCGCTGTCCCATTCGCAGTGCAAACGTCTGGCGAACCGTGGCAGAACCAAAACAGGGTAATGTTCGTAGTGCGAACCTCAGGCGAATCCCTGGCGAATGTTCGCCTTCAGCTTCACCGTGTGAACAACCAGCGAATTTTTGATTTCCCCTTCGCTAGGGGATTCGCAGTGCGATCCTGCGAAAACCCAGAATCGCAGCAGCGTAACAGCTGGGGCCTTTGGGTCCAAAACCCATTCCAAACACTACCTAATGCACAATTAAGCATCAATAGATGATTCTATACACATATTGATCATACAACACAGTTTATAACTCATTTTATCCGTTAGATTTTATTGATTCAACAATTTATCATTTTCTCTCAAATTCTAACCTAAGTTCCAAACACCTATTTCTAGAACTTAGAGTTTCTAACTAGAACCCACCTAATAATCGAAGAGGAGTTTGAAGAAGATGGTAATGATGATGACCCATGGGTTCCTCTCTTCTCCCTTCTTCTTCTCTTCTTCACTTTCTCTTCTTTCTCTTCTTTCTTTCCATTTCCTCTTTTCTTCTTTTTATATCTTTTTCTTCTTTCCAAATATATATATATATATATATAAACCTATATTATATAATATAATCCAATAGAGTAAAATATCTCCAATTGATATTTTGTCAACTCGACCAATTGATCAATTATTAGAGTTATCATAAAAGTCTCTCTTGAACTAATAACAAATTGATCTCTTCAGAGTTCATTAGCTGCTCTATTGGTCCCAATTGATAATGCTTAGAGTACTTAGAGGATTCCATTAATCCAATTTACCAAGGATAAAGCACATAGATGTTCATCTGATCTCATATGATATCCAATTGAGCATTTAGATAATACGGGGTATTATAGGTGATGTCTACAATAACCTAATTAAGAATTACAGATAAAGAGAGCATACATTTGAGATTTCTAAAGAGTAAACTAGAGAACATGACACTTTATACTTCTTATCTACCAGTTGATTTATGTGTATCCTTTTTATACTCATAAATTAAATGGTATGACAAAATGATTTAATTTATAGACTTAAATATTGGATAAATATGGTTTAAAATTGTATTATTTTTTTATTTTAATTTAATTTTACAAATTAACTTCACAGACCTAAATCCTTATTTTCACGAATTATCAAACTTCGGTTCCTTAGTCATACTCTTATTCCAGTATTGGCTTAACTTCGAACTTAGCTTTTACCCATAGTTCATCTGTTGTTCCATACTACAACACTTGGTCGCATTCTACCTTCTGAAATAATGTACCATTTCATACTCCTCTACTGAGTCACAACAAAACCGTAACATTTTCTCTTGGTTAGGATGACAAACACTCAACAAATCTTCGCGAAGTAATTTAGTGATTCCTTATCCCCGTGCAATTTCTGACAACTTATCCTTTCATGAATCTTTCAACATCCAAAACCACTGCATAATTAGTCAACGACTTCTTTACCAGTTCCATCTGGTCTGATGCTGTACCAGGTACTCATTAAATCCAATATTCCATTCCTTTTGTGGCATACCAAAAGTTAACACACTTAGAATGAGATCTTCGTATCCTCGTCAACACACAAAGTTATTACTTCCTTCCAACACTCTCTAGACGATAAAGTACATGAGTTACATCATTACAATCATAACCACACAACTCTCAATCCATTCTAAACTCGGACCAATATATCCAAAATAGTTTAACAACCTCCGGTTCTGGTCAGCATAGTCCAAATCGATTCTTCTCACGGGGTTTCGACTCACTCAAGGTTTTCTTGATGACTTCAAAATCTCAACTCAAAATGACATAACACTATCGCGATGCTTCCTTCATATGCGAGTTACCACTTATCAGAACTTAAACCATCCAAAGCACGATTGTGAGTTTCCATACTACTCACCAATCGACACACAACACTCTACACGTACCCACACCCTCAAAGGACATGCCACGTTCTCAATTGAATCCACTTTTCTCATTCATTCTGTTCCACAAACGATTCCAAGTTACATGCTTAACTTCGAAACGTCCCATTCTTACTCGTACTTAGAAGATAACTTTCAAATTCCTTCTCTGGGTCAAACACAATTGCACACAACTAGTACCACTCTCACGGAGTCCAAAAAACATTTCTTTTAAGTGTAATTTTTTTTTATGATTTAAAAAAAAACAATTTCAATTTTAGTGTTTAGGAAAATATAGATAGTTGAAATAGTGGTCGTCTTGTTCGATCACTTTTGTTAAAAATGAGATTTAATTTGTCTCTGTCAAAGTTTGAACTCGTGACCTCCAATAGAGAATAAATATTCTATTTGTCTATTTGAAAAACAAAAATAAGATTTCGAATGTGTCACATGGCCCTATGGGGTGATGTGACATAAATGAAATAGAAATATTAACATGTATGATGATATAATATGTCGCTTCAATTTTAATATATTATATAAAAGTGAATAGAGTATTACCATAAATCTAGTTTAATACCTCTGCGCCCCATTGATAAAAGTTCACTACAAGATAACAAAAATTCATATATTTGGAACTGTTATTGTAGGTGATGTCTACAATAACCTAAATAAGAATGACAGATAAAGAGAGCATACATTTGAGATTTCTAAAGAGTAAACTAGAGAACATGACACTTTATACTTCTTATCTACCAGTTGATTTATGTGTATCCTTTTTATACTCATAAATTAAATGGAATGACAAAATGATTTAATTTATAGACTTAGATATTGGATAAATGTGGTTTAAAATTGTATTATTTTTTTATTTTAATTTAATTTTAGTCTAAATTTTTAATGTCTTAAAAAACTCCCTAACCAATTGTTATATATTTTTCAAATATTTTTTCTTTTATTTCCTTATATTACTTACATGCATTGAATTTGACCAAATGATTAAAAAATTACACCTTAAAAAAAGAAAAAATGATTATGTATTTACCTTATAATTTTTTTAGTTGTCAATGAAGTATGATCGAGAAATATTCGTTTTAAAATATTATATATTTAAATGATATATATGAAATTTTCATAGGGAGTAAAACCGATCTTATGAAATTAAATTAAATTTATTACGATATAACTCTTTTGTTTATAAATATATATTTTCAAAATATAGAACAAATTTACATTTAATATTTTGAAATACTTTGTTTATTAAGTCAATAAATTGATGACCCATATATTCTTTCCACTTGAATTAGCTTAAGAGTTTTCTACTAAAATTTTTTCTATTGAGACGCTTTATACAGGCGAGTCTTCTAATTCAGCTCAGATAACTATAGGTATGATTAACATAAGACAAATTACTTTTAGAGGTGATTAAATAAATTTGAGGTAATTCTCTTTCTGTACAACCATCTAACTCAAATTCATCACAATGCTTCTTTAAGTAATGTATGTTATGTTTAACATACCTTCAGTTATATGAGTTGAATTAGTGGACTAGTCTCCATGATATGTCTCAGAAGAAAACTCATTAGTAACAAATTCAAAAGAAAATTCTATTGAAGAAAAAATGTGAACAAAACATTTATAAACTTGTTACATTTTTTTTTAATAAGCAAGAGTAGTGGTATATTAATTAGGGAATCTCAAGGGGAGATCCAATCCCATGTACAAACTAGGCCTAACCAGCAAAATTCAAGGCCTACAAAATTCTAAAGGGGCATTTACCCAAGAATAATAATTACAATTAAATGCGTTTTTATGTTTTTTTACCAATCCACCACCAAGAATACATAACTATACGATTGGTAATCGTATCTACATCCCAAAACTCATCTCTAAACATAATATTGTTCCTAGACGACCATATGACCTAGCACACAATTAGCCAAAAACCCATAGCAGTACCTACACTAAGAGAATTTTGTAAACACCCATTTATCTAGCATAGTATATAGTTCGAAATATCTCCAACCCAAAAATCCACAACTTCTATCCAACGAAATACAAATTTCCAAACAAGATTTGACTTGGAGCATTGAAAGAGGATATGTTCAGCATTTTCTTCCATTAAGAAACAAAATGGACAAACCTTTTCATTGACATTAGTAATTAATCCTCTTCGAACTAAGTTGTCGCGTGTAGGTATTCTATTGAGGATCAATCTCCAACCAAATACTTACAGTTTGAGTGGGGCGATGGCCAACCAATTCAATCTCAGCACTGATTTAACATCCTCTGCAACATCCGGAACTAAGTTGCTCTCTTTAACCTGCAAAAAGTGATATAAAGACAACACAGAAAAAACAGGAGTGTGGCCATGTAACCAAATAACCAAATCCTGCACATCTTCAGCCAACTTGTATTCCTACAGTAACTGAAGTAATTTATCATATTGTACGATGATATCTTCCTGCAATATTTGATGTAGAAATTTGATATTCCAATACCATGTGCCTTCCTCCCAAAACCCATTATCAATGATTCTACTGTTTTTGTTTTCTGCTAGATGCCACAGGTCTGGAAACTCAACAACCATGGTATGGCCTACTGCCCAACGAGATGTCCAGAATGGAATAAACTCGCCATTTCCGAGTTTATGCGAAATCAAACCCTCTTCTAAATTAATGCCACAGAGAGAAGATATTTGTACCAGATCTCTCTACCACATTGACGAAGGAACTCAGTTTTTAAATACCACAGAGCTATACAATTCATGTAAATAATTAGGATACCTGCTATGAATTAGTCCTCTCCATAGCCTATCCTCCTGAGATAGAATCTTCCATGTCCATTTGAACATAAGAGTTGCATTGAACAATCTTATATCTTTAACTCCAAGCCCTCCTTCTTCAACCGGTTTGCATACTACGTTCCAACGGACCCAAGCAATGCCTTTTTTGCCACAGAACCTTGCCATAAGAACCGTTTCTGAATAGACTTTAAAACCTGAATAACTTTGGTTGGAACTCTGTAGAACGACATATAATGAATTGGGATATTCTCCAATACAGAGTTAATCAGTGTAACTCTGCCTCCCATAGAGAGGAATCTACCTTTCCACGAGTTTAGCCTAGCACGGACCGTATTAATCAAAGGTTTCAAAAATGCAACCAACCTATGATTACCTCCTATTGGGATACCAAGAAACTTAAACGGGCAGGCTGAGACTTTGCAAGATAGAAAATTACCAGCAGCCGCGAGAACTATGTCTTCAACGCCAAAGCCAAACAAAGAGCTTTTACTGAAATTAATCTCTAGGCCAGACACAAGGTGGAAGCCTTTCAGAATTCCTTTAATTGCCAATATATTACTCATTGAACCGTCTCCTAGTATTACGGAATCATTTGCGTACTGCAGGAGGTTGAAGGAGGTATTCGAATCCATTTTGAAGCCTGAGAAACTGCCACTATCGACTGCTCTTTTTATTAGGACTGCCAACCCTTCAACGGCGATGGTAAATAATAGAGGAGCAAGTGGATCACCTTGTTTAAGCCCTCTTGTAACTTTAAAGTCTTCCGACGGGCTCCCGTTCACCAAGACAAATGTAAAACTATTAAACACCCCGTTGTCCATCCACCTCAACCAATTATCTCTGAATCCCATATATGTCATGACTTCACGCAGGTAATCCCAGTCCACACAGTCGTATGCTTTGCTAAAATCGACCTTCAATAGTATTAACTCTTTCTTGGCACGTTTTGCAAAATCTATAACCTCATTCAAAGTCACCACCCCATCAAGTATATTTCGCCCACTAATGAAAGTCGTCTGAGATTGCGAAATTATACTCCCTATTTTGTTCCTAAGTCTGTTAGCAAGGATCTTGGCTACCACTTTGTACACCGAGCCAATCAAGGAGATAGGCCTATAATCATCAAGGGTCTGAGGGCTTCCGTTTTTAGGAATAAGGGCAAGAAATGAGGATGCAAGGACTTTGTGTAGACATTTACCTTTGAAGAACTCCAAGATACATTGGACAAAATCGTGACTAACTATGTTCCAACATTTTTTAAAAAACTCGAAGCTAAATCCGTCCGGGCCAGGACTACGATCCCCTGCACAGTCATAAACGGCACTTCTGACCTCTGCAGCATCTATAGGTTGATCGAGCGCTAATCTGTCCTGGTTAGAAAGCCTTTTGAAACCAGAACTTCCAATGGATGGAAACGGTCTTCTTACCTTGCTGAATCTCTTTTGGAAATGGTGTCTGAATGCATCTTTAACATCCTCGACATCCTCAACATAGGATCCATTAACCAAAACAGAGTGAATAGTATTCTGGTGGATCCTATTCTTTAACGCAGCATGGAAAAACTTTGTGTTGATATCTCCATCCTCGTGCCATTTCAATCTAGACTTCTGCTTAATTATACTCTCTTTAATTCTAAGGCTTTTCCATAAAGAATTTTCAGCATTATTCCTCTTATTTATCTGTTCTGTACCCACATTGTATAGCTCTTTATC
This sequence comes from Lathyrus tuberosus, assembly GCA_022829125.1. NCBI lineage: Eukaryota > Viridiplantae > Streptophyta > Magnoliopsida > Fabales > Fabaceae > Lathyrus > Lathyrus tuberosus. The sequence goes on from JALAZF010000349.1 coordinate 4,121,317, forward strand.
AAATAGACCTTCAACTTCATTAATTTCATCAGTGACCATATTTATTCTTGTGTCTACCCATCCAAAAATGTTGGAATTCCACCATCTGATTTTCTCTCTAAGGCATTGTAGCTTCCTGGATAGAATAAAAGAAGGTTTCCCAACAAAATCCATCTCATTCCACTCTTTCTTAACAAAGGGGATAAAATTTGGGTGTTCCAGCCAGCAAGATAAAGTTTTGAACAGTTTAGGTCCCCAGTTTGTATTTTTGACAGAAATCCATACTGGCCTATGGTCGGAAACATCTTGAACTCCAATCTTCTGGCTGACTATATTCCAATCATTAAGCAAACCGAGAGAAACCAGAAATCTATTCAGCCGGCAGCACATCTTGCCTTTAGATCTAAACCATGTAAATTTTAAGTCTGGTAAAGGTAAGTCCACACAGTCACTCAAATTAATGAACTCAGCAAACTCTACCATATGTCTTCTATTATGGCTGGTGCATCCAAGTTATTCTCTTGAGTTTTTTATTGAGTTGAATTCCCCACCGAATAGCCATTCACCTGGATCTAAACTTAATTTTAAAGAAAGAAGTTTTGACCAGGGCCTCTTTTCTCGACTATGCTGCAAGGCGAGTATATATTGCATAAGTAGCAATTTTTGCCTCTCCAGTTCACTTGCAAACCTAAGACCCCTTTTCCTCTATAACTACATATAGGTTCCAAAACACCTTCCTTCCAAATAGTTAGGATGCCTCCAGAGAGGCCCTCAGAGTGCGTAGCCGACCATTGACATGCGCCACTGCCCCAAATACTATGTACCATGTCATCTGTCATAGATGTGCATTTAGTTTCCTGAAGAAAACAAATCTTTGCGCCAACCTTATGTATAGTAGCTCTAATTTTCTTCCGTTTTAAGTTACCCCTATAGCCTCTGACATTATATGTGATTACATTCATGAATGACCAATAGCAGCCACCAACTTCGCTTTTTTTTACTTTCTATCCACAACTTCTAAATTTTGTATAATGGATTCGAAAACATCATCGTCTTCTTCAGCCTCTATCCCAAGGGATTTTATAGTACTCCAAACTCTGGCTGGAAGGCTTTCCAATTTCTTCTTAATTCTGCTATTACTCTTCAAAAAGCTAGAATCACCAATTGAATTATCAATAGAATCTGTATCTGTATACACACCTTCAGTAGGACTTTTATGTTTACTACGTGGATGAAAGGATTTGGCATATGAACTTTCCACCTGCAGTAATGTGGCATAATACGAAGGATTAAACGGGATTTTTATCCTCTGGTATATGTCATCCACTAATTTCTTTTTCTTAGAAGCAGAAGACTCTTCCACATTATTCAGCCCCAAACGACTTTGGCCAACTCCAGGCACCACATTTTTAGACACGCGTATTTCTTCTACCGAGTCTTTATGAAATCCATCAACATTTTTCAGTCCTTCAACCCCAGATGACTTGTTCGCATCAGAACTCTTATGTGAGGCAATAGTGCAAGGTACAAAGTCTTGTGAGGAAAAATGTGGTTCCTGACTGCCTAGGCTACGAAGAATACCTTCCCCAATTGATTGACCTCTCTTATAGACCTCTACAGGAGAAACATTCGCACCAACCTGATCTTGCAATAAATCTATCTGTTGGGCATCCCCTTATTCGCCCACTTCTGAATTGGAATCTGAGGTTTTCGATAAACTGCTGAGCACTTTGGAGGAGTTGTTCCATAAACCAAGTTCTTCTTCCGAATCAAAGTCGGACTCCACAATCTCAGAACTGTCTACATCAGTTCTATTACCATTGGAATGACATTGGTCCCTGACATAAGGGCCAAACGAGTCCTCTACTATTTTGATTCTATACATATTGTCGTTAACCTCCACATTGATAACTTCATTTAGATTCAAGGCAAATTTCGTACGTATCAATATTCGTGCAACATCAAATCTCACCTGTCTCCGAGTATCCTCATCCATCTTTATGAACGCACCTGTAGTACCAGCAAGGAATTTAAAGAATCTCTCGCTCCAAGCATGACACGGGAGCCCGAAGATTTTTACCCACATTAGGCGTTCTTGGTCCACATCTAAAGGAGACCAGGGGTGTATGTCAGAAAACCACTTGAGGGTCCACTCCTTTTCTTCTTCTATCAGCTTTTTGATGTCCCCTGGGTTGTCTTCTTCTAGTAAGACCAGGTTGGTCCCCATTGGTGTGATCTTGATATTAAAAAATCCTTCCATCTGAAAGGCCTCCTTAAGTTCCATAGCTGACCCTTTTCTGTTCAGAACCCCAGCGAATGCTTGAACAAATCTTTCCATTTCTTCACCTGACACGTTGAAACTTAAGTGTGGGAAATTGGGCTTGTCTGCAAGAAGAACTTGTTTATCTATTGTCTTTGGCCTTCCATTAACTCCTTTGGCTATCTGCGCATAAGAGGACCCTTTCCCAAACCCACGACTACCAGCAGGTTTTTGATGTGGAATGCGAATAGACTTCTTAAGACGACCGTCATTCAATTTGTTTCCAATTCCGCCGACCGTCCTCTCTTCTCTTTTAAATCTTGGTAGGTTACCAAACATCTTTTTTCCATTAATAACAATATTGTCGAGTTTAATGGCGAAGAGATGTTCGTCGTCAACCTTTCGAAACCGAACAAAGCCGAACCTTTTACCCCAAATATCCGTCTTACCCGGAATGAACACTTCTACCACCGAACCATATTCTTTAAAAATGTCATATAACTGTTTAGCTTCAAATGAATCGGGGATTTCTGTAAAGAAGAATGAGGAAGCTTCTACCAGATCTTGTTCGATACCTTTGCCCTTGCTACACCTCCAGATTGATCTTCTGGCTATCTTAGGCCGCCACTCTTTCTTTTTTCTGGCCGCCACCCATTCTCCATGTTGACCACCTAACCTAGGATTTGAATTATCGTCCATCTCAAAACTGGGTAAACGGAACCCTAACCGAATACGACGAAAAAGAAGAAGAAGATAAGAGCTCCTCCACAGTGTCTAACCCAATCCAAGGTTCAAACGCACACCAACCACCTACCAAGTAAAACCCAGAAGACAACACCTCTCTACCGAGGCCCCTAAGCCCTAAAGCCAGGAGTTTAAGCCAAAGATAGAGAAGAGCTCTCCCAGTATCTACTTGGTTCAGTGAGCCGGAGACGCAAAGAAATGGGTTATACAGCGATTGGAGAAATGCGAGGAGAAGAGAAAAACTTCCCTAATGACCTTGATACATTGTGCTGAGCGATGGGATTTTCAAAAAATTAGGTTTTGGCTGTAGAAGATGAACAGTGACTTCTCGTTTCTAGAAAGAGGGCAGAGTTTCTCTCTCTATTTTCTCTTTTATAAACTTGTTACATAAAGTAATTTGAAACTCCTACAGACGAAATAAAAACAGAACTCATGTGGGTGTTAGATTATTAAATATACCCTATATTTATTTGTGAGAACAAATATCAAAATAATATATAGATCTATAAATTTTGATGAAAGTAAATAGAGTATCACCAGAGATATAGTTTAATACCTTTGCGCCCCCATTGGTAAAAGTTCATTACGAGATGATAAAAAATTGAATTTACATCTGATATTGTAGGTGATTTTTTTTTTTTTTATAAAGCAAGATTCAATATAAACATAAATAAGAATGACTAATAAAATAGAGCATGCCTTTGTGATTTTCCAAGAGTGAATTAGAGAACAAGACACTTTAACACTTCTTATCTACCTACCCATTGATAACTCAAAGGTATAACAAAATGATAAATTTTATAGACTTATATCTTGGACAAATGAGGTTTAAATTCTTCAATTATTTTTTATTTTATTTTAATTTTAGTAAAAATTTAATGACAAAAAATACGTGTTGACCAAATGTTATATATTATTCATTTCATATTTCCTTTATTTCCTTGTATTACTTACATGCATTGAATTTAACCAAATGATTTAAAATTATTCCTTAAAATAAAATAAAAAAGAAAAGATGATTATGTATTTACCTTGTAATATTTTTTCCAACTGTCAATGAAGTATGACCGAGTAATATTCCTTCTATAAAATATTAAAGATTTGAATGATGTATATGAAATTATCATTAAGGGTAAAATATAATTTTATACCATTTAACACTTTCGTCTATAAATATATATTTTTAAAATATAAAACAAATTATATTTAATATCTATAGGAGTAATATTCCTTCTTTAAAATATTATAGATTCAAATGATATATATGAAATTATCATAAGCCGGTCTAATGAAATAAAATTGAATTTCTTACCATTTAACTCTTTTGTCTATAAATATACTTTGTGTAGTAACACAATAAATTGATGATCCATATACTTATTCCACCTGAATTAGTTTAATAGTTTTCTCCTAATGATTTTTCTAATGAGAGACTTATCAGCTGATCCTTTTTGTATGGCATCTTGATAAAACAAATTATTCACTCCCCTTCTGAAATTCAACTCAGAGCGCTTAAACGAAATTTTTCGATCCCTTTCTGAAATATAGAGCGCTAAAACAAATTATTTCATTCCCTTCAAAGCATTAAAACTGAAAGAAAAATTCTTCTCTCCCAAACCCATCAAACCTTAACCCTAATCCTTTCTTTCCTTTTCCATCCATTCTCCAGAATATGTGAATGATTCTACTCCCAAACCCTAAACCTAACATTTTCTCCCCTTCTCGTTCTTCTCAAACCCTTCAATTTGCATACAGAAAGTTAGGATTTTAGGGTTTGTCAAGGGTTTCACGAAACTCAAGTACTTCACGAAATTATGCCATTCAGCAGTTTCAGGAAACATCTCAATCAAAGGTTTGATGTAAGTCTTTTGACGCCGATAATGATTTCCTTGAGAGATGCAAAGGTCATAGCACGCTGTGAGGAGGACTTTTTCATTTTCAAGCTGTGTACAATTTTTCGTTACAGTAAGAGCTTCCTTCAACTTGCATACAGTCTCTCCTTCTACTTTCATTCAGTGTCGTGATTCACAATAAAAATTAGTTATTTTTATTCTTGTTTATGATTTAATCAATTTTTCTTCTACTATTTTATTTGTAGACATAATTTTTCTCTGCCTTTTTGGAACTACTAGTATCGGAGACAGTGTGATGCCTTCTGGAACTACACTTAGCTGAGACAGTGTGCGAGAATTCATTTCTTCCCAAAAATAAAACAATTTAGTTCTACATTATAATTTTGAGAAATTTGAGTCTTCTGATTTACAGTTGTGGTGCTTATTAAATATGCTGACTTTTAGATCAATTTATTTGCTCTATCTTTTTTAGTACTTTACTATGTTGTGAAAATTATGCATATAGTTAGTTGGTGAATATGATAACTTATTTGCGCACTTTACTGTATTGTTAAAATGACAAACATAACTTATAGCATTTGAAAAAGAAGTAAAGTTAGACGATATATCAATTATACGAGATTCACCTTTCAATCTATATTAACCATTCATTTTAATTTTATATATATTATTACTTTGATGTTTGGTAAAGAGTAATTGAATTTCAAAGTTCAGAAGTTCAGAGTTGTTCATTGTGATAGTAAAATTCTTCTCAACATCCAACTCACAATTTACATTTAACTTTTGTTGCCAAGGATAACATAACAGATCTGCTAAAACTAAGGCAACAAATCAACGCACATAATGGCTAATTTGAATATATAATAACTATACGTTATTTCCAAATTGTAACATATGCTATTATACTTAAAGAGCTGAGGCAAGAATCAAGGAAATGCTATAAATACGTGACTGTGCAAATACATGAATTACAATTTAATTTTTTTTATGAAATAAAATTAATTTTTTTACCATTTAATTCTTTCGTCTATAAATATATATTATTAAAATATAAAACAAATTATATTTGATATCTTAAAGAGTAATATTTCTTCTTTAATATATTATAAATTTGAATGATATATATGAAATTATCATAAGCTGATTTATGAAATATTAATGTATTTCTTACAAAATTTAGTCTATAAATATATATATTCAAAATATAGAACAAATTATATTTAATATCTTAAAATACTTTGTGTTGTAACACAATAAATTGATGATCCATATACTTGTTCCACCTGAATTAGCTTAATAATTTCTACTAAGGACATTTCTATTGAGACACGTTATCCACGTGAGTCTTCTAATTCAACTCACATAAGTATAGGTATGGTTAGGTCTTCCGGTTATAAATTATAGCCTACTGTTGGGAATTACGTCCCTCAAGAATTGGTCATATGATTTTACTTGCCTTCCAGCTTTTGGGGAGCTTATGTCTCTCAAGGATTGGTCTTACAGGTTTACCTGCCCGTCTGCTTTTAGGAGCTACCGTCTAGGTTGAGTCATTCTGATTAATCTGTCATCCTACTTTTGAGACATCACTCACACTTTGATAAGAAAATACCAACGAAGTTTATACCGCTTTGTAACACTCATGAAGACACTATATATTGTCATCTATGCTTGGTAGACGGTGGAAACTATAGCTACCATTGTATCGTGTCATAATTGATAGTTTTAGCCATTTTCCAATAAGGAAAAGTGGGGAATACAAACATGGTGATTCCTTAACCCATTGGGAAAAACTAAGAAATCCTAATACGGGGAGCTCTGGTCCTATAGGAGAATTGTTGATGATTTCATGACAGAGACTCCCTTATCGTTAATGGGTCTTCCTTTAAAGCACTGCGGAGGAGATATCTTTACTGTCATTCCAACTCCACAGGAAGAGAACATCAGTGGAATTACACTACAGTAAATTTGAAGTCCAGTTTCATACTACCATACCCAACAAGAATACTATTTCTACTACTTCACGAGTTTCTTTCATCAACGAGACACCTCACCAACGGTAATTCTTCAAATACTCGACTTACAACTTATCCTCACAAGCTGTGAAAGTTATACTTGTCAATTAATTATTATGTTAAGCTTTCTCACCAAACTCATCAACCTAAACTAATTAACATACATGATACGAGTAATTATTACGTTAGGTTTCCATATGTTATAGCTCTCTGCGCTGGCTTTCATTCTGCATTTTCTTACACACTCTGTGGTAATCGATTACCAGCACCCAAAACATTCAAAAACCTAATTTTATGCAAGTAATCGATTACCAACATGTGGTAATCGATTACCACAGAATTCGAACTAAATAACACCCAGGTTTCTTCATAGCACTCATTTCTAAAATCTCTCACGTCATCCCTTATCACACACCCAACATGAAAATTCACTACCAAATTATGTTATAAGTAAAAATAAGGCATGCAACAATTTCACAATATCACAAACATAATTATAACCTCAAATCATGCAAACAAACATAGAAATAAAATCAATTAGACATGTCAGCAGGGCACTCAACCTCAGTTCTTAACGTGTAATCAAACCATGAACTCATAATTATGCATATGATCATACAAACAAGATGAATTCAATCATAATTATCATGACAAGAATCAGGCATATAATCCGCACAACCCTAAAACCCCAAATCATGCAAGTTTTCCTTAAATTGGTTCTTCACAACTAAACTAAGAGCCCCACCTTGCAAAGGACCTAAATTGATGAAGAACGTGATTAAATGAGGAAGATGATGATGAACACTTGATGGAATAATGGTGATGATTCTCCATTTTTCAAGGTTTTCTTCTTCGCTATTTAAATTTACACTCCAACACATACATGCAAGGAACTTGAAGACAAGCAATTCATAATTTCTCCTTCTTCTTCTTACTCCATCGCCCCTCACTCTCTTCTCTCTAGTTTCCTCCTTGATTTCTGATTTTGAAATAGAAAGTATGTGAAAAATGTGAGGTTTGGCTTGGATTTAGGGTTTTATATAAGTGGTTGGCCAATTACCAAAAATTAAAAATATGTAATGTATCAAATATTTAGCACATTAATTCGCTATTTGAAAGGAAAAATTGAATGATTGACTTATCTATGGAAATAATTTTACAAATTATCATTTTAGTGCCCATGCGTTTAAGAATAGGTTAAATTTTAAGATAATTGTATTCTAAAAAAACATACTTTCTCACCTAAATATATTCAATTCCAACTCTTTACTTTTCAAGAAATTTTTTTTTAGATTATATATATATTGAATTATTAGTGTTTAATATTAATTGTGCATTAGAAAAAAAAAAGGATTATTTTAAAAACAAATATACGTTGATTAGAAAATTGTATTATTCAATTAAAAATGAATTTAATTAATACCACTAATCATTTAATAAATTAAGATAATTAAAATTGAAAAAAAATTTAAAGGGTAATATATTCCACTCAAACCCTTAGTCGAAAATCACTTTTTGTACGTTTCTAGTGTAATTTTAATAAACTAGAGAAGATATATTTTAAATTTCAGAGGGTGAATTGGAAATGATAATTTTGGTTTGTTAATGGAATTACCACTTTCACCCTACAATGAAGTATGATAAATATTAATATCTATATCTACTTAAGAAAGAGCTACGATTGTGTGGATTGGAACTACTTACAAGACGTCATGAAAATTATCGGATTTGGTGAAAAGTGGATGCGGTGGATGGATAATGGAGTTTTCAATAGCTTTACGTCGGTTTTGGTTAATGGGAGCCCTACAAAGGATTTTGCCGTATCTAGAGGCCTTAAACAAGGCGATCCTTTAGCCCCTCTATTACTTACAATAGCCGCGGAAGGTCTTGCAGTGTTAATGGATAGAGCGGTGGACAGAGGAACATACTCGGGTTTCAAGGTTAATCTAGATGTCTCTTTTCACTTATTGCAATATGCGGATGACTCGGTTTTATTTGGTGAAGGATCGTGGAACAACATTTTGGCTATTAAGGCTATACTAAAAGGATTTCATCTCATTTCCGGTCTTGAGATTAACTTCAATAAAAGCTCCCTCCCTTTATGGTATTGGAGTGGAAGAGATGGTACTCATGGCTGCGAAAAACTTCTTTGCTTGTAAAGTTTCTGTCTGTCCTTTTAAGTTTCTCGGTATTTTCATTGGTGGCAATCATAGATTGGTCTCTTTTTGGAAACCTATGATCGATAAGGTTCGTTCTAGATTGAACTCTTGGAAAGGTCGGTTTTTATCCATGGGTGGTACAGTAACATCAATCAATTCCGTACTAGCAAATTTACATATTCACTACATGTCATTCTACAAGCTCCCTAGTAGGGTTACTCGTATCCTTACCTCTATTCAAAAGAGATTCTTGTGGAACGGTTCGACGTCAAAAAAAGGTGTATCTTGGGTTCGGTGGACACGGTATGTAAAACTAAAGAAGATGGCAGCCTAGGGGTTAAAGACATTAAGCTGTTTAATTTAGCGTTGCTTTTTAAATGGATTTGGAAAATTCTGTCGCAGGAGGAGTGTTTGTGGAGAGGCATCATTGATAGTCGGTTTCCTAATCCTGCGCACGACTTTCATTTAGGAGAGGTCCGTAAGTATCTTGTCTCCCCGTCACTTTGGTGGAGAGACCTGCTTAATGTTTCTGTCTCATGCGGAATTAATCATTTTTCTGGTCTGCTTTCTCACAAGATTGGAAATGGAGTTAATGTATCTTTCTGGCTTTGCCGTTGGGCTGGATCATACGTCTTGGCTACTGCATTCCCGGAGTTATGGAATTGTGCTGATAACAAGGCTAGTCGGGTAGCTGATAATGGTTATAGAGAAGACGGCACGTGGCGTTGGAAAGTGGAGTTGTCTCACCAAAACATGGTAGAAGAATACACTCAGCAGCTTTTAAATTTACAAGCTGTGCTGAGTGATTTTACAGTGTGGGAAGGAGTCCAAGACAAGATCATTTGGCTGCATAATGATAGCTCTCAATTCTCTGTTTCTTCTCTATACTATTTTATGCAGGAAAACGCAAGCGAGTTTGTCACGGCTCTTCAGGAGGATTTAAGGTCTGCCCTCAAGCTTGTTTGGTTAACGCAGGTTCCCCTCAAAGTGAAAGTATTTGGCTGGAGGCTGATGTACAACAAAATTCCAACCCGTGACAATCTCGCTCGTAGAGGAATCATAATCAATATTCATGAAAAGGTTTGTTCTTTTTGTTTCTTAGAGGTGGAAAATGCTGAACACGTCTTTTTCCAATGTTCCAAATCTATTTTGGTGTGGAAGTTTTTGGGCAATTGGTTGGGAGTTCCAGAGATTTACATTGGCGATATTTTGAATCACTTATCAACTTGGGTAGCCGGATGTGTTAGGAAAAATTTTAGTGTGAGCATTGTTGTAGGATTGTGGCTGACCGTATGTTGGGTCATTTGGTCGTCTAGAAACAACATCATGTTTAGAAACACAAAAACGCATTTAATTGTAACTACTACGAATGGGTTAATGTCCCTTGTGATTTTTGTAGGTCTTGATTTTAGTTAGAAGCCTTTTGATGTATACGGATTTGGATACCCTTTTGTATCCTTGATATATAACACAGATTTTTGCTTATTAAAAAAAAATCAATATCTACTTATATGATAGTCATAGGTAATTTAGATTTTGAATTACTTGCAAAATATTTAGAAGAGTGAAGTTTTTCTCTACCACTTATATATGTGGTGGTTATATAAAAAAGGTGAAGATTAGAATGAAAAGTTATAATTTAGATTGTACTTCACATGAATTCATTCTTCCCTATATTCTTTTTCTAGATACTCATTTACCTTAAGTGTATTTTAATATTAGAATGAAAAGTTATAATTTATAGACTAAAATTTACGATGGTCTTAGGTAATTATTTGGAGGTCAAGGAATAACATCCTATTTAACGATGGATTTTGTGATATCAATGCCATTTTTAGTGCTATTGTAGGTACTTCTTGGTATTGGATGGTTCTTGGCAATCGTACTAGGCGGAAGTGCATCCTTTACGACTGGACCAAATTCCCTTTTGACTTTTTATAGTTGCTCTGTCATTGTTGGTGGTGCTGTTGTTGGGTGTTTCTTTGTATTTTCCATATTGTCGGATTGTTTGTACTCTCCTTGAATTGTATGATAGTTTCCTTAATTTCTTATTAATGAAAGTGCTTATCGAAAAAAACTATGATCAATGAATTTTCCTTTGGTGTATTAATTATATACGTTGATCAGTAAAATTATTAAACTCTTTCTAAAAGAGAAGTGTTCTTATATAAAAATCAATATTACCATTTTTATGGTTTACCATTCATGTATTTTGTCAATATATATTTAATATGAAAATTATAATCAACGTTTATTTATTACAAAGGGAATATTTAAAATGAATATTTAATATATTCATGAATTTTATTATCGTACTATTATCGAAATTATCGTGAAAGTTATTTATTCAACTTATCAGAAATTTTTCTCGTTTTCAATAATTAGACAATATTCCTCCTTTTTAAAGAGTCATTAATTTATATAAATAAACAATAATATGAAAAATACCAGATTTTTTAATGTAAGAAAATGCTTTTACAATTCTGCCTCAATATAAATACTAAAATATAAAAAATAAAATATAATTATTTTGAATTAAAAACATCTTAACACAAAATTCTTACGATAATATATTTTTAAAAGAAATTTAGTATTATTAAAAAACCCATAAATATTCTAAATAAATTATCTACATTTAATTTTGAATATATATTCAAAAAACCTATAAATTCAAAAACAAATTAGTAATATTAGAAAACCCTTAAAACTATCTCTCAAACTCTCTACCACTTGGAAGATACCATTCTGAATATATATTCCCTAGAGTACTCATGCTCTTCTAAGATGTTCTAGTGACCTTAGAAGTTGAACACTGATGCACTACTTCACTTCCAGATCTTATGTCATATATGCAACACAATCGCCCTTCCACCTTCACATCATGGAATTACTTACAATACATATTCAATATTAGTGGGTCAATCTCGTTCTACTGGAAGATTTCCATATTTCTCAAACTCTGACAAATTCATTTGATAGAAATCGTCTAATTCCCGACTCCATTAGCACTACAGGATTGCTTGAACCATACACCACCCTTCAATTCCACGCTACTAAAATCACACCTCCTACTAAGACATCAACTGAGTCAACCGGTTCTCCTTACTTTCAAACTCTTGACTTGGGCCTACTCCCAAAGTACAAGGTTAACTAAACTTCAGAGTCCTCGTGGTCGCTCAACCGAGATCCTACCTACCACGCACATAGAACTAGGCAAATCAGAGCCAATACTTCATACACTAATATTAAGTATCATCTTGGTTAAAAAGACATATGTGGGCGGAATAGGTTTACTTATGATGTTTCAAAGCTAGGTTGAGAATCGACCTGCTCTGATACCAGTTGTAACAACCCGTATAATATATATCTAGAATAATAGCATACAAGTGTTAATTCTTGGTACTGATACAACACAAGTGCCTAACGACATCATTATATACACATGTCCAAACAAAAAAGAGACATCTATGGCACATGTTATTCAATATTTCCTAACATAAAACTATGAGATATATGCAATATCTTCATTGCACACAATCAACGGTGGAAGATCACACTAATCTGTATCCTTTGAAACATCAACGGACACCTTATTTTGCGTATAACCTATAAACAACACCTATAAAGCAACAACTATATTGAGGTGAAATAATAATCTCAGTGAGTTCCCTATCTTATGTAGAGAAATCTTTAACGTTTTTTGATAAAAAATATTTTTGTTTAGAAAGATTAAATAGTGCTTTTTATTAAAATATTTTTAATTTTCAAAATATTATAACAACAAAAAATTATATTTGAACAATTTGTCTAAGATAGTAATTAACTGTTAGGTTAATATATTTTTTATTATAACTACTTTGAGATTAAAAACATTTCTTTTAAGTGTAATTTTTTTATATGATTTCAAAAAACAAAACAATTTCAATTTTAGTGTTTAGGAAAATATAAATAGTTGAAATAGTGGTTGTCTTGTTCGATCATTTTTGTTAAAAATGAGATTTAATTTGTCTCTGTCAAAGTTTGAACTCGTGACCTCCAATAGAAAATAAATATTATATTTGTCTATTTGAAAAATAAAAATAAGATTTCGAATGTGTCACATGGCCCTATGGGGTGATGTGACATAAATGAAATAGAAATATTAACATGTATGATGATATAATATGTCGCTTCAATTTTAATATATTATATAAAAGTGAATAGAGTATTACCATAAATCTAGTTTAATACCTCTGCGCCCCATTGATAAAATTCACTACAAGATAACAAAAATTCATAAATTTGGAACTGTTATTGTAGGTGATGTCTAGAATAACCTAAATAAGAATGACAGATAAAGAGAGCATACATTTGAGATTTCTAAAGAGTAAACTAGAGAACATGACACTTTATACTTCTTATCTACCGGTTGATTTATGTGTATCCTTTTTATACTCATAAATTAAATGGTATGACAAAATGATTTAATTTATAGACTTAAATATTGGATAAATGTGGTTTAAAATTGTATTATTTTTTTATTTTAATTTAATTTTAGTCTAAATTTTTAATGTCTTAAAAAACTCCCTGACCAAATGTTATATATTTTTCAAATATTTTTTCTTTTATTTCCTTATATTACTTACATGCATTGAATTTGACCAAATGATTAAAAAATTACACCTTAAAAAAAAGAAAAAATGATTATGTATTTACCTTATAATTTTTTTAGTTGTCTATGAAGTATGTTCGAGAAATATTCGTTTTAAAATATTATATATTTAAATGATATATATGAAATTTTTATAGGGAGTAAAACTGATCTTATGAAATTAAATTAAATTTATCACGATTTAACTCTTTTGTTTATAAATATATATTTTCAAAATATAGAACAAATTTACATTTAATATTTTGAAATACTTTGTTTATTAACCAAATAAATTGATGACCCATATATTCTTTCCACTTGAATTAGCTTAAGAGTTTTCTACTAAAATTTTTTCTATTGAGGCGCTTTATACAGGCGAGTCTTCTAATTCAGCTCAGATAACTATAGGTATGATTAACATAAGACAAATTACTTTTAGAGGTGATTAAATAAATTTGAGGTAGATCTCTTTCTGTGCAACCATCTAACTCAAATTTTTTTTGATAAGCAATTTGAATTCAAAGGGAGAAAAAGGGATTCTCCAACCCAATACAAAAAGCCAATCAAATGGGAGTCTCCTACCCAATACAAAAAGGAAACAGAAACTACAAGAAATCTAGAGGATGGTACAACCAATCATAAAAAATACATCTCTTGCGCCCTATTTCTAACCAACTCCAAGAAATAGTAACGATACGGTTGAAGACTTCGCCCTCATCCCACGCAAGACCTTTGAAAATAATGTTATTCCTCATATTCCAAATACACCAAGTAGAAACAATCCATATAAAACAACTCATGTCTTCCTTCCCTTTTTGAAAAAGAGCCAAAAACCAAAGCAACGCATTGGAACAAACAGAATCCGCTACTATCGGTTGAACGCCTAACCAACTATAAATCTTCAACCAAAGAGAATGGATTTTCGGACAATTAAGGAAAAGATGCAGAGCATCTTCATCAGCTAGGGAGCACAATACGCAAAGTTTGTTATCAAGAGAAGAAATAACTCTTCTAACCTCTAGATTAGAACGGGTGGGTAATCTATCGCGAGCTAATCTCCAAGCAAAGATTTGGACCTTCAAAGGAACTTTATTCTTCCAAATTACTTTAAAAAACAATGACTCCGACTGAGGTAAAAGAGGGCCTAGGACTGATCGGGACAGCACTTCATAAAAACTGTTGACCGAAAAATCCTTGCTCTGCTCCAAATTCCATTCCCACAAATCCTCCTCGTCCCTCTTCAAGCTGCTGCCATTAACAATAACCTGCAAAAAAGAATTAAAATCCTGAGCAACAGAGGGTTCTTCTCTCCAACAATCTCGAAAATCCCACATCCATCGACCGCCATGCCAATAACCGAAATCTGCTATAACTCCATCCATTTTCTTGGCAGCTACGAATAAGTTGGGAAAATAAACATTCAGCTGTTGGGTTCCACACCAGTTAGAGTTCCAGAATGGTATATTCCGACCATTACCAACCACAGGATTAACACAAGACTTGAACTCCATAGCAGCCCCCAAACTCTTGGTATTAAGAATATCCCTCAACCATAAAGAAGCGCCCTTGGGATAAATATTCAGATCAGAGTTCAGAGCCCAGAAAGCGAGGTTCCCGTACCTTTCCTTCAAAAAACTACGCTAGATTTCATTACCACCTTTCAAAAACTTCGACAGCCACTTCGACAGCAAAGCTTTGTTAAACAAACTAATGTTCTTAAGGCCCAGCCCGCCTTTGTCCTTTGGTTGGCATATGTCTCTCCATTTTATCCAAGTCATCTTGCTTTTATCCACCGAGCCCGACCAAAGGAACCTGCGTTGAATAGTTATAATGTCTCTAATAACTTTCGAGGGAGCCAAGAAGAAGGACAGATGATGAATCGGTAAATTAACCAAAACAGAATTAATTAATGTGACCCTGCCCCCAATGGACAAGTTCCTGCCAATCCAAGAGTTCAATCTATCCTTGAAGCTGTCTATGATAGGCTTCCAAAACAAGGTTCTCCTTTGATTGCCTCCAACTTGGATGCCCAAAAATTTCATGGGAAACACCCCAGTATTGCAGAACAGAAAAGAAGCAGCAGCAATTAAGAATTCCTCCTCGATACCAATTCCGTATAAACGACTCTTGGAAAAATTGATTCTTAAACCAGACACCAATTCAAAACCGCGCAGTATAGTCTTGATAGCCCAAAGATTATGATACCCTCCATTACAGAAAATCAAGGTGTCGTCTGTGAATTGTAAGACGTCAATAGATTCGTCGTTGCCAAAACCAAAGCCTGTGAACAAATTCGTAGCAGAAGTTCTTCTGATCATAGTGGCAAGAGAGTCAGCCACAAGAGTGAAGAGGAATGGGGCGAGCGGGTCACCCTGCTTCAAACCTCTCCTAGCCTCGAAATCTTTAGAGGGAGAACCGTTTATAAGAACAGAAACAAAACTATTACAAATGTTTCCTTCGATCCACCTAATCCAATTCTTGCCAAAATTCATGGAATTGAGGACATGTATCAAAAACCTCCAATCTACACAGTCGTAGGCCTGGGCAAAATCAACTTTGAAAAGAAGACAAGACTTCCTATCCCTCCTAGCCATGTCTATAACCTCATTGGCAAGCAAAATACCATCCAAAATGTTTCTGCCCGGAATGAACGCCGATTGGATAGGAGAGACCAAGTTGGAAATCACAGTAGAAATTCTAGTAGCCATAAGCTTGGATATGACCTTAGAAATGTTACTCACTAAGGAAATAGGTCTGTAGTCTCCAAAGCTTTAAGGACTATCTAGTTTCGGGACAAGCGCCAAAAAAGACGAGGAGAAAATCTTGGGAAGATTACCAGTCAAAGAAAAATGAAGTATACAATTAGAGAAATCAGACCCTATGATATCCCAGCAGTCCTTAAAGAATTTGAACGAGAACCCGTCGGGTCCTAGAGCTTTATTTCCGTCACAATCAAATACTGCTCTCCTAATTTCTTCCAACATGAATGGAGAATCCAGCCTAGCCTTATCAACATCAGACAGCTTAGCACAGTCAGACAAATTAAAAGCAGGTCTCACAACATCATCCCTCTCGAATGCTTCTTTTTTAATGAGTTTAAGTAATGTATGTTATGTTCTCACAACATAACATACATTACGAAAAGCAGCATTCTGATGAATTTAAGTAATGTATGTTATGTTTTTTTTTTGATAAGCAATTTCAATTAAAAGAGATTAAGGAAATCTCATACCGAAATAACAACAAACAACAGTCCTACAATACTACAAAAAGTCGTAGGGGAACTTGTACCATTCGTACAAGCTATACTGCTTACTATTATGCCTACTTAAAATCAACCAGTTCCAGGAAGATACTTTAATAGCATTAACAATGTATGTTATGTTTAACATACCTACAGTTATATGAGTTGAATTAGTGGACTAGTTTCCATGATATATCTCAGAAGAAAACTCATTAGTAACAAATTCAAAAGAAAATTCAATTGAAGAAAAAATGTGAACAATACATTTATAAACTTGTTACATAAAGTAATTTGAAACTCCTACAGACGAAATAAAAACAGAACTCATGTGGGTGTTAGATTATTAAATATACCCTATATTTATTTGTGAGAACAAATATCAAAATAATATATAGATCTATAAATTTGGATGAAAGTAAATAGAGTATCACCAGAGATATAGTTTAATACCTTTGCGCCCCCATTGATAAAAGTTCATTACGAGATGATAAAAAATTAAATTTAGATCTGATATTGTATGTGATTTTTTTTTTATTTTTAAAATCAAGATTCAATATAAACATAACTAAGAATGACTAATAAAATAGAGCATGCCTTTGTGATTTTCCAAGAGTGAACTAGAGAACAAGACACTTTAACACTTCTTATCTACCTACCCATTGATAACTCAAAGGTATAACAAAATGATAAATTATATAGACTTATATCTTGGACAAACGAGGTTTAAATTCTTCTATTATTTTTTATTTTATTTTAATTTTAGTAAAAAACTTAATGACAAAAAATACGTGTTGACCAAATGTTATATATTATTCATTTCATATTTCCTTTATTTCCTTGTATTACTTACATGCATTGAATTTAACCAAATGATTTAAAATTATTCCTTAAAATAAAATAAAAAAGAAAAGATGATTATGTATTTACCTTGTAATATTTTTTCCAACTGTCAATGAAGTATGACCGAGTAATATTCCTTCTATAAAATATTAAAGATTTGAATGATGTATATGAAATTATCATTAAGGGTAAAATATAATTTTATACCATTTAACACTTTCGTCTATAAATATATATTTTTAAAATATAGAACAAATTATATTTAATATCTATAGGAGTAATATTCCTTCTTTAAAATATTATAGATTCAAATGATATATATGAAATTATCATAAGCCGGTCTAATGAAATAAAATTGAATTTCTTACCATTTAACTCTTTTGTCTATAAATATATATTTTCAAAATATAGAATAAATTATATTTAATAGCTTAAAATACTTTGTGTAGTAACACAATAAATTGATGATCCATATACTTATTCCACCTGAATTAGTTTAATAGTTTTCTCCTAATTTTTTTTTTAGGCAAAAGAAATATTATATAAATAAAACACCAATTAGTGCCCTACACAATTACACAAGGCCACTATCTAAAATCGGGCCTACAAAAATTCGTGAGGAGCTTTAACCCACGTATAATAATTACAATTTGATGCATTTGTACCCTTCTTTCCTATCCACCACCAAGATAACAAAACCACTCGATTAGTAATAGAATCGAGATCCCAAAATTCGTCTCTAAACAAAATGTTGTTCCTAGAGTACCAAATAACCCAACATACCAATATCCAAAGCCCTGCCGCATTCCCAATATTAAATTTTTTCTTCACGCAACCATCCATCCATGATGAAAAATGATTAATGGTATCCCCTAAAAGGAATTCCTCGATTCCAATCCATCTAAAAACAAATCTCCACACCAATCCAGATTTATGACAGCAAAAGAAAATATGTTCAGCGGCTTCCAACTGTAAGAAACAGAACGTACATACCGTAGCATGAGGATTGGATATTATGCCTTTATGAACGAGATTATCGCGAGTCGGAAGCTTATTGAGAAACATCCTCCAACCAAACACTCTGACTTTATGAGGAACTTGAGCTTTCCAAACCAAATTAAGCGTCGCTCTCATATTAACCCCACAACTCCAATGATTCCTACCGTCATGTTCCTGCAATAACGAATATAAAGAGGAAACCGAGAATTTCCTAGAATTATTGTGCAACCATACGGCGATATCTTTTTCTCCTTCTATCAAAGTGACAGCATTCAGCCCATCCATAATATCATTAATTTGAAATTGAGCTGCAGGAGGGACAGTGTCTTGGAGGCTGCGCATCTGCTACTTCCAAACACCATCAACAAAAACTCCGTTTTCAGCGACACAACTCTCTTGATGTGATACCGAACTCCATGCATCAGGATGTAAAGAGGCCATAATTGACAAACCGTTCCACCGAGCGCACCAAAAAGGAACCGTAGCACCATTACCAACTTCAAATGACAGCAGGCTGGAAAACTGTTGGCAGCTGCAAAAACCTGCAATTAAAAATAAATCCTTCCACCACAAAGATGGTGGATTCTCGTATTTGGGTAGCAATCCAACATGAAAATCAAGAACAGCGTTTTTGTATCTACTGCGAATAAAATCGCTCCAAATGAATTCTTTCGCGGAGACGAATTTCCACACCCACTTAAACAGCAAGGCAGCGTTGAAGAGCTTTATATCCTTAATCCCGAGCCCACCGTCTTCCTTACTCTTATAAACCACACTCCACCTTACCGAAGACACACCTTTTTTGGCCATTGAACCATTCCAAAGAAAACGTCTTTGAATTGTCGTAAGGATACGGATTACGCAGCTAGGGAGTTTATAAAAGGACATGTAATGAATAGGGAGGTTTGTGAGAACTGAGTTGATTAGAGTAATTCTACCACCGATAGAAACAAACCGTCCGTTCCAAGAATTTAACCTACCACGCACCTTATCAATCAACGGTTTCCAGAACGAGAGAAGTCTATGGTTACCACCGACGATAATCCCGAGAAATTTAAACGGACCAGCTGAGATTTTACATGAAAGATAGTTTTCTGCTGCCAAAAGAAATGATTCATCCAAATTGATTCCGAACAATGAACACTTGCTGAAATTAATATCAAGTCCAAACACCAAGTGGAAACCCTTGAGAATTGCCTTAATTGCCATTAAATTCTTCCATGAACCATCTCCCACCAACATAGAATCATCTGCATACTGAAGGAGATGAGTCGGAGTGTTAAGATTCGCCTTAAAACCAGAATAGAAACCATTCTCCACTGCACGATTCAACAACACTTCAAGACCCTCAGCCGCAATAGTGAAAAGAAACGGAGCCAACGGGTCGCCTTGTCTGAGACCACGAGAAACCATGAAATCCCTTGTGGGACTCCCGTTAACCAAGACCGACGTGTAAGAATTGAAAACTCCATTATTTATCCACATCATCCATTTGTCCCCAAAGCCCATAATCTTCATAACGTCACGCAAATAATTCCATTCGACGCAATCGTATGCTTTAGCAAAATCCACCTTAAGAAGCATTAAGTCACTCTTTGATCTTCTGGCTAGATCAATGACCTCGTTTAACAATAAGATGCCGTCGAGGATGTTTCTTCCTTCAATGAAAGCCGATTGAGAATTTGATATGATACTACCAATAATGGTTTTAATTCTATTAGCAAGAATTTTCGCTACGACTTTGTAAACAGCTCCGACTAAAGAAATTGGTCTATAGTCGTCCAAATTCTTCAAACTGTCATTTTTTGGGATAAGAACCATAAAAGAAGAAGCAAATACTTTCGGAAGCTTCTCACCCTCAAAGAATTCAAGAATACATTTAGAAAAATCATGCCCAACTAAATCCCAACACCTTTTGATGAACTCAAATGTAAAACCATCGGGCCCGGGACTCCGATCACCACCACAATCGAACACTGCACGTCTGATCTCACCAAGGTCTACCTCTCTCTCAAGCACCTCGCTGTCATGTACTGATAAACGCTTAAATCCAATACCTCCAATGCGTGGAAGAGGCCTAGAACAGCTGCAACAACAAAGCCTCTTTTGAAAATGGTTTTTGACAGCAGTTTTGATACCGACCACGTCTTCGATCAGCCTGTCATCAATATAAACAGAAGAAATTGAGTTCTGAATAAACCTAGAATTCAAGGCAGCATGAAAGTATTTGGTATTAAAATCCCCATCATGCATCCACTTCGAACGAGATTTCTGCCTTAAAATACTATGCTTGATCCTCAGATTTTTCCATAAGTCATCTTCAGCTTCGTTCCTCTTATGAATCTCTTGTGTATCTAACTGGTCATTGTTCATCCCAATCAAGTCCTCCACGTCATTGATAATGCCTACATCCAACTTGATTCTAGTGTCGATCCAACCAAAAATATTTGCATTCCACCATCTCAACTTCTCTCGCAAAAATTGAAATTTTCTGGATAGAACAAACGAGGCGTTCCCAACCACAACACAAGCTTCCCACTGCTCTTTCACAAAAGACATGAAACTAGGATGATCCAACCAACACGACATGAATTTGAAGGGTTTAGGACCCCAATTAATAGTTCTGGCAGTGAGCCAAACTGGCCTATGATCAGAAACGTCACGCTCCCCAAACTTCTGCACAACCAAATTCCAATCATTCAAAATACCAGGTGACACGAGAAATCTATCAAGACGACAACACGACCTGCCTTTAGATTTAAACCACGAAAACTTGCCCCCAGAAACAGGTGGGTCTACACAACCACTCAAACTTATGAATTCTGAAAATTCAGCCATATATCTCCTCTTATGGCTCGTGCAACCAAATTGTTCACTAGATTTCCTAATTGCATTGAAATCACCACCTATTATCCACTCTCCAGGATCGGCTTTAGATTTTAATTCGAGAAGCTTGGACCAAAGTTCTCTTTTTTCCTTAATGCAACAAGGCGAATACACATTCAGAAGATAAACATTTCTATCAGACCACTCAACCTGAATGCCCAGATAACCCTTCCCAGAAAAGCTGCAAATTGGTTTGAACAATCCTTCTTTCCAAATAGTGAGTAATCCGCCAGATAAACCAAAGGAATCACAGGCCGACCATTGACAGTTCCTACTCCCCCATAAACTGAACACCAAATCATCAGACATTGAAGAACATTTGGTTTCCTGTATAAAACACACTTCACCTCCACCATTCTTAATACTGTTGCTAATTCTTTTACGATTGAAATCGCCCCCGCACCCTCTGATATTATAAGTAACTATATTCATGAAACCTCACAAGCTGCCACCTTCTTGCACTTCTTAGATTTTCTGTCTTGATCTTCCTTCCTGCGTAAAATGGACTCAAAAACTTCGTCATCTTCTTCTGCGTCAATGCTCAGCTTCTTGATAGAATCCCAAATTCTCATCGGAAGATTTTCCAACTTTTTCTTAATACGAGAATTACTATTAAGAAAACCAGACTCTCCAATTGAATTGTCAATAGAAGGCGAATTACAAAGGCCCTGGGACAAAACTAAATTATCTTCATCCCCTGCATTGGTACCAGAATGATAAGAGGAGGGAGAACCAACAGGGAAGGAAGTCTCAACTTGGAGCAAAGTTGCATAATTGGATGGTTTGAAAGGGATTTTTAACTTCTGATAAATGTCACCAATAAACACCTTCTTCTTCTTCTTGGGGATCACCTTCAAATTCGAAACAGCACCCACCTTATCACAATTATCGCCCACTGGTTCAGGTTGTGCATTCTGGATTTCCACATCAGATGTGCTAACCAGGCTAGATGATCTGTCCTCCTTTCCAACATTCGCCATACCAACAGGCCCAACATTTCTGTTTAAAACCTCCAAAGAGCAAGGCACAAGGACTTCCTTGGAATTCACATAATCGCTACTCCCCACACTTACATTAGAATCGGATGAGGACGATTCACTGACCTGAGATGAAAGGTGAACCACTTTAGAATTTTCACTATTTTCACTTCTGTTCTTATGGCCAACACTTCCTCCAGATCTCGCCAATCCTTGAACATCCTTCACCTCAACACCTCAACACCTCAACACTTCTCCTAATGATTTTTCTAATGAGACACTTATCAGCTGATCCTCTTTCTATGGCATCTTGATAAAACAAATTATTCACTCCCCTTCTGAAATTCAACTCAGAGCGTTTAAACAAAAATTTTCTATCCCTTTCTGAAATATAGAGCGCTAAAACAAATTATTTCATTCCCTTCAAAGCATTAAAACTGAAAGAAAAATTCTTCTCTCCCAAACTCATCAAACCTTAACCCTAATCCTTTCTTTCCTTTTCCAATGATTCTCCAGAAGATGTGAATGATTCTACTCCCAACCCCTAACCCTAACATTTTCTCCCCTTCTCGTTCTTCTCAAAACCTTAAATTTGCATACAGAAAGTTAGGATTTTAGGGTTTGTCAAGGGTTTCACGAAACTCAAGTACTTCACGAAATTATGCCATTCAGCAGTTTCAGGAAACATCTCAATCAAAGGTTTGATGTAAGTCTTTTGACGCCGATAATGATTTCCTTGAGAGATGCAAAGGTTATAGCACGCTGTGAGGAGGACTTTTTAATTTTCAAGCTGTTTACAATTTATCGTTACGGTAAGAGCTTCCTTCAACTTGCATACAGTCTCTCCTTCTACTTTCATTCAGTGTCGTGATTCACAATAAAAATTAGTGATTTTTATTCTTGTTTATGATTTAATCAATTTTTCTTCTACTATTTTATTTGTAGACATAATTTTGCTCCCCCTTTTTGGAACTACTAGTATCGGAGACAGTGTGATGCCTTCTGGAACTACACTTAGCTGAGACAGTGTGCGAGAATTCATTTCTTCCCAAAAATAAAAATATTTAGTTCTATATTATAATTTTGAGAAATTTGAGTCTTCTGATTTGGAGTTGTGGTGCTTATTAAATATGCTGACTTTTAGATCAATTTATTTGCTCTATCTTTTTTAGTACTTTACTATGTTGTGAAAATTATGCATATAGTTATTTGGTGAATATGATAACTTATTTGTGCACTTTACTGTATTGTTAAAATGACAAACATAACATATAGTATTTGTAATACCCCGTATTATTTAAATGCTCAATTGGATATCAGATGAGTAGTTAGGTACTCTATCTTTGATTAATTGGATTTATGGAATCCTCTAAGTATTTTAAGTATTGACATTTGGGATCAATAGAGCAACTAATGAACTCTGAAGAGATTAATTATTTTACTAAAGAGACAGATTAATAATTGATAGTTCAAGGAAGTAAATTTTGGTAACTCTACTAATTTGTCTATTTGGTTGAGACGACAAAATATCGATTGGAGATATTTTACCCTGTTGGATTATATTATATAATATAGTATTATATATATTAATATATATATATATATATATATATATGTTAAGGAAAGGAAAAGAAAGAAGAAGAAGATAGTAAGAAGAAAAGAGGAAGTGGAGAGGAAGAAGAGAAAGAGAGAAGGTGGAGAAAGATGAAGAAGAGGAAATCATGGACCATCATCATCTTCTCCAAACTCCTCTTCGATCATCAGGTGGGTTCTAGATAGAGACTTTAGAGTAAATTTCTTGAGGTTTTAGAGTTACGTTAGATTTTGATAAAATGAGTAATTTTGCTAAATCAATGAAATCTAACGGATTGATTGATGAAATGCATGTCTAAAGGTGATCTAACATGTTGTTTTGGGTATTTGGATGCATTAATATCATGTGGGTTGAAGGTTTGGATCATTTTTGGGTCCCAAACCCGTTTTGGGAGAATTTTGGTTCGTCCAGATTCTCCAGGCGAGTAGGTGGCGAGTTGGTTTTGCCAGGGTACGGCAGGCGAATTTACCTGGGACAGCAAAACGTTATTTTTCGTATTTTCGCCATAACTTTTGATCCATAACTCCGATTGACGCACGGTCGGAAGCGTTGGAAAGCTAATTTTATTCTCTATGAGATGGTGAGGTAGAGACATGGTTATATGTCATGGATTGATGAAATATATTTTATGTGATATATTGTGTTAAATGTTTTACTTGTGTGCATTGTATTATACCATGTCTATTTAATTGTGAACTGTGAATGAAAGAATATGCATGCTTAAAATATGAATTAGGAAGAGTGAGGAAACCTTACCCCAAACCTAATGATATGATTCTAGGTTGTGATTATGATTGATAAATAATCTAGATGGCGATGCTCGTGCCTTCGATGTAGATGTGCATCCTTGCCGAGTAATGGTCTAGAGGAGAGTGAGACACTAGTATGGAACATGTGTGTGAACCTTTGTGTTCTTTGAGAAAAGGCGATTGTGGCCTTAAGGCATTGTGGCCTTGTGATTGTCGAATACAATCACGTTTGTGTGTGCGATCACGTAATCGTAACCGGTTATCTTGTGAGTGCGTTTCATGGGTCTCGAGCTCCTCTGAAACATGTGCACGACTACTTGGCAGGTTTGATTCCCTCGTGCAGTACGAATGGCGCTCTTGGAGCGTATGCTTGTGACGTTTTATGGCCCGTGTGAAGCGACGGTTCATAACGGCTTATGGCCCGTAGAACCCGAATCCATTCGTATCTCAAGTAGGTTACCAGGATCCATGACTCGGGTCGACTTCTAGACGTAGAAGCGGACGGGAATAGGGGATGCCTTGGTGTGGTTACCGATTGGTGATATTTTGAGTTGATGAACTCATGACATGTTTCCATATAGTGTGAGATTGTGCGATTGTGAACTCAAAGTCATTTCCCTTCCCCTTGACTTGAGTTAGCATTGATAGAACCTTGTACAGCCGAGATGATCTATAGGATAGGGAACTCACTGAGATTTGATGTATCTCACCCCACTATAGTTGGTATATTTCAGGTGTGGTCTGCAGGTTTGATTTACAAGTGGAGCTATGCTGGGATGTTTCAAGAGAAGCTTAGTTAAGCTCATTCCGCTGTGTATTTTATTGTTCTTGTACAATGAGGAATATTGTATATGACCTTAGTTTTATTTTATTTTTTTGGCTAATTTCCATAGCTTGTACCATAGTTGTATTATGTTTTAGAATGGTCAAGTATGTGAATTATGCCATTGGGCACTTATGATGGTGTCAGTACCAAATAAAATGCTTGTATTGTATTATTCTAGGTATATATTATACAGGGCATTACAGTATTTGAAAAAGAAGTAAAGTCAGATGATATATAAATTATACGAGATTCACCTTTCAATCTATATTAACCATTCATTTTAATTTTATATATATTATTACTTTGATGTTTGGTAAAGAGTAATTGAATTTCAAAGTTCAGAAGTTCAAAGTTGTTCATTGTGATAGTAAAATTCTTCTCAACATCCAACTCACAATTTACATTTAACTTTTGCTGCCAAGGATAACATAACAGATCTGCTAAAACTAAGGCATAAATCAACACACATAATGGCTAATTTGAATATATAATAACTATACGATATTTCCAAATTGTAACAGATGTTGCTATACTTAAAGAGCTGAGGCAAGAATCAAGGAAATGCTATAAATACGTGACTGTGCAAATACATGAATTAAAATTTAATTTTTTTTATGAAATAAAATTAATTTTTTTACCATTTAATTCTTTCGTCTATAAATATATATTATTAAAATATAAAATAAATTATATTTGATATCTTAAAGAGTAATATTTCTACTTTAATATATTATAAAGTTGAATGATATATATGAAATTATCATAAGCTGATTTATGAAATATTAATGTATTTCTTACAAAATTTAGTCTATAAATATATATATTCAAAAGATAGAACAAATTATATTTAATATCTTAAAATACTTTGTGTTGTAACTGTAATGCCCACATATACATACATACATCAAAGTATATATCATACTTGAATAATACGTTTGGTACTGAAATATATATGTACAAGTTCCTAGTTAACACATTGTATACACAAAATGCCCTAAATAAAAAGTTCTAAAGCCTACGACATAACGTATACCAAATGTTCCAAAAAACACTAAGAACTAGATCAATACAGTGATCTCAAATAAAACGCCATAGCGAAAGCCATGCCATCTCAAAAGCTACGATCCGTAAGGAAAAGTCAAACCACCTTATCCTTACCCTTCGCCGAACCTGCAGAACCTGTGATGTAAACAACAACAGTGGGGTGAGATACATCAAATCTCAGTGAGTTCGCTATCTTATAGTCCTCTCGGCTTTACAAGGTTCTAATAAGCCTAACTCAAGTCAAAGGGAAAGGGAAGTGACTTTGAGTACACACACGATATAATGCGTTACCCTCGTGAGTCTGTTAACTCACAAAAGCACCAAAGTAAGTTCTGAGCATATTACTCCAGAATCTCACAAAATCAATAACCGTACCAAGGTATCCCCTATTTCCGTCCGCTTATACGTCTAGAAGACAACTCGAGTCATGGATCCTTGTATCTACTTGGCATACGAATTGGATTCGGGACCATCGGCCCGTACACCGTGATCCGTCACTTCTCACGGCCCGTACACCGTCACAAGTCTCTTTACCCGTAGGCTCCAATCGTACTATCTGCGGGAATCAAACCTGCCAAGTAGTTGTGCATACGTTTCAGAGGAGGTGCTCGAGTCTCATGAAACTACACCACAGGGTAAACCGGTTATTATTACTAGAGTACCAAATAACCCAACATACCAATATCCAAAGCCCGGCCGCATTCCCAATATTAAATTTTTTCTTCACGCAACCATCCATCCATGATGAAAAATGATTAATGGTATCCCCTAAAAGGAATTCCTCGATTCCAATCCATCTAAAAACAAATCTCCACACCAATCCAGATTTATGACAGCAAAAGAAAATATGTTCAGCGGCTTCCAACTGTAAGAAACAGAAC
Organism: Lathyrus tuberosus; assembly: GCA_022829125.1. Lineage (NCBI taxonomy): Eukaryota > Viridiplantae > Streptophyta > Magnoliopsida > Fabales > Fabaceae > Lathyrus > Lathyrus tuberosus. Next base: position 4,148,994 of record JALAZF010000349.1, read on the forward strand.
GTACATACCGTAGCATGAGGATTGGATATTATGCCTTTATGAACGAGATTATCGCGAGTCGGAAGCTTATTGAGAAACATCCTCCAACCAAACACTCTGACTTTATGAGGAACTTAAGCTTTCCAAACCAAATTAAGCGCCGCTCTCATATTAACCCCACAACTCCAATGATTCCTACCGTCATATTCCTGCAATAACGAATATAAAGAGGAAACCGAGAATTGCCCAGAATTATTGTGCAACCATACGGAGATATCTTTTTCTCCTTCTATCAAAGTGACAGCATTCAGCCCATCCATAATATCATTAATTTGAAATTGAGCTGCAGGAGGGACAGTGTCTTTGATGCTGCGCATCTGCCACTTCCAAACGCCATCAACAAAAACTCCGTTTTCAGTGACACAACTCTCTTGATGTGATACCGAACTCCATGCATCAGGATGTAAATAGGCCATAGTTGACAAATCGTTCCACCGAGCGCACCAAAAAGGAACCGTAGCACCATTACCAACTTCAAATGACAGCAGGCTGGAAAACTGTTGGCAGCTGCAAAAACCTGCAATTAAAAATAAATCCTTCCACCACAAAGATGGTGGATTCTCGTATTTGGGTAGCAATCCAACATGAAAATCAAGAACAGCGTTTTTGTATCTACTGCGAATAAAATCACTCCAAATGAATTCTTTCGCGGAGACGAATTTCCACACCCACTTAAACAGCAAGGCAGCGTTAAAGAGCTTTATATCCTTAATCCCGAGCCCACCGTCTTCCTTACTCTTACAAACCACACTCCACCTTACCGAAGACACACCTTTTTTGGCCATTGAACCATTCCAAAGAAAACGTCTTTGAATTGTCGTAAGGATACGGATTACGCAGCTAGGGAGTTTATAAAAGGACATGTAATGAATAGGGAGGTTTGTGAGAACTGAGTTGATTAGAGTAATTCTACCACCAATAGAAACAAACCGTCCGTTCCAAGAATTTAACCTACCACGCACCTTATCAATCAACGGTTTCCAGAACAAGAGAAGTCTATGGTTTCCACCGACGATAATCCCGAGAAATTTAAACGGACCAGCTGAGATTTTACATGAAAGATAGTTTTCTGCTGCCAAAAGAAATGATTCATCCAAATTGATTCCGAACAATGAACACTTGCTGAAATTAATATCAAGTCCAGACACCAAGTGGAAACCCTTAAGAATTGCCTTGATTGCCATTAAATTCTTCCATGAACCATCTCCCACCAACATAGAATCATCTGCATACTGAAGGAGATGAATCGGAGTGTTAAGATTCGCCTTAAAACCAGAATAGAAACCATTCTCCACTGCACGATTCAACAACACTGCAAGACCCTCAGCCGCAATAGTGAAAAGAAACGGAGCCAACGGGTCGCCTTGTCTGAGACCACGAGAAACCATGAAATCCCTTGTGGGACTCCCGTTAACCAAGACCGACGTGTAAGAATTGAAAACTCCATTATTTATCCACATCATCCATTTGTCCCCAAAGCCCATAATCTTCATAACGTCACGCAAATAATTCCATTCGACGTAATCGTATGCTTTAGCAAAATCCACCTTAAGAAGCATTAAGTCACTCTTTGATCTTCTGGCTAGATCAATGACCTCGTTTAACAATAAGACGCGGTCGAGGATGTTTCTTCCTTCAATGAAAGCCGATTGAGAATTTGATATGATACTACCAATAATGGTTTTAATTCTATTAGCAAGAATTTTCGCTCCGACTTTGTAAACAGCTCCGACTAAAGAAATTGGTCTATAGTAGTCCAAATTCTTCAAACTGTCATTTTTTGGGATAAGAACCATAAAAGAAGAAGCAAATACTTTCGGAAGCTTCTCACCCTCAAAGAATTCAAGAATACATTTAGAAAAATCATGCCCAACTAAATCCCAACACCTTTTGATGAACTCAAATGTAAAACCATCGGGCCCGGGACTCCGATCACCACCACAATCGAACACTACACGTCTGATCTCACCAAGGTCTACCTCTCTCTCAAGCACCTCGCTGTCATGTACTGATAAATGCTTAAATCCAATACCTCCAATGCGTGGAAGAGGCCTAGAACAGCTGCAACAACAAAGCCTCTTTTGAAAATGGTTTTTGACAGCAGTTTTGATACCGACCACGTCTTCGATCAGCCTGTCATCAATATAAACAGAAGAAATTGAGTTCTGAATCAACCTAGAATTCAAGGCAGCATGAAAGTATTTGGTATTAAAATCCCCATCATGCATCCACTTCGAACGAGATTTCTGCCTTAAAATACTATGCTTGATCCTCAGATTTTTCCATAAGTCATCTTCAGCTTCGTTCCTCTTATGAATCTCTTGTGTATCTAACTGGTCATTGTTCAGCCCAATCAAGCCCTCCACGTCATTGATAATGCCTACATCCAACTTGATTCTAGTGTCGATCCAACCAAAAATATTTGCATTCCACCATCTCAACTTCTCTCGCAAAAATTGAAATTTTCTGGATAGAACAAACGAGGCGTTCCCAACCACAACACAAGCTTCCCACTGCTCTTTCACAAAAGACATGAAACTAGGATGATCCAACCAACACGACATGAATTTGAAGGGTTTAGGACCCCAATTAATAGTTCTGGCAGTGAGCCAAACTGGACTATGATCAGAAACGTCACGCTCCCCAAACTTCTGCACAACCAAATTCCAATCGTTCAAAATGCCAGGTGACACGAGAAATCTATCAAGACGACAACACGACCTGCCTTTAGATTTAAACCACGAAAACTTGCCCCCAGAAACAGGTGGGTCTACACAACCACTCAAACTTATGAATTCTGAAAATTCAGCCATATATTTCCTCTTATGGCTCGTGCAACCAAATTGTTCACTAGATTTCCAAATTGCATTGAAATCACCACCTATTATCCACTCTCCAGGATCGGCTTTAGATTTTAATTCGAGAAGCTTGGACCAAAGTTCTCTTTTTTCCTTAATGCAACAAGGCGAATACACATTCAGAAGATAAACATTTCTATCAGACCACTCAACCTGAATGCCCAGATAACCCTTCCCAGAAAAGCAGCAAATTGGTTTGAACAATCCTTCTTTCCAAATAGTGAGTAATCCGCCAGATAAACCAAAGGAATCACAGGCCGACCATTTACAGTTCCTACTCCCCCATAAACTGAACACCAAATCATCAGACATTGAAGAAGATTTGGTTTCCTGTATAAAACACACTTCACTTCCACCATTCTTAATACTGTTGCTAATTCTTTTACGTTTGAAATCGCCCCCGCACCCTCTGATATTATAAGTAACTATATTCATGAAACCTCACAAGCTGCCACCTTCTTGCACTTCTTAGATTTTCTGTCTTGATCTTCCATCCTGCGTAAAATGGACTCAAAAACTTCGTCATCTTCTTCCGCGTCAATGCTCAGCTTCTTGATAGAATCCCAAATTCTCATCGGAAGATTTTCCAACTTTTTCTTAATACGAGAATTGCTATTAAGAAAACCAGACTCTCCAATTGAATTGTCAATAGAAGGCGAATTACAAAGGCCCTAGGACAAAACTAAATTATCTTCATCCCCTGCATTGGTACCAGAATGATAAGAGGAGGGAGAACCAACAGGGAAGGAAGTCTCAGCTTGGAGCAAAGTTGCATAATTGGATGGTTTGAAAGGGATTTTTAACTTCTGATAAATGTCACCAATCAACACCTTATTCTTCTTCTTGGGGATCACCTTCAAATTCGAAACAGCACCCACCTTATCACAATTATCGCCCACTGGTTCAGGTTGTGCATTCTGGATTTCCACATCAGATGTGCTAACCAGGCTAGATGATCTGTCCTCCTTTCCAACATTCGCCATACCAACAGGCCCAACATTTCTGTTTAAAACCTCCAAAGAGCAAGGCACAAGGACTTCCTTGGAATTCACATAATCGCTACTCCCCACACTTACATCAGAATCGGATGAGGACGATTCACTGACCTGAGATGAAAGGTGAACCACTTTAGAATTTTCACTATTTTCACTTCTGTTCTTAGGGCCAACACTTCTTCCAGATCTCGCCAATCCTTGAACATCCTTCACCTCAACACCTCAACACCTCAACACTTCTCCTAATGATTTTTCTAATGAGACACTTATCAGCTGATCCTCTTTCTATGGCATCTTGATAAAACAAATTATTCATTCCCCTTCTGAAATTCAACTCAGAGCGTTTAAACAAAATTTTTCTATCCCTTTCTGAAATATAGAGCGCTAAAACAAATTATTTCATTCCCTTCAAAGCATTAAAACTGAAAGAAAAATTCTTCTCTCCCAAACTCATCAAACCTTAACCCTAATCCTTTCTTTCCTTTTCCATCGATTCTCCAGAAGATGTGAATGATTCTACTCCCAACCCCTAACCCTAACATTTTCTCCCCTTCTCGTTCTTCTCAAACCCTTCAATTTGCATACAGAAAGTTAGGATTTTAGGGTTTGTCAAGGGTTTCACGAAACTCAAGTACTTCACGAAATTATGCCATTCAGCAGTTTCAGGAAACATCTCAATCAAAGGTTTGATGTAAGTCTTTTGACGCCGATAATGATTTCCTTGAGAGATGCAAAGGTCATAGCACGCTGTGAGGAGGACTTTTTAATTTTCAAGTTGTTTACAATTTTTCGTTACGGTAAGAGCTTCCTTCAACTTGCATACAGTCTCTCCTTCTACTTTCATTCAGTGTCGTGATTCACAATAAAAATGAGTTATTTTTATTCTTGTTTATGATTTAATCAATTTTTCTTCTACTATTTTATTTGTAGACATAATTTTGCTCCGCCTTTTTGGAACTACTAGTATCGGAGATAGTGTGATGCCTTCTGGAACTACACTTAGCTGAGACAGTGTGCGAGAATTCATTTCTTCCCAAAAATAAAAATATTTAGTTCTATATTATAATTTTGAGAAATTTGAGTCTTCTGATTTGGAGATGTGGTGCTTATTAAATATGCTGACTTTTAGATCAATTTATTTGCTCTATCTTTTTTAGTACTTTACTATGTTGTGAAAATTATGCATATAGTTATTTGGTGAATATGATAACTTATTTGTGCACTTTACTGTATTGTTAAAATGACAAACATAACATATAGTATTTGTAATACCCCGTATTATTCAAATGCTCAATTGGATATCAGATGAGTAGTTAGGTACTCTATCTTTGATTAATTGGATTTATGGAATCCTCTAAGTATTTTAAGTATTGACATTTGGGATCAATAGAGCAACTAATGAACTCTGAAGAGATTAATTATTTTACTAAAGAGACGGATTAATAATTGATAGTTCAAGGAAGTAAATTTTGATAACTCTACTAATTTGTCTATTGGGTTGAGACGACAAAATATCGATTGGAGATATTTTACCCTGTTGGATTATATTATATAATATAGTATTATATATATATATATATATATATATATGTTAAGGAAAGGAAAAGAAAGAAGAAGAAGATAGTAAGAAGAAAAGAGGAAGTGGAGAGGAAGAAGAGAAAGAGAGAAGGTGGAGAAAGATGAAGAAGAGGAAATCATGGACCATCATCATCTTCTCCAAACTCCTCTTCGATCATCAGGTGGGTTCTAGATAGAGACTTTAGAGTAAATTTCTTGAGGTTTTAGAGTTACGTTAGATTTTGATAAAATGAGTAATTTTGCTAAATCAATGAAATCTAACGGATTGATTGATGAAATGCATATCTAAAGGTGATCTAACATGTTGTTTTGGGTATTTGGATGCATTAATATCATGTGGGTTGAAGGTTTGGATCATTTTTGGGTCCCAAACCCGTTTTGGGAGAATTTTGGTTCGTCCAGATTCTCCAGGCGAGTAGGTGGCGAGTTGGTTTTGCCAGGGTACGCCATGCGAATTTACCTGGGACAGCAAAACGTTATTTTTCGTATTTTCGCCATAACTTTTGATCCGTAACTCCGATTAACGCACGGTCGGAAGCGTTGGAAAGCTAATTTTATTCTCTATGAGATGGCGAGGTAGAGACATGGTTATATGTCATGGATTGATGAAATATATTTTATGTGATATATTGTGTTAAATGTTTTACTTGTGTGCATTGTATTATACCATGTCTATTTAATTGTGAACTGTGAATGAAAGAATATGCATGCTTAAAATATGAATTAGGAAGAGTGAGGAAACCTTACCCCAAACCTAATGATATGATTCTAGGTTGTGATTATGATTGATAAATAATCTAGATGGTGATGCTCGTGCCTTCGATGTAGATGTGCATCCTTGCCGAGTAATGGTCTAGAGGAGAGTGAGACACTAGTATGGAACATGTGTGTGAACCTTTGTGTTCTTTGAGAAAAGGCGATTGTGGCCTTAAGGCATTGTGGCCTTGTGATTGTCGAATACAATCACGTTTGTGTGTGCGATCACGTAATCGTAACCGATTATCTTGTGAGTGCGTTTCATGGGTCTCGAGCTCCTCTGAAACATGTGCACGACTACTTGGCAGGTTTGATTCCCTCGTGCAGTACGAATGGCGCTCTGGGAGCGTATGCTTGTGACGTTTTATGGCCCGTGTGAAGCGACGGTTCATAACGGCTTATGGCCCGTAGAACCCGAATCCATTCGTATGTCAAGTAGGTTACCAGGATCCATGACTCGGGTCGACTTCTAGACGTAGAAGCGGACGGGAATAGGGGATGCCTTGGTGTGGTTACCGATTGGTGATATTTTGAGTTGATGAACTCATGACATGTTTCCATATAGTGTGAGATTGTGCGATTGTGAACTCAAAGTCATTTCCCTTCCCCTTGACATGAGTTAGGATTGATAGAACCTTGTACAGCCGAGAGGATCTATAGGATAGGGAACTCACTGAGATTTGATGTATCTCACCCCACTATAGATGCTATATTTCAGGTGTGGTCTGCAGGTTTGATTTACAAGTGGAGCTATGCTGGGATGTTTCAAGAGAAGCTTAGTTAAGCTCATTCCGCTGTGTATTTTATTGTTCTTGTACAATGAGGAATATTGTATATTGACCTTAGTTTTATTTTATTTTTTTGGCTAATTTCCATAGCTTGTACCATAATTGTATTATGTTTTAGAATGGTCAAGTAGGTGAATTACGCCATTGGGCACTTATGATGGTGTCAGTACCAAATAAAATGCTTGTATTGTATTATTCTAGGTATATATTATACAGGGCATTACAGTATTTGAAAAAGAAGTAAAGTCAGATGATATATAAATTATACGAGATTCACCTTTCAATCTATATTAACCATTCATTTTAATTTTATATATATTATTACTTTGATGTTTGGTAAAGAGTAATTGAATTTCAAAGTTCAGAAGTTCAGAGTTGTTCATTGTGATAGTAAAATTCTTCTCAACATCCAACTCACAATTTACATTTAACTTTTGTTGCCAAGGATAACATAATAGATCTGCTAAAACTAAGGCATAAATCAACACACATAATGGCTAATTTGAATATATAATAACTATACGATATTTCCAAATTGTAACAGATGTTGCTATACTTAAAGAGCTGAGGCAAGAATCAAGGAAATGCTATAAATACGTGACTGTGCAAATACATGAATTAAAATTTAATTTTTTTTATGAAATAAAATTAATTTTTTTACCATTTAATTCTTTCGTCTATAAATATATATTATTAAAATATAAAATAAATTATATTTGATATCTTAAAGAGTACTATTTCTACTTTAATATATTATAAAGTTGAATGACATATATGAAATTATCATAAGCTGATTTATGAAATATTAATGTATTTCTTACAAAATTTAGTCTATAAATATATATATTCAAAATATAGAACAAATTATATTTAATATCTTAAAATACTTTGTGTTGTAACTGTAATGCCCACATATACATACATACATCAAAGCATATATCATACTTGAATAATACGTTTGGTATTGAAATATATATGTACAAGTTCCTAGTTAACACATTGTATACACAAAATGCCCTAAATAAAAAGTTCTAAAGCCTACGACATAACGTATACCAGATGTTCCAAAAAACACTAAGAACTAGATCAATACAGTGATCTCAAATAAAACGCCATAGCGAAAGCCATGCCATCTCAAAAGCTACGATCCGTAAGGAAAAGTCAAACCACCTTATCCTTACCCTTCGCCGAACCTGCAGAACCTGTGATGTAAACAACAACAGTGGGGTGAGATACATCAAATCTCAGTGAGTTCGCTATCTTATAGTCCTCTCGGCTTTACAAGGTTCTAATAAGCCTAACTCAAGTCAAAGGGAAAGGGAAGTGACTTTGAGTACACACACGATATAATGCGTTACCCTCGTGAGTCTGTTAACTCACAAAAGCACCAAAGTAAGTTCTAAGCATATTACTCCAGAATCTCACAAAATCAATAACCGTACCAAGGTATCCCCTATTCCCGTCCGCTTCTACGTCTAGAAGACAATTCGAGTCATGGATCCTTGTATCTACTTGGCATACGAATTGGATTCGGGACCATCGGCCCGTACACCGTGATCTGTCACTTCTCACGGCCCGTACACCGTCACAAGTCTCTTTACCCGTAGGCTCCAATCGTACTATCCGCGGGAATCAAACCTGCCAAGTAGTTGTGCATACGTTTCAGAGGAGGTGCTCGAGTCTCATGAAACTACACCGCAAGGTAAACCGGTTATTATTACTAGACACACGCCCCGACCTCTTTGCACGAGCGTTGTCACCATGTCATTTACACACTTTCGATATCATTTACGGTAATGTTCCTCACTCTACCTATTCATATTTTATCATGCATACATATTCTAACATGTTCAACAATAATAACATGGACATGTAAACACCAATCACATAATGGAACACCAAAATCCAACATACCACCATTTATACCAATTTACGGTTTCCTCCAATTCATTTAATCGGGCAATAATCAGATATTTTTCACTACCATCAACTAGAATATGTTCCTAGCTTCACAGCGATACCTAGAATACGCAAAACGGATAACCGAGTCAAAAGTTATGCAAGAAACAAAATGGATGTTCTGCTACGTTCGCATTGCGAATAAGCCAGTGAACGCTCTCTACTTCATTCGCAATGCGAAGTGTCCAGCGAACTCCTAACCAACACTTGTTCGCTGCACCATTCGCAGTGCGAACTCTGGCGAACCAAGGTAGTGACAAAAACAACATAAGGTTCGCAGTGCGAACCACTGGCGAACGCTCGCCTTCGCCTTCGCAGTGCGAGCTGCCAGCGAGCCCACGATTTCCCCTTCGCTGGGGGATGCACAGTGCGAATCTGGGAATTTCAGAAACCTCATCAGCGTAACAGCTGGTCTCCCATGGTCCCAAAACCCCACCAAAACATATCCAAACATCATACAATCAAACATAAATGATTCTACACTCATATGACTCATACTACTCAGTTTCTAACACATTTTAACCGTTAATTTCCAAGATTTTGCAATCAATCCAATTCTCTTACAACTCTAACCTAGGTCTTAGAATCCAAGAAAGTCTAAAACAAAAGCATCTATCTAGAACCCACCTTGAATAGATGAAGATGGTGAAGATTTGAAGATGATTGGATGAAGATTTGATGATGAGATGATGATGTTCTTGCTCTTGAGCTTTTTCTCCTTTTCTCTCCCTTTTCCTTCCTCTCCTTTTCTTCTCCAAGTTAACTATGTCTGGAAAATGAGAGAAAAAGAAATGATATAGAAAATATCATCAATTAGCAACACTACTAATTGTCCAAAAAGTCTTTAAAGTCCAAATATTTAAATATCACAGAGTCAGATAATATTAATAGGATTTACTCTAAGTCCAACAATTACATAAATTATCTCTGCAGATAATTTCTCAGAGAACACTGGGACTCAGTTGATCACAACTAATATTATCTAGAACAAAAGAATTTATGGGGTATTACAGTAACACAATAAATTGATGATCCATATACTTGTTCCACCTGAATTAGCTTAATAATTTCTACTAAGGATATTTCTATTGAGACACATTATACACGTGAGTCTTCTAATTCAACACACATAAGTATAGGTATGGTTAGGTCTTCCTGTTATAAATTACAGCCTACTGTTGGGAATTACGTCCCTCAAGAATTGGTCATATGATTTTACTTGCCTTCCAGCTTTTGGGGAGCTTATGTCTCTCTAGGATTGGTCTTACAGGTTTACCTGCCCGTCTGCTTTTAGGAGCTACCCTCTAGGTTGAATCTTTCTGATTAACCTTTCATCCTACTTTTGAGACATCACTCACACTCTGATAAGAAAATACCAACGAAGTTTATACCGCTTTGTAACACTCATGAAGACACTATATATTGTCATCTATGCTTGGTAGACGGTGGAAACTATAGCTACCATTGTATCGTGTCATAATTGATACTTTTAGCCATTTTCCAATAAGGAAAAGTGGGGAATACCAACATGGGGATTCCTTAACCCATTGGGAAAAACTAAGAAATCCTAATACGGGGAGCTCTGGTCCTATAGGAGAATTGTTGGTGATTTCATGACAGAGACTTCCTTATCGTTAATGGGTCTTCCTTTAAAGCACTGCGGAGGAGATATCTTTACTGTCATTCCAACTCCACAGGAAGAGAACATCAGTGGAATTACACTACAGTAAATTTGAAGTCCTGTTTCATACTACCAAACCCAACATGAATAGTATTCCTACTACTTCACGAGTTTCTTTCATCAACGAGACACCTCACCAACGGTAATTTTTCAAATACTAGACTTACAACTTATCCTCACAAGCTGTGAAAGTTATACTTGTCAATTAATTATTACGTTAAGCTTTCTCACCAAACTCATCAACCTAAACTAATTACCATACATGATACAAGTAATTATTACGTTAGGTTTCCATATGTTATAGCTCTCTGCGCTGGCTTTCTAACACTTTTGATCGTGCCTCAAACCGAGTTTCAGAACTCAAGTTATGCTGATTTTCATTCTGCATTTTCTTACACACTCTGTGGTAATCGATTACCAACACCCAAAACATTCAAAAACCCAATTTTATGCAAGTAATCGATTACCACAGAATTCGAACTAAATAACACCCAGGTTTCTTCATAACACTCATTTCTAAAAGCTATCACGTCATCCCTTATCATACACCCAACATGAAAATTCACTACCAAAGCATGTTATAAGTAAAAATAAGGCATGCAACAATTTCACAATATCACAAACATAATTATAACCTCAAATCATGCAAACAAACATAGAAATAAAATCATTTAGACATGTCAGCAGGGGACTCAACCTCAGTTCTTAACGTGTAATCAAACCATGAACTCATAATTATGCATATGATCATACAAACAACATGAATTCAATCATAATTATCATGACATAGAAAAAAGAATCAGGCATATAATCCGCACAACCCTAAAACCCCAAATCATGCAACTTTTCCTTAAATTGGTTCTTCACAACTAAACTAAGAGCCCCACCTTGCAAATGACCTAAATTGATGAAGAACGTGATTAAATGAGGAAGATGATGATGAACACTTCATGGAATAATGGTGATGATTCTCCATTTTTCAAGGTTTTCTTCTTCGCTATTTAAATTTACACTCCAACACATACATGCAAGGAACTTGAAGACAAGCAATTCATAATTTCTCCTCCTTCTTCTTCTTACTCCATCGCCCCTCACTCTCCTCTCTCTAGTTTCCTCCTTAATTTCTGATTTTGAAATACAAAGTATGTGAAAAATGTGAGGTTTGGCTTGGATTTAGGGTTTTATATAAGTGGTTGGCCAATTACCAAAAATTAAAAATATGTAATGTATCAAATATTTAGCACATTAATTCGCTATTTGAAAGGAAAAATTGAATGTCTGACTTATGTATGGAAATAATTTTACAAATAATCATTTTAGTGCCCATGCGTTTAAGAATAGGTTAGATTTTAAGATAATTGTATTCTAAAAAAACATACTTTCTCACCTAAATATATTCAATTCCAACTCTTTACTTTTCAAGAATTTTTTTTTAGATTATATATATATATATATATATTGAATTATTAGTGTTTAATATTAATTGTGCATTAGAAAAAAAAAACAAAAAAAAATATGGTAATTTTAAAAACAAATATACGTTGATTAGAAAATTGTATTATTCAATTAAAAATGAATTTAATTAATACCACTAATCATTTAATAAATTAAGATAATTAAAATTGAAAAAAAATTTAAAGGGTAATATATTCCACTCAAACCCTTAGTCGAAAATCTCTTTTTGTACGGTTCTAGTGTAATTTTAATAAACTAGAGAAGATATATTTTAAATTTCAGAGGGTGAATTGGAAATGATAATTTTGGTTTGTTAATGGAATTACCACTTATTCCTGTTAACAATTGCAAGGAAGGAAAAATGTGTTACCCGAATTTGAACTTAAATTTTCAAAAATATTGTCTGGGCAACCGAATTATTATATTGTAAAAACGATGACGATTTGAAAGCACAAATATTATGCTCAAATTTTCTTCATATGAGAAATAATGGAGAGATTAAGAAAAGATTACCTATTAGATCTTACATACTAGACAAAAAAAGTAGATGTCTTTCAATTCACAAACACACTTTCACCCTACAATGAAGCATGATAAATATTAATATCTATATCTACTTAAGAAAGAGCTACGACTGTGTGGATTGGAACTACTTACGAGACGTCATGAAAATTATGGGATTTGGTGAAAAGTGGATGCGGTGGATGGATAATGGAGTTTTCAATAGCTTTACGTCAGTTTTGGTTAATGGGAGCCCTACAAAGGATTTTGCCGTATCTAGAGGCCTCAAACAAGGCGATCCTTTAGCCCCTATATTATTTACAACAGCCGCGGAAGGTCTTGCAGTGTTAATGGATAGAGCGGTGGACAGAGGAACATACTCGGGTTTCAAGGTTAATCTAGATGTCTCTTTTCACTTATTGCAATATGCGGATGACTCGGTTTTATTTGGTGAAGGATCGTGGAACAATATTTTGGCTATTAAGGCTATGCTAAAAGGATTTCATCTCATTTCCGGTCATGAGATTTACTTCAATAAAAGCTCCCTTTATGGTATTGGAGTGGAAGAAACGATACTCATGGCTGCGAAAAACTTCCTTGCTTGTAAAGTTTCTGTCTGTCCTTTTAAGTTTCTCGATATTTTCATTGGTGGCAGTCATAGATTGGTTTCTTTCTGGAAACCTATGACCGATAAGGTTCGTTCTAGATTGAACTCTTGGAAAGGTCGGTTTTTATTCATGGGTGGTAGAGTAACATCAATCAATTCCGTACTAGCAAATTTACCTATTCACTACATGTCATTCTACAAGCTCCCTAGTAGGGTTACTCGTATCCTTACCTCTATTCAAAAGAGATTCTTGTGGAACGGTTCGAGCACGGTATGTAAAACTAAAGAAGATGGCAGCCTAGGGGTTAAAGACATTAAGTTGTTCAATTTAGCGTTGCTTTTTAAATGGATTTGGAAAATTCGGTCGCAGGAGGAGTGTTTGTGGAGAGGCGTCATTGATAGTCGGTATCCTAATCCTGCGCACGACTTTCATTTAGGAGAGGTCCCTAAGTATCTTGTCTCCCCGTCACTTTGGTGGAGAGACCTGCTTAATGTTTCTGTCTCGTGCGGAATTAATCATTTTTCTGGTCTGCTTTCTCACAAGATTGGAAATGGCGTTAATATATCTTTCTGGCTTTCCCGTTGGGTTGGATCATACGTCTTGGCTATTGTATTCCCGTAGTTATGGAATTGTCCTGATAACAAGGCTAGTCGGGTAGCTGATAATGGTTATAGAGAAGACGGAACGTGGCGTTGGAAAGTGGAGTTGTCTCACCAAAACATGGATGAAGAATACAGTCAGCAGCTTTTAAATTTACAAGTTGTGTTGAGTGATTTTACAGTGTGGGAAGGAGTCCAAGACAAGGTCATTTGGCTGCATAATGATAGCTCTCAATTCTCTTTTTCTTCTCTGTACTATTTTATGCAGGAAAACGCAAGCAAGTTTGTCACGGCTCTTCAGGAGGATTTAAGGTCTGCCCTCAAGCTTGTTTGGTTAACGCAGGTTCCCCTCAAGGTGAAAGTATTTGGCTGGAAGCTGATGCACAACAAAATTCCAACCCGTGACAATCTCGCTCGTAGAGGAATCATAATCAATATTCATGAAAAGGTTTGTTCTTTTTGTTTCTTAGAGGTGGAAAATGCTGAACACGTCTTTTTCCATTGTTCCAAATCTATTTTGGTGTGGATGTTTTTGGGCAATTGGTTGGGAGTTCCAGATATTTACATTGGCGATATTTTGAATCACTTATCAACTTGGGTAGCCGGATGTGTTAGGAAAAATTTTAGTGTGAGCATTGTTGTAGGATTGTGGCTGATCGTGTGTTGGGTCATTTGGTCGTCTAGAAATAACATCATGTTTAGAGATGAATTTTGGGATCTAGATACGATCTCTAATCATGTCATAATTTTTTCTTGGTGGTGGATTGGTAAGAAACACAAAAACGCATTTAATTGTATATACTACGAATGGGTTAATGTCCCTTGTGATTTTTGTAGGTCTTGATTTTAGTTAGAAGCCTTTTGATGTATACGGATTTGGATACCCTTTTGTATCCTTGATATATAACACAGATTTTTGCTTATTAAAAAAAAATCTATATCTGCTTATATGATAGTCATATAGGTAATTTAGATTTTGAATTAGTTGCAAAATATTTAGAAGAGTGAAGTTTTTCTCTACCACTTATATATGTGGTGGTTATATAAAAAAGGTGAAGATTAGAATGAAAAGTTATAATTTAGATTGTACTTAACATGAATTCATTCTTCCCTATATTCTTTCTCTAGATACTCATTTACCTTAATTGTATTTTAATATTAGAATGACAAGTTATAATTTATAGACTAAAATTTATGATGGTCTTAGGTAATTATTTGGAGGTCAGGGAATAACATCCTATTTAACGACGGATTTTGTGATATCAATGCCATTTTTAGTGCTATTGTAGGTACTCCTTGGTATTGGATCGTTCTTTGAAATCGTACTAGGCGGAAGTGCAGCATTTACGACTGGACCAAATTCCCTTTTGACTTTTTATAGTTGTTCTGTCATTGTTGGTGGTGCTGCTGTTGGGTGTTTCTTTGTATTTTCCATATTGTCGGATTGTTTGTACTCTCCTTGGATTGTATGATTATTTCCTCAATTTCTTATTAATGAATGTGCTTATCATAAAAAACTATGATCAATGAATTTTCTGAATTTTCCTTTGGTGTATTTCTTATATACGTTTATCAGTAAAATTATTAAACTCTTTCTAAAAGAGAAGTGATCTTATATAAAAATCAATATTACCATATTTCTCAAACTCCGACAAATTCATTTGATAGAAATCATCAAATTCCCGACCCCATTAGCACTGCAGGATTGCTTGAACCATACACCACCCTTCAATTCCACGCTACTAAAATCACACCTCCTACTAAGACGTCAACTGAGTCAACCGGTTCTCCTTACTTTCAAACTCTTGACTTGGGCCTACTCCTAAAGTACAAGGTTGACTAAACTTCAGAGTCCTCATGGTCGCTCAACCGAGATCCTACCTACCACGCACATAGAACTAGGCAAATCAGAGCCAATACTTCATACACTAATATTAAGAATCATCTTCGTTAAAAAGACATATGTGGCTGGAATAGGTTTACTTATGATGTTTCAAGGCTTGGTTGAGAATCGACCTGCTCTGATACCCGTTGTACAACCCGTATAATATATATCTAGAATAATAGCACACAAGTGTTACTTCTTGGTACTGATACAACACAAGTGCCTAACGACATCATTATATACACATGTCCAAACAAAAAAGAAACATCTATGGCACATGTTATATAATATTTCCTAAAATAAAACTATGAGATATATGCAATATCTTCATTGCACACAATCAACGGTGGAAGATCACTCTAATCTGTATCCTTTGAAACATCAACGGACACCTTATTTTGCATATAACCTACAAACAACACCTGAAAAGCGACAACTATATTGAGATGAAATAATAATCTCAGTGAGTTCCCTATCTTATGTAGAGAAATCTTTAACGTTTTTTGATAAAAAATATTTTTGTTTAGAAAGATTAAATAGTGCTTTTTATTAATATATTTTTAATTTTCAAAATATTATAACAACAAAAAATTATATTTGAACAATTTGTCTAAGATAGTAATTAATTGTTAGGTTAATATATTTTTGACTATAACTACTTTGAGATTAAAAACATTTCTTTTAGGTGTAATCTTTTTTTTTATGATTTAAAAAAAAAAAAACAATTTCAATTTTAGTGTTTAGGAAAATATAAATAGTTGAAATAGTTTTTTTTAATAAGCTAAACTTTCATATAAACCGGAGTACAAAGGGGTACCCCAACCCGTATACAACAATAGCCTGATCAAATATCACCGGCTACAAAAATCACTAGGAGAGTTAACCCAAGTGAAATAATTACAAAAATAAGAACTATTATAACTCTTTCCTAACCACCACCAAGTATAAAGTAAAATACGATTTGAAATCGTATCTAAATCCCAAAATTCATCCCTAAATATAATATTATTACGGGATAACCAAATGATCCAACATATCGATAACCATAACCCTACTGCTATTCTAACAACCAACCCTCTATCAACACAACCCTAAACCCAACATGTTAAATGAGTGATCATATTTCCTACCAATATACAAGGAATCCCCAACCATTTACAAGCAAAATTCCACACCATAATCGTCTTACCACAAAAAAATAGAACATGCTCAACCGACTCCGTTTCAAGGAAGCAAAAAGGACAAGTCATCTCATACCTATTAATGATAATACCTCTCCGAATCAAATTATCCCTCGTTGGAATTCTCTTATGAAGCATCCTCCAACCAAAAACTTTCGCCTTAAAAGGGGCTTGAGCTAACCAAATTAACTTAAACGCCGCTTTCATTTCAATTCCAAACTGTACTTCATTCTCTTCAAATTTCTCCTGCAAAAAAACGTACATAGACGAGACAGAAAAAACATAATTTTTCTCCAGCAACCACTTAATCGAACCATTGGCATTCTTGTTTATAGAAATATCAGCCAATATCAAGTAAAGTTCATCAAGCTGAACCCGAGCCTGCTCCGGCGCATCAAAGACATCCACTTTAATATCCCAAATCCAGTTCTCTCCCTCCCAAAATCCATTATCAATGACAGTACTTGAGTTTGTATCTACTAAACCAAAAAGCACAGGAAACCTCCTGCTGAAAGTATCCTCCAATGCCCATTTAGTCCTCAAAAAATCCACCCTACTACCATCTCCTATATCATAAGGGATTAGTTCAGCCAACATTCCTTCACCCGCAACTTTCGTGGCCTGAAACAGATCTAAAAACCAAGCAGAAGGAGACACCTGCAAGATTGAAAATTCTCCACTAAAGAAATCAGAGCAGCAAAAAGGATATCTAAAGTTAATGAAATCCTTCCAAATTGAAGTCTTATTCTCTAAAATCTTCCAAGACCACTTAAGGAACAAAGCTAAATTGAATAATTTTAGATCTTTCACACCTAATCCACCCAATTCTCTATTTCTACAAACCATTTGTCAGCTTATCCATGATATCCCTCTTTTATTCTCCAAGCCATTCCACAAAAACGATCTTTGAATCGACTTGAGAATTCTAACCACCTTAGCCGGCATTCTATAGAAAGACATTGATAAAAGTTCAAATAGTGGTTGTCTTGTTCGATCACTTTTGTTAAAAATGAGATTTAATTTGTCTCTATCAAAGTTTGAACTCGTGACCTCCAATAGAGAATAAATATTATATTTGTCTATTTGAAAAATAAAAATAAGATTTCGAATGTGTCACATGACCCTATGGGGTGATGTCACATAAATGAAATAGAAATATTAACATGTATGATGATATAATATGTCGCTTCAATTTTAATATATTATATAAAAGTGAATAGAGTATTACCATAAATCTAGTTCAATACCTCGGCGCCCCCATTGATAAAAGTTCACTACAGGATAACAAAAATTCATAAATTTGGAACTGTTATTGTAGGTGATGTCTACAATAACCTAAATAAGAATGACAGATAAAGAGAGCATACATTTGAGATTTCTAAAGAGTAAACTAGAGAACATGACACTTTATACTTCTTATCTACCAGTTGATTTATGTGTATCCTTTTTATACTCATAAATTAAATGGTATGACAAAATGATTTAATTTATAGACTTAAATATTGGATAAATGTTGTTTAAAATTGTATTATTTTTTTATTTTAATTTAATTTTAGTCTAAATTTTTAATGTCTTAAAAAACTCCCTGACCAAATGTTATATATTTTTCAAATATTTTTTCTTTTATTTCCTTATAGTACTTACGTGCATTGAATTTGACCAAATGATTAAAAAATTACACCTTAAAAAAAAAAGAAAAAATGATTATGTATTTACCTTATAATTTTTTTAGTTGTCTATGAAGTATGATCGAGAAATATTCGTTTTAAAATATTATATATTTAAATGATATATATGAAATTTTCATAGGGAGTAAAACCGATCTTATGAAATTAAATTAAATTTATTACGATTTAACTCATTTGTTTATAAATATATATTTTCAAAATATAGAACAAATTTACATTTAATATTTTGAAATACTTTGTTTATTAACCCAATAAATTGATGACCCATATATTCTTTCCACTTGAATTAGCTTAAGAGTTTTCTACTAAATTTTTTTTCTATTGAGACGCTTTATACAGGCGAGTCTTATAATTCAGCTCAGATAACTATAGGTATGATTAACATAAGACAAATTACATTTAGAGGTGATTAAATAAATTTGAGGTAGATCTCTTTCTGTGCAACCATCTAACTCAAATTCATCACAATGCTTCTTTAAGTAATGTATGTTATGTTTAACATACCTTCAGTTATATGAGTTGAATTAGTGGACTAGTCTCCATGATATATCTTAGAAGAAAACTCATTAGTAACAAATTCAAAAGAAAATTCAATTGAAGAAAAAATGTGAACAAAACATTTATAAACTTGTTACATAAAGTAATTTGAAACTCCTACAGACGAAATAAAAACAGAACTCATGTGGGTGTTAGATTATTAAATATACCCTATATTTATTTGTGAGAACAAATATCAAAATAATATATAGATCTATAAATTTGGATGAAAGTAAATAGAGTATCACCAGAGATATAGTTTAATACCTTTGCGCCCCCATTGGTAAAAGTTCATTACGAGATGATAAAAAATTAAATTTAGATCTGTTATTGTAGGTGATTTTTTTTTCTTTATAAAGCAAGATTCAATATAAACATAAATAAGAATGACTAATAAAATAGAGCATGCCTTTGTGATTTTCCAAGAGTGAATTAGAGAACAAGACACTTTAACACTTCTTATCTACCTACCCATTGATAACTCTAAGGTATAATAAAATGATAAATTTTATAGACTTATATCTTGGACAAATGAGGTTTAAATTCTTCTATTATTTTTTATTTTATTTTAATTTTAGTAAAAATGACAAAAAATACGTGTTGACTAAATGTTATATATTATTCATTTCATATTTCCTTTATTTCCTTGTATTACTTACATGCATTGAATTTAACCAAATGATTTAAAATTATTCCTTAAAATAAAATAAAAAAGAAAAGCTTTTTATGTATTTACCTTGTAATATATTTCAGGCCCACCTGGTGGTGTAGTAGGACCCTCTAACTGGGGCAAGGTCAGGAAGAAGAAACCTCTTCACGAGGTGTACAATAGCATCAATATTCCTTATTCCCACTCATACTTCTCTAACCTCATTCATTCTGCCGCGAGAGATCAAGATAAACCTTCTGTTAGAAATTCAGTCAGGGCTCCGGCTAGTAGGAAAGCTATTAGAAAAGCTATTAGAAGCAAATCATTCGATTCAAGTGTTTCTCTTTTATGCTGTGAACCTATCTCTGAAACAAACATTATTAGAAGTAACTTGAGATGCCGTAAAGCTTTAGATGAGGTTCCTTCGAAACTACATGATTCTCTGTTGAAACTGGGAATTGTAGATGACAATGCCACTGATGGCCTGGACAGTGTGCTTAGGAAGTTGGATTCAGAAGACAAGATGAGAAGAGAAGGAAAGATGGTTGTAGCTACTGGTGGACCATGACTATTGTACCTTATAATGATCGTGGGTCTTGTAGGTCCCCTAAGAGGTGGAGAGTATCTCAAACCCTTTCAAGTTGACGAGCGGGTTTTTGTCTGTTTCAGGTATTTAAAAGCACAGAGCTGGAATCCAACCTGGTTTCTAGCTTATGGGGTAACCAGGATATGGATTGGTCGGGTATTAATTCTAATGGGAGATCTGGAGGATTATTTGCGAAGCGGAATAGCATAACTTTGCAAGTCTGTTCTAGTTTCCGTGGGCACGGTTTCATTGGTTTTCAATTCTGTTGGATGTACTTTCAATTAATAGTAGGTCTTGGCTTAAATCTTGAGGGTGGTTTTATTCGAGCTCTTTGTGTAAAGTGGTTATGGAAGATCCATAGTGGGGGGAATGTATTTTGGAGGGAGAGTCTCACTAATAGATATGGAGCTCTGGGTGTTAAGAACTAGGCGGCGACTGGTTGCGATTTGGGAGTTTGGTTGGGGAACAGTGGCGTTGGGATTTTGATTGAATTGTTAGATATTGCTTATAATTTTCTGTTCAGGATGGATCGTCTGCTGCAAGTTGCTGCATTCTCCTTCTGTCAACAAGAATTTTAGCAGCTTCTGATTCTTCTTTGATGTCGGTCATTCCGTCGAAGTTCAGTGGTTCAGCCGGAGGGTGGCACTAATTAGATTGCCTTTTAGATCTAGTTTGGTGGCTAGTAGTGTTGGCTGTTCGTGTGGTTTTAACTTCCGGTTGTTTTTTCTTTATTGTTTTGTGCATTTTGGTGGTTGTAGCTTGTTGGTTTGAGATCCCCTTAATCTCTTATTAATGAATTTGCTTATCAAAAAAAAATTTTCCAACTGTCAATGTAGTATGACCGAGTAATATTCCTTCTATAAAATATTAAAGATTTGAATGATGTTTATGAAATTATCATTAAGGGTAAAATATAATTTTATACCATTTAACACTTTCGTCTATAAATATATATTTTTAAAATATAGAACAAATTATATTTAATATCTATAGGAGTAATATTCCTTCTTTAAAATATTATAGATTCAAATGATATATATGAAATTATCATAAGCCGGTCTAATGAACTAAAATTGAATTTCTTACCATTTAACTCTTTTGTCTATTAATATATATTTTCAAAATATAGAATAAATTATATTTAATATCTTAAAATACTTTGTGTAGTAACACAATAAATTGATGATCCATATAGTTATTCCACCTGAATTAGTTTAATAGTTTTCTCCTAATGATTTTTCTAATGAGACACTTATCAGCTGATCCTCTTTCTATGGCATCTTGATAAAACAAATTATTCACTCCCCTTCTGAAATTCAACTCAGAGCGCTTAAACGAAATTTTTCGATCCCTTTTTGAAATATAGAGCGCTAAAACAAATTATTTCATTCCCTTCAAAGCATTAAAACTGAAAGAAAAATTCTTCTCTCCCAAACTCATCAAACCTTAACCCTAATCCTTTCTTTCCTTTTCCATCGATTCTCCAGAAGATGTGAATGATTCTACTCCCAACCCCTAACCCTAACATTTTCTCCCATTCTCGTTCCTCTCAAACCCTTTAATTTGCATACAGAAAGTTAGGATTTTAGGGTTTGTCAAGGGTTTCACGAAACTCAAGTACTTCACGAAATTATGCCATTCAGCAGTTTCAGGAAACAACTCAATCAAAGGTTTGATGTAAGTCTTTTGACGCCGATAACGAATTCCTTGAGAGATGCAAAGGTCATAGCACGCTGTGAGGAGGACTTTTTCATTTTCAAGTTGTGTACAATTTTTCGTTACGGTAAGAGCTTCCTTCAACTTGCATACAGTCTCTCCTTCTACTTTCATTCAGTGTTGTGATTCACAATAAAAATTAGTTATTTTTATTCTTGTTTATGATTTAATCAATTTTTCTTCTACTATTTTATTTGTAGACATAATTTTGCTCTGCCTTTTTGGAATTACTAGTATCGGAGACATTGTGATGCCTTCTGGAACTACACTTAGCTGAGACAGTGTGCGAGAATTCCTTTCTTCCCAAAAATAAAACAATTTAGTTCTACATTATAATTTTGAGAAATTTGAGTCTTCTGATTTGGAGTTGTGGTGCTTATTAAATATGTTGACTTTTAGATCAATTTATTTGCTCTATCTTTTTTAGTACTTTACTATGTTGTGAAAATTATGCATATAGTTAGTTCGTGAATATGATAACTTATTTGCGCACTTTACTGTATTGTTAAAATGACAAACATAACTTATAGTATTTGAAAAAGAAGTAAATTTAGACGATATATCAATTATACGAGATTCACCTTTCAATCTATATTAACCATTCATTTTAATTTTATATATATTATTATTTTGATGTTTGGTGAAGAGTAATTGAATTTCAAAGTTCAGAAGTTCAGAGTTGTTCATTGTGATAGTAAAATTCTTCTCAACATCCAACTCACAATTTACATTTAACTTTTGCTGCCAAGGATAACATAACAGATCTGCTAAAACTAAGGCATAAATCAACACACATAATGGCTAATTTGAATATATAATAACTATACGATATTTCCAAATTGTAACAGATGTTGCTATACTTAAAGAGCTGAGGCAAGAATCAAGGAAATGCTATCAATACGTGACTATGCAAATACATGAATTAAAATTTAATTTTTTTTATGAAATAAAATTAATTTTTTTACCATTTAATTCTTTCGTCAATAAATATATATTATTAAAATATAAAACAAATTATATTTGATATCTTAAAGAGTAATAGTTCTTCTTTAATATATTATAAATTTGAATGATATATATGAAATTATCATAAGCTGATTTATGAAATATTAATCTATTTCTTACAAAATTTAGTCTATAAATATATATATTCAAAATATAGAATAAATTATATTTAATATCTTAAAATTCTTTGTGTTGTAACACAAAAAATTGATGATCCATATACTTGTTCCACCTGAATTAGCTTAATAATTTCTACTAAGGATATTTCTATTGAGACACATTATACACGTGAGTCTTCTAATTCAACTCACATAAGTATAGGTATGGTTAGGTCTTCCTGTTATAAATTACAGCCTACTGTTGGGAATTACGTCCCTCAAGAATTGGTCATATGATTTTACTTGCCTTCCAGCTTTTGGGGAGCTTATGTCTCTCAAGGATTAGTCTTACAGGTTTACCTGCCCGTCTGCTTTTAGGAGCTACCCTCTAGGTCGAGTCTTTCTGATTAACCTTTCATCCTACTTTTGAGACATCACTCACACTCTGATAACAAAATACCAACGAAGTTTATACCGCTTTGTAACACTCATGAAGACACTATATATTGTCATCTATGCTTGGTAGACGGTGGAAACTATAGCTACCATTGTATCGTGTCATAATTGATACTTTTAGCCATTTTCCAATAAGGAAAAGTGGGGAATACCAACATTGTGATTCCTTAACCCATTGGGAAAAACTAAGAAATCCTAATACGGGGAGCTCTGGTCCTATAGGAGAATTGTTGATGATTTCATGACAGAGACTTCCTTATCGTTAATGGGTCTTCCTTTAAAGCACTGCGGAGGGGATATCTTTACTGTCAATCCAACTCCACAGGAAGAGAACATCAGTGGAATTACACCACAGTAAATTTGAAGTCCTGTTTCATACTACCATGCCCAACAAGAATAGTATTCCTACTACTTCACGAGTTTCTTTCATCAACGAGACACCTCACCAACGGTAATTCTTCAAATACTCGACTTACATCTTATCCTCACAAGCTGTGAAAGTTATACTTGTCAATTAATTATTACTTTAAGCTTTCTCACCAAACTCATCAACCTAGACTAATTAACATACATGATACAACTAATTATTACGTTAGGTTTCCATATGTTATAGCTCTCTGCGCTGGCTTTCTAACACTTCTGATCGTGCCTCAAACCGAGTTTCAGAACTCAAGTTATGCTGATTTTCATTCTGCATTTTCTTACACACTCTGTGGTAATCGATTACCAGCACCCAAAACATTCAAAAACCCAATTTTATGCAAGTAATCGATTACCAACATGTGGTAATCAATTACCACAGAATTCGAACTAAATAACACCCAGGTTTATTCATAGCACTCATTTCTAAAAGCTCTCACGTCATCCCTTATCACACACCCAACATGAAAATTCAATACCAAAGCATGTTATAAGTAAAAATAAGGCATGCAACAATTTCACAATATCACAAACATAATTATAACCTCAAATCATGCTGTTGCACCCCAAATTTTACCCTCAGATACTATGGTTTTCTGCACGTCATTTTTAGGTCATCTGGCTTAGCATTTACAGTCATGTAGTCCATTGATCATAATTGTGCTTTTGGTCGTCTAATTTTTGTCGCTTAATTTTCATCTGAATTGAATTTTATCTGTGTCATCTTACGTGAATTTCATTTTTATCTTTTGATTTTATTTTTTCTAGAACTTTAAGTTTTTAATCTAGAACTTTTATTACGTTTAAATCATTCGATGAGTTTAAAGTTAATCTTTTCTTTATCATTATTTTCATTTATTATCATTATTGTATTTCTATCATTAATATTTCTATTAATTTTTGCTCATTTTTATTTTATTATCATCATTATCCTCATTTTATCTATTTCATTAGTATTGTTATTTTTAATATTCTTTATTTTTATCATTAGTATTATTACCTTTTCTATTATTATTTTCGTCAGTATTGTATTTTTTTTATGATTGTTGTTATCATTTCATTTTATTATTTCTACTAAGTCAAAAGACAAAAAAAATGCCTTTCTAAAAACTCTTCAACAACCGTATGAACCCGCCACTCTACACAAAGCCCACAGCTGCTACCACCCTCCAAACCGTACATCCTAGCCTCCAAAAAGCCAAGACTTCCGCCTGCGAACATGCAAACTGAACAACAACAACCAAGTCCCTACTACACCAAAGTCTCTGCTACACGCCAAGGATCCCGCTTTTCTGGCTACATATTCCGTCCACCATTTCTTGCTTTGATTCCACACTAACACTACTAAAGACAGCAAAATAACAAGGAGAAAACCTCACAACTTCAGCCCAACCTTCCTCAACTAAAAAACAAACCCAACACACAAGAATTATTCACTTTCCATTTGCACTTTTTCACACTTCAAAAAACTCAGCATCTATACCCACTTCAAAACCATTCCAACCACCATCGGACACCTTTCAACATTAAACAACCACTCCGGTTTTTCCACCATCAGAAAGTGAATCACAACCAACCTTGGCGCCTCCGAGAAGAAGTTTGAATAGGTCAACTTCTACCACTAAGGCCTCAAGGCTTTCGGTCTCACAGTCTGAGAGCAACAATCATGCCAGACCAGCAAGAAGCGGTTCAGTGACTCATCCTTCGATCTCCACTTCACACACACGGTACAACAACAACTATTCTTCAAACAGAACCACGACTTTGTTAAAGTCCTCATCTCAGCCTTCTCTTTGAAACCATGGCTCAACCTCGTTCACATCCAAAACAAAACCATCTTTTTTTTCTCAGAGTATAAACCTTCTTCACTAAACTCACCAAATCGTTTCCAACTCTAAACCTCAACCTTCTTCTTCGTAAAAACCCAAAATTGTTTCCAAATCAAAACCCTTCTTCAAACCAAATCACCGTCACCACCTTACTCGCTCATTTCCCAAACCGACATTTCAGCTATTAACCTTCTCCTTCCTTCCTCATCCCCAAATCGCTAAAACAACGACACCTCCAAACACCAATACCACACATTCGCCTCACTTAACCTCATAATTTTTTCAACAAAACAAATCACCTTCACCGCCAATTTCGACCAAGTCCCTAATCATAAGTTGAAATCAAACACAAACTCAGAAGAAGGAGAGGAAGATCGAATCGATTCGAAACCGTAAATCTTGAAATGAAATGATACAAACTTGAGGTCGAAGCGATCTAAAGCTACGAACAAAGCGGTTGGAGATGAGAATCGCACGAAGCAAAGGTTAAAATGAGACATTGATATCTTCTTCTGAACTTATCAAAACCGTGTTCTCCATGTTTTTCTCAAATTTTGGTTTGGTTTAAAATGAAAGGGGTCGGTTGTTGTGGTGATTCACCGTTTCATTCTGAAAAGTTGTTGTTGTTGATAACGTTTGTTCGGTCAAGTCTTCATGTGGATAGATTTTGAAAAATGAATCCAATATGAGACCATGCCACGTTTTTTCTTTCCCACAAGTTGGAGTGTGACGCACCTTGGGCTTTCAGGCCCATGTTTTCTTTCTTTGTTTCCATCTTTTGTTGTTTCCAAATCATGTCTTTTGTTATGGTGGATAAATGTTGGGCTCAACCCATGAGGATGAACTCACTACACCACCCATCCAATGCACACACCCTTCCTGATGTGCATTCAAACCTTTCTTTTTCTATTTCACCCATTTTTTAAAAATAAATATTATAACCTTTTTTGTTGTTAATTGGATTCATATTTTTTTTAGCAGATTCTTTGTTTAAGTTATTTGAGATTTTGTGTGAGAATTTCCATTTTATTTTGATTTTAAATCATCTTTATACTTACTTTTATTTCAATTTTTGGGCCTATGATATATCAAAATCATAATTTTTTTTGATTTACTTGAATCAATAAATTGTGATGAATATGAGGCATATTTTCTATTTTGTTGGTCAATGAGAGTTTAATTAAAGATTATCGATTTTATCGATTTAAAATCTTAATTTAGACTAGACCAACTTTATGTTTCATTTCGATCTCATTTTATTTTATTTTTTATCGGTCAATGAGGATCTAAATCTTTATTTAGATGAGACCGATTTTATTTCATTTCGAGCCCATTTTCTTTATTTTTGGGCCGATGATATTGCAAAATCACGACTTTTTATCGATTTATTTCAAATCACTAAGTCGTGATACATATGAGGCAACTTCTTTTATTTTACCGGTCAATGAAAGTCAAATATCATAGATTATCGTTTTCACGATTAAATCATGATTAAGACGAGACCGACTTTATTTTTACTTCATTCTGTATTTTCTTATATCTTCATTTTCATTTTTGACCGATGAAGTATTTCTATTCACGAACGTTGTTAGCGAAGCGATGAACCTTCATTATTTCGAATCTATAGTGAGTGATCATTGAGATTTCTTTCTATACTTTGAGATCGTGATAGGTTACCTTCGACTAGTCAACGAGAGTTTGTGACTCAAGACGAGGTCTCCACCTTTTCTTTTCGTATGGCACGATTTCATCGGAGAATGATCTTCTATATCATTTCTCTATCGTGTCTTAATACAAACTTAACAAGAGGTTCCTGTAGAGTACTACGGACGTTTAGGGTGCTAATACCTTCCCTAGGCGTAACCAACCCCCGAACCTTAGATTTCCCCCCCTTTAGGTTTTGTAACGATCTTGAACCTTTCCTTTGGATAAATCAAAGTCGGTTGTAAAAGAAATATGATGCAAATTAATTAATAATTTGTTATCCGATTTTCACCTCAACGGAAATGGCGACTTCACTGGGGACAATTCTTATTTTTTAGGGTTAAGCCTAGTTTGTTTTTTTTCTTGTGTTATTGATGTCTTGCTTGTTTACTTGTATACATCTGTGATATCTGTATATCTGTATATATTTGTATATATCTCTGTCTGTACTGGATTTTCTGTGTGCAGGGTACTACTATTGAGTGGTGAGATAAGTCCTAACCCGGACTTGAGAGAACACATATGTTTAGGAATCGTGGACATAGTCAAGGGAACTTCGAGGGAGAAATCCCAAAGTAGGGAACTTGAAGTCCACACTCAGTTGAGGCCCTCTCGGAACTGGTATATGTTGAACGAGCAATCGTGAATGCGTTACTACTTTCGACCTAGGAGCCAGAGATACTGATGACCTTTAGTTATCCCTTTAACCTAACTTGGCCTATTTAGGACGTAGTGCGATGACTGTGAGGGAGCAATCCCAAATGGTTTCTACGCGATACTACACCTAGATGAGACTCTCTTGAGAATTTTATCGATCACCAAGCAATTGGAAAGTCGATAAAATCTGAAAGATGGGTTGTCGACTCTGGGAACTTTTTAGAACCCTGTTCTGCAAATGAAAACCCATAGTACACACCTTCTGGGATGGGTAGACCATGGCTCCATGCTCGTGATCTTCAAACCTAGGCCCTCATTTGTTTCCCTGTACATACGTGTGAATATGTGAATACATGTTTACGTGTGTTTGTGCATACATTCATCCCTTCATGACAACCATTTGATTTCTAGGAACTCATATGCTCTTTCTTTTGCAAAATCAAAAGAGATCATGGTTTTAAAATAAAACTCTTCAGTTTCCAAAATGTTCGAAGTTGGCCTTTGAGTTCCTTGAAACCATTTGGCTTGCATTGGCATCACATTTGCATTTGCATTGCATTTGCATCTCTCAGCCTTGAGTCTCATCCACCATTTGTCTCTAACCCAGTTGACTTCCTGAAGCCATCATTGGACACGAAGTAGCTTTTGAGGGATCATGAATTCGGAAGAGCAGAGACAGTTTGTGACCAGAGCGAATATCGATTTGTTGAGAAACCAGTTGGATCAGATTGTGGCAGCCTTGGCAGAGAGAGATGACAATATTCGGGGTATGTACACAAACAATGTTGCCCAAGCTCAACCTGTGCAGATTCCTGTTGAGAATCAAGTTATACAAGAACATGCTATTGTCCGAGATGGGCGTTCCCCTTCTGTTGATGTTGTGGAGTATCGTAGCTTCGCATTCTCTGAGCTAGATTCCCAAGAAGTAGTCCCTGTGATGAAAACCAAGGATACACGAGACGTTGAGTTAATGGAAAAATGTCGTGCCTTGGAAAAGAAGCTTGATACCATTAAGAGTCGTGACTCTGCTGATCTGAATGCTTTGAACATGTGTTTGGCACCAGACCTTGTGATACCTCCTGAGTTCAAAACACCAAAGTTTGAGAAGTACAAAGAGGATAGTTGTCCGAAGCAGCATTTGGTGATGATTTGCAGAAAAATGACTTCACATGTCCGTAACGACAAACTCATGATCCACTGTTTTCAAGACAGTCTGAGTGGGGCATCACTGAGTTGGTACATGGAGCTAGAAAGTAATCACATCCAATCATGGTCAGACCTACCCAATGCCTTTGTGAAGCAGTACAACTACAATTTCGACCTGGCTCCCAGCCGTTTGCATTTGCTAGACTTATCTCAAGAAGACAATGAATCCTTTAGAGGATACGCTCAGAGGTGGAGAGAAGTAGCAGCTAGCGTCCAACCACCACTTTTGGACAGGGAATTAGTTGACTAGTTCGTGGATACTTTGCAATTTCCATATCAAGAACAGCTGTTTAGCGTGGTAACATCAAACTTCTCTGATTTGGTAAAAGCTGGAGAGCGCATAGAGAGCGGTCTCAAGAACGGAAAAATCCGATGTACCTCGAACATCCCATCTAGTGAGAGTGAATCAATTGTCAATTCTCAGGAAGAATGGGAGAAAGAAAGTAATTCCACTTGGGAATCTCTGACACTTCAACCTCAGCGCTCATGCAACTCAAGTGTTCAGAGTCAGCAATCTTTTGGGTCTCAGCGTCAGACATTATCCTCTCCACAGAGACAATATTCTTCTCCAAATCAAAGACCTCATCATTATCAACAGTCCTATCGCCATCAGGCGCGACAGCATGCACGACAAAGGCCAAGAAAGCCAAAAATGAATTTCACTCCATTTCCAATACCATACAGTCAGTTCTTACCATATTTAATCAAAAGTGGATTGATAGTGCCAGAGGAGATACATCCCACGTCTTTTCCAAACTCACCGGGTTCTGACACCGACGTCCGTTGTGACTACCATGCTGGGGCACAGAGGCATTCAACTGAAGATTGTAGAGTGCTTAGAAACAACGTTCAGAATCTGTTAGACTCCGAGAAGATCTCATTCACGCCTCAAGGCATTCAAATCAACAATCTTTCACCTAATCACGAGGGTTCATCAGGATCTGAAGTGGAAGAAATTGTTGAGAGTGGATGTGAAGATGATTCTCAGACGGATCTCGACAATCAACTCTGAAGATGGCTAGTTCCATGGCAAATCATGAAGGAAATTTCAGTTCCCCAAAGATGGCAATATTTTGGCTGTTTCAGCATTTTGTTGTATTTTTCTTTGCATGTTTGAATTTGTATTTGCTTATAAGCTTTTATTTTTCAAATTGGCAAGATTAATGAAGTGTTTGTGCATCTTTTGATTAAGTCCATTCGTTTCACTCATTTACTTTTGTGTTCATAAAGACAAAAAACAAAAAAACAGACAAATTTTTTTCCCATATCAATCCTTTTGTTCAAGCAAAGATTGGGGAGGATGATGAAAATATTATCCATAATTGTTGTGGTATGCTTTCGATTTAATCTTGTCGAGGATGTAAGGCATTGTTTCAATCCCCAAACACTGGAGAAATAAGGAAGATAATCCCTCGTTAACCCTTCGAGCCTAGAAGTAGGAGTTTTCTTTCTTTATACAAAAAACCCTTAAAATCTCAACCTTGGGGTGGGTAGTTCTCAGTTTAACTTGGTTACGCATTCGAACGCAAGCGCTTCATGCAAGACATCAGTCAGCTCTCTCAAATCAAATGAGTTAGCGTTGTACAAGTTGTTCATCCAAGCAACAATAATGAAGGATAGCTGAAAAATCTTTAATCAAAGGATGAGCCGAGTCGCTTTCAAGGCAAAAGCCAAGAAAGATGGGAAGCCCAGAACTTTGCCTTATACAAAAAGAACTTGTACAATAGCCAAAAAAGGAGTTTCAAAGCAACAATCAAACAAACAGGAGGTCCTAACCGCAAACAAAGAGAGGTATCGTGACCTCAATCAAATCAAAAGAAGAGGTATCGTGACCTCAACCAGCAAAGACAAGGAGAAGTCTCAAAGTCTCAAAGTCTCAAAGATTGACCAAATTCTGCAAGGGAGTACTGACTATTCAAGGGGTCTAAATCATCATCAATGATCATCAACTCGTTCCTAGTCTATAGGAACCTGAATGTATAGCTTAAGTTAACCAAGCTTAGGATTGGAGTTCATCACGAAGATGGGGTGGGTACCAAACAAACTTTGAACCTTTATCTTTTGTTTCGTAAACCGTGAACCAGGCCACGTTACAACCCTTAAAAGACCTAATTGAGGTAAGGTTGTTTTGAAAGCATACTACAGCAAGGTTGATTAACCTGACTCCTAATGGTCTTTGCTAATTGTGTGTGTTGATTACTTCATCTGTCATTCTGTAAATGACCAGATCCACTTTGTTTTTTATTATTTAATCATTCCACTGTGTGTGTTTCATCAATAAACTTTGTTTTCAAAATCTTGCATGAATTTTGCTTGTTATGTTTTAGTCAATAGGGAAAGTGGGTATTCATTAGGATGAATATCACACAGAGTATAAAAACTCTCTCCTAAGGCTAGTTATGATTCCATGGCTCTGATGAGGCCAAGAAATAAAGGTAAGCTCTTATGAGGCTACTAAGGTAAGATGGGGGCTAATGACTTAGGAGTCAACTTAGTTCACCTTCCTTTGGAATGGGGGGATACAGTTGATAAGAAAACTAAAAGATAACAAGTTCATGCAAACATGATGATTAGAAAAAGACATGAATATGATACTGAGATGAGATAAAATCATGATATCAATAAAAAGTGAGAATTAAACACAATAGACAAAGATTAACCATGATGGATAAAGATAACATGGCAAGATTCATCAAGAAGTGCAATCAAGACTTAATAAACATTTATAAACCAAACATGCATAAAGGTCTCGAAAATAAATATTTTTGTCAATTTCTTTTCATATTTGAGAAATAGGTTCAATAAGGGAAATGTAGCAAAAAGAACGGAAGGAAAATGATAAAAATTAAATAAGTTATGACAATTTGAAAATTGAGATACAAACTATAAAATAAATAAAGACAACTAAGTGGTAAAAATTAAGGAAATGGCAGCTCTAGGATTTAAACTCAAGACACTCGCTTGCAGCCCAAAACTCATACCACCAGGCCAGGGCGCGCATCTTGACATGTGAAGGGTAGAATACATATATATCTAATAGTAAGCAAAAATCAGGAAAATAACTAAAAGAACTGAGGCGAGGGGGATTCGAACCTCAGTCCTAAGGGTTAAAGGCACGGCTTCTCTACCACTGGGGTGGCTATACATCCGTTGTATATAGCACCCCTAATAATATTTAAACCAAGTCGAATGGAATAAATGCTGATTTTAAAAACAAACAGGCGAGGAAACATACGTGAACGTGTACCTGCTACATGTGAGACATTCAACAACTGGTCATTAAGAGATTAAGTGGCCACATGATGACAAATAAACCCCACCAATACCAAGCTGCCACAACATCCTCTCCTTCCATGCAACAAAATACACGCATAGAATAACCGCTCGTGCAAACCAGCCATGTTACTCTCACCTTACTCCAACATTTACAGACCCATCTCCTCACCTTCTCCTTAAAATAAAAACCTGATTATTAATTGGTCATCCACTAAGTAGACTACAAAACAACAAAACAACCTCAGCCCATCCTCGTTTGCCAAGCCATTTTCATGCACGACACCAGATTAGATTCCTTAAAGCCAAACTGCTCACGCAAACCAGATTAACACCATGGATTCATCAACATTCACAGCCATTTTCAACCTTATTTCACGACCAAAATTTATAGGGAAAACTTGTGGCATACAACTCAAACATTAGAACAAACGTTAAACCTTAATCCAAGGAACAGAGCCCTAAACATTCACGTGGAAAACCCAAGACAGTGGTCATGTTGCCTTTGCATCTTGTTCAGTCTAAAACTCACAAAGCAAAATCCTTGTGTACCATTCAGAATGTGGACTAGTTCTAACCCTTGGATAACTCAAGATACCATCTCAAACCTGGACTGAACAAACATGAAAGAAAGGTTTCCAAACTAGCATAAAAGCTATCAGCATGAAGGAGCATGATTAATGACAAACATAATATTACTTCAGACTTCTAACAAGTGTAGGCATATTAACAACAATGAGGTCATACATACCAGGACATGAGGACAATGAATAAGGAAAAGAGGAGACTTACCACGTGCACTGCCTCATCTCTGTGAGCTCTTAGACTTCACTCCAAACTAGCTTCCTCCTTAAAAGATAACAGCTTGCACGCCCTTGTTATGATATACCAACTTTGAACTTATTAATCTTCACTAGCTCTTTTTATTGCCTCACAGAACTTTGTATGAATGTTCAAACAAACTTCATGCGATATAAGGCTATGGAGAGGAGAGATTGGGTTGTGTCTTAATACGCGTGTTTTCACGAGTTGCTTGGAGTGGTCAAGGTTTGGTGCGATATTTGTGGTGTGGTTATGGTGTTTTAGTGGTATGAAGAAGTTGTTGTGGTTGTGTGGTTCACAATGGTTGTTGATGAAGATGACAGTTAGGTGGTGCTCATGGTTTTAACGTATTGATGTTGTTGATGGTTTTGTTTCTTGGTTTGTTTTTGTGAAAACTGTAACGAGAGCCTCTTGCTTCCTTGTTCTCGTCCTTTTTTCTCCTTTAACAAGGAGAACCAGTTTCCTTTTATAGGGGAAGCCGTTGGATAATAGCCTCCAAAACTCAATGGCTAATGGTGTTGTTTAAGAGAGGACAATCTTGAGTCCAATCTTTTACGCATGGCATGTTCTGAATTTCTTCTTGAGCCAAGTGTAAAATGGAGGGTTGCTTGTTGTACAACTTGAGTCAGAGAAAAAGAGGTTCATGATCCAAAAGGTATGGCATCAACAAACTTTATCCGATGGTTTTAAACTTTGCAACTTAGTGTTCCCATACTGGCTTTTACCAAGTACAAGGTATTTGTACCTTTGCAATCCCTTTGGCACGATATGTGGAAAAGTGTCACATTGGAAGCTGATGAAAACTTAGCAACATGTACTTGTGAGTTAAAAATAAAGCAAAGTTTGTAAAGAAACCAAACTATGTTGTGCCCTTTGACCATACGAGTATGTCGCCCCTTTAGGATCAAATACCATGGTTTTTATTCCTTTGAAAAGTTAGCATTAGTTGACAGAACTTTTTTTATTATGTTTAAAGACCACGTGAAATCCAACATGTCAACTTTGGTGCCATGTTCTAAATGACCAATGCTCCATTTCATTGCTCTTTTGGTCCTTTGGAAAGTTTTCACCATGAGCTTGTTTTTGTAAACTATAAACGTAAAAAGAGAAAAAGAATGGGTCATGGGCTTGTTTGAATTATAACTTTGCAGAGATTTGTTAATAAAAAAGGATAATGGAGGAAAATATGGACATTGGATAGAATAAAATGGGCATGAAATTTGAATTGGACTCGAATCCTAATTAAAAAAGAAAATGAATCTGGGATGGATTTGGACTAAAATTGAAAAATGGTTTATGGTTAAAGATAAATGGATAATTGATGTGAAAATGGATTTAGAAAATTAGATAACATTTGGAATGGACAAATGGATCTAAATGGATAATAGATTTAGAAATGGGTTAAGAGAAATGGATATAGATAAATAGATTTTGGATAAAAAAAATGGATAAATGAAAAGATTTTTGGATTTAAAAAAAGGTATGAAAAATGGATACTTGGATAAGAGAAATGGTTAATAAATGATTATTGAAATTGGTTTGGAAATGGAAATGATAATTGAGGGTGAATAAAAAGGATAGATATTTGGTTATTGAGAGGATTGAAGGAGAGGGTTACCGAGGCATCTCTTTGAAATGAGGGGCTTGCTTGATTCAATGCTCCATCCAAGATCTTGATTAAACACCTCTTGAATCTCCATAAGATAAAACCTGATAAAAATGAAACAAGCACAAACAACCTGATAAAAGGGTTAGCTATGCAATATGCTTGACCTAATATGACATGCAAGAGATCAATGGATCTAAAAGAAAAATTTGAGGTACAACAGTGGGGAATACAAACATGGTGATTCCATAACCCATTGGGAAAAACTAAGAAATCCTAATACGGGGAGCTCTGGTCCTATGGGAGAATTGTTGATGATTTCATGACAGAGACTTCCTTATCGTTAATGGGTCTTCCTTTAAAGCACTACGGAGGAGATATCTTTACTGTCATTCCAACTCCACAGGAAGAGAACATCAGTGGAATTACACTACAGTAAATTTGAAGTCCTGTTTCATACTACCATACCTAACAAGAATAGTATTCCTACTACTTCACGAGACTCCTCACCAACGGTAATTTTTCAAATACTAGACTTACAACTTATCCTCACAAGTTGTGAAAGTTATACTTGTCAATTAATTATTACGTTAAGCTTTCTCACCAAACTCATCAACCTAAACTAATTAACATACATGATACAAGTAATTATTACGTTAGGTTTCCATATGTTATAGCTCTTTGCGCTGGCTTTCTAACACTTCTGATCGTGCCTCAAACCGAGTTTCAGAACTCAAGTTATGCTGATTTTCATTATGTATTTTTTTACACACTCTGTGGTAATCGATAAACATCACCCAAAACATTCAAAAACCCAATTTTATGCAAGTAATCGATTACCAACATATGGTAATCGATTACCACCGAATTCGAACTAAAAAACACCCAGGTTTCTTCATAGCACTCATTTCTAAAAGCTCTCACGTCATCCCTTATCACACACCCAACATGAAAATTCACTACCAAAGCATGTTATAAGTAAAAATAAGGCATGCAACAATTTCACAATATCACAAACATAATTATAACCTCAAATCATGCAAACAAACATAGAAATAACATTAATTAGACATGTCAGCAGGGCACTCAACCTCAGTTCTTAACGTGGAATCAAACCATGAACTCATAATTATGCATATGATCATACAAACAACATGAATTCAATCATAATTATCATGACATAGAAACAAGAATCGGGCATATAATCCGCACAACCCTAAAACCCCAAATCATGCAAGTTTTCCTTAAATTGGTTCTACACAACTAAACTAAGAGCCCCTCCTTGCAAAGGACCTAAATTGATGAAGAACGTGATTAAATGAGGAAGATGATGATGAACACTTGATGGAATAATGGTGATGATTCTCCATTTTTCAAGGTTTTCTTCTTCGCTATTTAAAGTTACACTCCAACACATACATGCAAGGAACTTGAAGACAAGCAATTCATAATTTCTCCTCCTTCTTCTTTTTACTCCGTCGCCCCTCACTCTCCTCTCTCTAGTTTCCTCCTTGATTTCTGATTTTGAAATAGAAAGTATGTGAAAAATGTGAGGTTTGGCTTGGACTTAGGGTTTTATATAAGTGGTTGGCTAATTATCAAAAATTAAAAATATGTAATGTAACAAATATTTAGCACATTAATTCGCTATTTGAAAGGAAAAAATAAATGTCTCACTTATGTATGGAAATAATTTTACAAATAATCATTTTAGTGCCCATGCGTTTAAGAATAGGTTAAATTTTAAGATAATTGTATTCTAAAAAAACTTTCTCACCTAAATATATTCAATTCCAACTCTTTACTTTTCAAGAAATTTATTTTTTTAGATTATATATATATATATATATATATATATATATATATATATATATATATATATATATATATATATATATATATATATATATATATATATATATTGAATTATTAGTGTTTAATATTAATTGTGCACTAGAAAAAAAACAAAAAAAAATATGATTATTTTAAAAACAAATATACGTTGATTAGAAAATTGTATTATTCAATTAAAAATGAATTTAATTAATACCACTAATCATTTAATAAATTAAGATAATTAAAATTGAAAAAAAATTTAAAGCGTGATATATTCCACTCAAACCCTTAGTCGAAAATCTCTTTTTGTACGTTTCTAGTGTAATTTTAATAAACTAGAGAAGATATATTTTAAATTTCAGAGGGTGAATTGGAAATGATAATTTTGGTTTGTTAATGGAATTACCACTTATTCCTGTTAACATTTGCAAGGAAGGAAAAATGTGTTTCCCGAATTTGAACTTAAATTTTCAAAAATATTGTCTGGGCAACCAAATTATTATATTGTAAAAACGATGACGATTTGAAAGCACAAATATTATGCTCAAATTTTCTTCATATGAGAAATAATGGAGAGATTAAGAAAAGATTACCTATTAGTTCTTACATACTAGACAAAAAAAGTAGATGTCTTTCAATTCACAAACACACTTTCAACCTACAATGAAGCATGATAAATATAAATATCTATATCTACTTATGAAAGAGCTACGACTGTGTGGATTGGAACTACTTAAGAGACGTCATGAAAATTATGGGATTTGGTGAAAAGTGGATGCGGTGGATGGATAATGGCGTTTTCAATAGCTTCACGTCGGTTTTGGTTAATGGGAGCCCTACAAAGGATTTTGTCGTATCTAGAGGCCTCAAACAAGGCGATCCTTTAGCCCCTCTATTATTTACAATAGCCGCGGAAGGTCTTGCAGTGTTAATGGATAGAGCGGTGGACAGAGGAACATACTCGGGTTTCAAGGTTAATCTAGATGTCTCTTTTCAATTATTACAATATGCGTATGACTCGGTTTTATTTGGTGAAGGATCGTGGAACAACATTTTGGCTATTAAGGATATACTAACAGGATTTCATCTCATTTCCGGTCTTGAGATTAACTTCAATAAAAGCTCCCTTTATGGTATTGGAGTAGAAGAGATGGTACTCATGGCTGCGAAAAACTTCCTTGCTTGTAAAGTTTCTGTCTGTCCTTTTAAGTTTCTCGTTATTTTCATTGGTGGCAGTCATAGATTGGTCTCTTTTTGGAAACCTAAGATCGATAAGGTTCGTTCTAGATTGAACTCTTGGAAAGGTCGGTTTTTATCCATGGGTGGGAGAGTAACATCAATCAATTCAGTACTAGCAAATTTACCTATTCACTACATGTCACTCTACAAGCTCCCTAGTAGGGTTACTCGTATCCTTACCTCTATTCAAAAGAGATTCTTGTGGAACGGTTCGACGTCAAAAAAAGGTGTATCTGGGGTTCGGTGGAGCACGGTATGTAAAACTAAAGAAGATGGCAACCTAGGGGTTAAAGACATTAAGTTGTTTAATTTAGCGTTGCTTTTTAAATGGATTTGGAAAATTCTGTCGCAGGAGGAGTGTATGTGGAGAGGCATCATTGATAGTCGGTATACTAATCCTGCGCACGACTTTCATTTAGGAGAGGTCCCTAAGTATCTTGTCTCCCCGTCACTTTGGTGGAGAGACCTGCTTAATGTTTCTGTTTCATGCGGAATTAATCTTTTTTCTGGTCTGCTTTCTCACAAGATTGGAAATGGCGTTAATGTATCTTTCTGGCTTTCCCGTTAGGCTGGATCATACGTCTTGGCTACTGCATTCCCGGAGTTATGGAATTGTGCTGATAACAAGGCTAGTCGGGTAGCTGATAATGGTAATAGAGCAGACGGAACGTGGCGTTGGAAAGTGGAGTTGTCTCACCAAAACATGGCAGAAGAATACAGTCAGCAACTTTTAAATTTACAAGCTGTGCTGCGTGATTTTACAGTGTGGGAAGGTGTCCAAGACAAGGTCATTTGACTGCATAGTGATAGCTCCCAATTCTATGTTTCTTCTCTGTACTGTTTTATGCAGGAAAACGCAAGCGAATTTGTCACGGCTCTTTAGGAGGATTTAAGGTCTGCCCTCAAGCTTGTTTGGTTAGCGCAGGTTCCCCTTAAGGTGAAAGTATTTGGCTGGAGGCTGATGCACAACAAAATTCCAACCCGTGACAATCTCGCTCGTAGAGGAATCATAATCAATATTCATGAAAAGGTTTGCTCTTTTTGTTTCTTAGAGGTGGCAAATGCTGAACACGTCTTTTTCCATTGTTCTAAATCTATTTTGGTGTGGAAGTTTATGGGCAATTCGTTGGGAGTTCCAGAGATTTACGTTGGCGATATTTTGAATCACTTATCAACTTGGGTAGCCGGATGTGTTAGGAAAAATTTTAGTGTGAGCATTGTTGTAGGATTGTGGCTGACCGTATGTTGGGCCATTCGGTCGTCTAGAAACAACATCATGTTTAGAGATGAATTTTGGGATCTAGATACGATCTCTAATCGTGTCATAATTTTTTTTTGGTGGTGGATTTGTAAGAAATACAAAAACGCATTTAATTGTAACTACTACGAATGGGTTAATGTCCCTTGTGATTTTTGTAGGTCTTGATTTTAGTTAGAAGCCTTTTGATGTATACGGATTTGGATACCCTTTTGTATCCTTGATATATAACACAGATTTTTGCTAATAAAAAAAAATCTATATCTACTTATATGATAGTCATAGGTAATTTAGATTTTGAATTAGTTGCAAAATATTTAGAAGGGTGAAGTTTTTCTCTACCACTTATATATGTGGTGGTTATATAAAAAAGGTGAAGATTAGAATGAAAAGTTATAATTTAGATTGTCCTTCACATGAATTCATTCTTCCCTGTATTCTTTCTCTAGGTATTCATTTACCTGAAGTGTATTTTAATATTAGAATGAAAAGTTATAATTTATAGACTAAAATTTACAATGGTCTTAGGTAATTATTTGGAGGCAAAGAATAACATCCTATTTAACGATGGATTTTGTGATATCAATGCCATTTTTAGTGCTATTGTAAGTACTTCTTGGTATTGGATGGTTCTTGGCAATCGTACTAGGCGGAAGTGCAGCCTTTACGACTGGACCAAACTCCCTTTTAACTTTTTATAGTTGTTCTGTCATTGGTGGTTGTGGTGTTGTCGGGTGTTTCTTTGTATTTTCCGTATTGTCGGATTATTTGTACTCTCCTTGGATTGTATGGTTGTTTCCTTAATTTCTTATTAATGAAAGTGCTTATAAAAAAAACTATGATCAATGAATTTTCTGAATTTTCCTTTGGTGTATTTCATACATACGTTGATCAGTAAAATTATTAAACTCTTTCTAAAAGAGAAGTGTTCTTATATAAAAATCAATATTACCATTAAATGGTTTACCATTCATGTATTTTGTCAATATATATTTAATAGGAAAATTATAATCAAAGTTTATTTATTACGAAGGGAATATTTAAAATGAATATTTAATTTATTCATGAATTTTATTATCGTACTATTATCGAAATTATCGTGAAAGTTATTTATTCAACTTATCAGAAATTTTTCTCATTGTCAATAACTAGACAATATTCCTCCTTTTTAAAGAGTCATTAATTTATATAATTAAACAATAATATGAAAAATACCAGATTTTTTAATGTAAGAAAATGCTTTTACAATTCTGCCTCAATATAAATACTAAAATATAAAAAATAAAATATAACTATTTTGAATTAAAAACATCTTAACACAAAATTCTTACGATAATATATTTTTAAAATAAATTTAGTAGTATTAAAAAACCCATAAATATTCTAAAAAAATTATCTACATTTAATTTTGAATATATATTAAAAAAACCTATAAATTCAAAAACAAATTAGTAATATTAAAAAACCCTTAAAACTATCTCTCAAACTCTCTACCACTTGGAAGATACCATTCTGAATATATATTCCCTAGAGTACTCTTGTTCTTCTAAGATGTTCTAGTGACCTTAGAAGTTCAACACTGATACACTACTTCACTTCCAGATCTTATGTCATATATGCAACACAATCGTCCTTCCACCTTCACAGCATGGAATTACTTACAATACCTATTCAATATCACTGGGTCAATCTCGTTCTACTGGAAGATTTCCATATTTCTCAAACTCCGACAAATTAATTTGATAGAAATCGTCAAATTCCCGACTCCATTAGCACTACAGGATTGCTTGAACCATACACCACCCTTCAATTCCACCCTACTAAAATCACACCTCCTACTAAGACATCAACTGAGTCAACCGGTTCTCCTTACTTTCAAACTCTTGACTTGGGCCTACTCCCAAAGTACAAGATTGACTAAACTTCAGAGTCCTCGTAGTCGCTCAACCGAGATCCTCCCTACCACGCACATAGAACTAGGCAAATCGGAGCTAATACTTCATACACTAATATTAAGAATCATCTTGGTTAAAAAGACATATGTGGCCGGAATAGGTTTATTTATGATGTTTCAAGGCTAGGTTGAGAATCGACCTGCTCTGATACCAGTTTTAACAACCCGTATAATATATATCTAGAATAATAGCATACAAGTGTTAATTCTTGGTACTGATACAACACAAGTGCCTAACGACATCATTATATACACATGTCCAAACAAAAAAGAAACATCTATGGAACATGTTATACAATATTTCCTAAAATAAAACTATGAGATATATGCAATATCTTCATTGCACACAATCAACGGTGGAAGATCACACTAATCTGTATCCTTTGAAACATCAACGGACCCCTTATTTTGCATATAACCTACAAACAACACTTGAAAAGCAACAACTATATTGAGGTGAAATAATAATCTCAGTGAGTTCCCTATCTTATGTAGAGAAATCTTTAACGTTTTTTGATAAAAAATATTTTTGTTTAGAAAGATTAAATAGTGCTTTTTATTAATATATTTTTAATTTTCAAAATATTATAACAACAAAAAATTATATTTGAACAATTTGTCTAAGATAGTAATTAATTGTTAGGTTAATATATTTTTTACTATAACTACTTTGAGATTAAAAACATTTCTTTTAAGTGTAATTTTTTTTTATGATTTCAAAAAAAAAACAATTTCAATTTTAGTGTTTAGGAAAATATAGATAGTTGAAATAGTGGTTGTCTTGTTCGATCAATTTTGTTAAAAATGAGATTTAATTTGTCTCTGTCAAAGTTTGAACTCGTGGCCTCCAATAGAGAATAAATATTATATGTGTATATTTAAAAAAAAAAAAAGATTTCGAATGTGTCACATGGCCCTATGGGGTGCTGTGACATAAATGAAATAGAAATATTAACATGTATGATGATATAATATGTCGCTTCAATTTTAATATATTATATAAAAGTGAATAGAGTATTACCATAAATCTAGTTTAATACCTCTGTGCCCCATTGATAAAAGTTCACTACAAGATAACAAAAATTCATAAATTTGGAACTTTTATTGTAGGTGATGTCTAGAATAACCTAAATAAGAATGACAGATAAAGAGAGCATACATTTGAGATTTCTAAAGAGTAAACTAGAGAACATGACACTTTATACTTCTTATCTACCGGTTGATTTATGTGTATCCTTTTTATACTCATAAATTAAATGGTATGACAAAATGATTTAATTTATAGACTTAAATATTGGATAAATGTGGTTTAAAATTGTATTATTTTTTTATTTTAATTTAATTTTAGTCTAAATTTTTAATGTCTTAAAAAACTCCCTGACCAAATGTTATATATTTTTCAAATATTTTTTCTTTTATTTCCTTATATTACGTACATGCATTGAATTTGACCAAATGATTAAAAAATTACACCTTAAAAAAAAGAAAAAATGATTATGTATTTACCTTATAATTTTTTTAGTTGTCTATGAAGTATGATCGAGAAATATTCTTTTTAAAATATTATATATTTAAATGATATATATGAAATTTTCATAGGGAGTAAAACCGATCTTATGAAATTAAATTAAATTTATTACGATTTAACTCTTTTGTTTATAAATATATATTTTCAAAATATAGAACAAATTTACATTTAATATTTTGAAATACTTTGTTTATTGTTCTGGTGGGATTCTAACTATGTGGAATTCAAAATCTCTGACTGCTTGTGCAAGCCTAGGAGGTAAAGGATATCTGGGTGTTTTGTTCTCTTGGAAGAACCAGTCCTTAATTGTGATAAATGTTTATTCCCCTTGTGGCGCGAATGAGAAAAGGAAACTTTGGAGTGATTTATTATCTCTAAAGAGTAGGTACCCTCTTGGTGGTTGGATAATTGGTGGCAATTTCAACTCGATAAAATCTGGGGTGGAAAGAAAAGGTAGTCAAGGAGCAAATAGTAGAGATATGGAGAAATTCAGGGCCTTTATTGATGACATTAATTTGATTGACTTACCGGCGACTGGAAACAGGTTTACTTGGTTCAACTCGAATGGCAAGTGTCAGAGTAGATTAGATAGATTTCTTGTAGACGACGTTGCCATTTCTAAGTTGCTTTTGAAGAGTCAAGCTGTGGGTGATAGAGATATCTCTGATCACCTACCAGTTTGGTTGAAGTCCAATAATGTCGACTGGGGACCTAAGCCGTTTAGATCCTTTAATTGCTGGTTCGATCACACTGATTTCATTCCTTTCGTCAAGAGGTCTTGGAACTCTTATCACTTCTCAGGTTCTTTTGGTAACATCTTACTGAACAAGTTCAAAGCTCTCAAGTCTGATATGAGAACTTGGAACATTAATATTTTCGGTTGGTTAGATCTGAAGATTGAAGATCATGTTGACATTCTGAACCATTTAGAGATGAATTTGCCTTCTGCAGATAATGGCTTTTATGCTGAGTCAGTTAAGG
Organism: Lathyrus tuberosus; assembly: GCA_022829125.1. Taxonomy (NCBI): domain Eukaryota; kingdom Viridiplantae; phylum Streptophyta; class Magnoliopsida; order Fabales; family Fabaceae; genus Lathyrus; species Lathyrus tuberosus. Next base: position 4,192,925 of record JALAZF010000349.1, read on the forward strand.
AGAGATTGGTTGTGCAGGAAGAGTTGTGGAAGTCATTCAGGTTAACGAAAAGTATGATTCAACAGAAGTCTATAACTAAATGGGTGAGGGACGCTGACCTCAACACCAAATTTTTTCATGACTCTCTTAAAGTTAGGAATCGCTCAAATGTGATTATGGCTATTAAGGTGGGCGGTAAGCTTGTGGAGGAGCCTGAGGAGATAAATTCAGAGGCTAAACATTTTTTTGAAAAGAAATTCAGTCAACCTCAGAGGTCTGGTTTTCTTTGTAATTTGGATATGGTGGCTTGCCTCAATTTGGAAGATGCTAATTTCTTGGAATCTGACTTCTTGCCTGAAGATGTGCGGAATGCAGTGTTCGATTGTGATGGAAACAAGTGCCCAGGTGTGGATAGTTTTAATTTCAATTTCCTTAAAACCTGTTGGGATATAGTGGGATTAGACTTCACCAATTGTGTTCTTGAATTTCCTCAGAACTGGTATATTGCCTAAGGTTTTTGCTTCTTCTTTCATTTCTTTAGTCCCAAAAATTGACATACCCCAAAAGTTTGAAGACTTTAGACCTATTAGTTTGGTCAGCAGTGTATCTAAGACCATTTCCAAGATGATGGCCAGAAGATTGGGTTTGATTATTCACAAGCTGATTTCCCCATCTTAGACTGGTTTTATCCCTGGCAGGCAGTTAATGGATGAAGTGCTCTTGGCTAGAGAAATTATTGATTATGCAAAAAGATTTAAGAAGAAGTGCTTGCTTCTGAAAGTAGATTTTGCGAGGGCTTACGACTGTGTTGATTGGGCGTATCTAGAAGCTATGCTTATTAAGATGGGTTTCGGAGCTAACTGGATAAAATGGGTGAGAGGCTCAACTTTCAATAGTTTTTTGTCGGTATTGATCAACGGCAGTCCGTCTAAAGACTTCAAGGTGTGCAAAGGCTTGAAACAGGGAGACCCTTTATCTCATTTCCTCTTTACTATAGTTGCGGAAGGGTTGTCGAGCCTGGTTAAGAGAGCCACTAGGCAAAACTTGTTGACTGAATTTAAAGTTCAGAATTCATCTTCTCCTAGCATCCTTCAGTTTGCAGATGATACATTATTATTTGGGACGGATCTGTTACCAATATTTGGGCATTCAAAGCTATTCTTCGGTCTTTCGAACTTATTTCAGGCCTTAAAATAAACTACTCTAAAAGCTGCCTATATGGGGTAGGAATGGAGGAGGGGATGCTTAAGGCAGCTGAACATTTCTTACACTGCAAATCTGGTTGCCTTCCATTCAAGTTCCTCGGTTTAATGGTTGGAGGTAATCAACGTCGTGTCTCGTTTTGGAAACCGATTGTTACCAGCGTGAGAAATAGATTGTCCTCTTGGATTGGTCGCAACTTATCCATTGGTGGAAGAGTCTCTCTAATAAATTTTGTTCTGGCGAATATCCCTATCCATCTTTTGTCCTTTTACAAGATGCCTAAGAAGATTGTGAAGGAAATAATAGCAGTTCAAAGACGATTTCTGTGGGTTGGCTCTTCGAATAAAAACTACATTTCGTGGGTTAGATGGAAGACGGTTTGCAAACCGAAGGAATTCGGGGGCCTTGGAATTAAACATGTGGGGAGATTCAACAGAGCCCTTCTTGCAAAATGGTTGTGGAGAATCTCGTGCGACGGAAATGAGATTTAGAGGCCTATTCTTGTCGAGAGATACGGTAATTTGAGTATTAAAGTGCAAACCTTTAAGGATGTTGGAAACTCGTCTAGAGACTCTTTGTGGATGAAGGACTTATTCTCCTTGGACGGTTATGCAGGCCATGATTCCTTTGGTAGTTTGCTGGTAAATAAATTAGGCGCAGGGGAAAGTACGGCATTCTGGCAGTCGTGCTGGATCTCTAATTCTACCTTGAAAGATACTTTTCCTATGCTTTATGTAATACCCCATATTATTGTAAATGCTCAATTGGATATCAGACAAGCTCAGATGAGTACCTATGTGCTCTATCTTGGGATAATTGGATTAATGGAATCCTCTAAGTACTTTAAGAATTGACATTTGGGATCAATAGAGCAACTGGAGAACTCTTAAGAGATCAATTATTTTATTAAAGAGACGGATTAATATTTACTAATTCAAGAAAGTAATTTTTGGTAACTTTGATAATTGATCAATTGGGTTGAGACGGCAAAATATCAATTGGAGATATTTTGCCCGGTTGGATTTATATTATATAATATAGTATATATATATATATATATATATATATATTGTTAGAAAGGAAAGAAAGAAAGAAAACATAGAGGAAGAAGAAGAAGAAAAGGAGAAAGAGGAGAAGAAGAGAAAATGGGAAAAAAAGGAAGGAAACGTGGATCAATGTTCATCATCTTCTTCAAACTCCTCTTCGATTATCAGGTGGGTTCTAGATAGAAGCTTTAAGTTCTAGAGTTAGAGATGATTTTTAGCTTAAGTTAGGTTTTGTGAGAAAAATGCTTATTTTGCAAATCAATGAAATCTAACGGTTAAAAATCAATATAAATTGTGTTGAATGATCACACTATGCATATGAACATTATTGATACTTGTTTATGCTGTTTGGAACTGATTTGGGATGAGAAATGGTGATTTTGTAACTTTGGAACCATGGAACCCGTAAGGGAAGAATTCTGGTTCTGGTACGATTCCCCAGGCGAATTCCAGATTTGCCAGGCGGATTAAGTCTCGCCACAGTCCCGCCAGGCAAAAGGCTGGCAGAAGGGATTCGCCAGGCAAATTTGAAGAGACAGAATGTGTTAGCTACTGGAACTTTGGTTTTCTTATAAATTGGGGATTCTCCACTAGATTCGCCACGCGAAGTGCTGGCGAATGGAGATTAGCCAGGCGAAGTGCTGGCGCAGTACTGGCGAAGGGGTATTCGCCAGGCGAATTCCAGATTCGCTAGGAGAATTTGCCTGGGACAGCAAAACATTATTTTTTCGTATTTTCGCCATAACTTTTGATCCGTAACTCCGATTGACGCACAGTCGGAAGCGTTGGAAAGCTAATTTTATGCTCTATGAGATGGTGAGGGAGAAACATGATTATATGTCATGGATTGATGAAATATATTTTGTGTGATATGTTGTGTTAAATGTTTTATTTATGTACATTGTATTATACCATATCTATTTAATTGGGAACTGTGAATGAAAGAATATGCATGCTTAAAATATGAATTAGGAAGAGTGAGGAAACTTACCCCAAAACAAATGGTATAATTCTAGGTTGTGATTAGAATTGTGACAGAAACTCTGAATGGCGACGCTCGTGCTTTCATTGACGAGTTCTGGCCTAGAGCAGATAACGTAATGCCAACGCTCATGCAGAAGAGGCCGAGGCGTGTGTCCATTACCGAATGGTATAGAATTGAGTAAAACACTAGTATGGAACATGTGTGTTTTGGTATGTTTTATTGAATAAGACATTATGGCCTTGTGATTGTCGAATACAATCACGTTGCGTTTTTGATCACGTAATCGTAACCAGCTTATCTTGCGGTGTAGTTTCATGAGACTCGAGCACCTCCTCTGAAACGTATGCACAATTACTTGGCAGGTTTGATTCCCACATATAGTACGATTGGAGCCTATGGGTAAAGAGACTTGTGACGGTGTACGGGCCGTGTGAAGTGACGGATCACGGTGTACGGGCCGATGATCCCGAATCCAATTCGTATGTCAAGTAATCACAAGGATCCATGACTCGGGCCGACTTCTAGACGTAGAAGAGGACGGGAAAAGGGGATGCCTTGGTACGGTTATCGATTAGTGATATTTTGAGTTGATGAACTCATGACTTGTTTCCATATAGTGTGAGATTGTGAGTTTGTGTACTCGAAGTCATTTTCCCTTCCCCTTGACTTGAGTTAGGTTTTGATAGAACCTTGTAGAGCCGAGAGAATCTATAGGATAGGGAACTCACTGAGATTTGATGTATCTCACCCCACTATAGTTGCTATATTTCAGGTAATTGCAGGTCCATTTACAAGTGGAGCGATGCTAGGATGTTTCAAGAGAAGCTTAGTTAAGCTTATTTCCGCCGTGTATTTGATTGTTCTTGTACAATGAGGAATATTGTATAATGTTCTTAGTTTTATTATTTTTGGCTAGTTTCCATGACTTGTGCCATGTAGTGTACTTATGTTTTTAGAATGGTCAAGTATGTGAATTACGCCATTAGGCACTTATGATGGTGTCAGTACCAAATAAAATGCTTGTATTGTATTATTCTAGATAAATATTATACAGGGCATTACACTTTATCAAATGAACAAATTCAAGTTCAAAGTTGTTAGTGATATGGGAGTTTGGGATCATGGCTCATGGAGTTGGAATACCAGAGATTTATTATCAGAAGAAGTCACAGACTTAGAGGCTGATGTGAGAGATCTGTGTACTCTGCTGGAAACACAACAGCTGCAGTTAAATCTAAAGGATGAATGGTTGTGGTCTTTAGATAGCACTAAGGGTTTCACTGTGAATTCTTTTTATTCTTTCATCAGCTCGTGCGAATCTTTAGACGAGTTACAGGAATCAGTGGCAGATACGATTAAGTTAGTGTGGAAGACAGCTTTGCCGCTGAAAATTCAAGTTTTTTCCTGGAGAATGGCTCTTGACAGATTACTTACGAGGATGAACTTGGTAGATAGAAACGTTATCGTCAACGATCATGAAAAGGATTGTATGCTTTGCTTTCAAGAACTAGAGGATTCCAATCATCTTTTCTTCTCTTGCCAAAAGTCGGTGATGATTTGGAGCAAGATATGCGAGTGGGTGGATATAAGAAGGATTTCGGATGTTGATTGTGGCAGTCACGCGAAGGCTTGACTATCGTATCTCCATCGTCGTTGCAAAGCGGAAACGGTGAATTCGATATGGTTTATCACTTGCTGGAACATTTGGAGAGCTAGAAATAACATTTTATTCAATGATGAAATATGTAATCTAGATGACATTGTTAATGCTATTAAAGTTTCCTCCTGGAACTGGATGATTTTAGGTAGGCATAATAGTAAGAAGTGTAGCTTGTACGAATGGTACAAGTTCCCCTACGACTTTTTGTAGTATTGTAGGACTGTTGTTTGTTGTTATTTCGGTTTGAGATTTCCTTAATCTCTTTTAATTGAAATTGCTTATCAAAATAAAAAAATTAACCCAATAAATTGATGACCCATATATTCTTTCCACTTGAATTAGCTTAAGAGTTTTCTACTAAAATTTTTTCTATTGAGACACTTTATACAGGCGAGTCTTCTAATTCAGCTCAAATAACTATAGGTATGATTAACATAAGACAAATTACTTTTAGAGGTGATTAAATAAATTTGAGGTAGATCTCTTTCTGTGCAACCATCTAACTCAAATTCATCACAATGCTTCTTTAAGTAATGTATGTTATGTTTAACATACCTTCAGTTATATGAGTTGAATTAGTAGACTTTGTTTCCATGATATATTTCAGAAGAAAACTCATTAGTAACAAATTCAAAAGAAAATTCAATTGAAGAAAAAATGTGAACAAAACATTTATAAACTTGTTACATAAAGTAATTTGAAACTCCTACAGACGAAATAAAAACAGAACTCATGTGGGTGTTAGATTATTAAATATACCCGATATTTATTTGTGAGAACAAATATCAAAATAATATATAGATCTATAAATTTGGATGAAAGTAAATAGAGTATCACCAGAGATATAGTTTAATACCTTTGCGCCCCCATTGGTAAAAGTTCATTACGAGATGATAAAAAATAAAATTTAGATCTGATATTGTAGGTGATTTTTTTTTTTTTTATAAAGCAAGATTCAATATAAACATAAATAAGAATGACTAATAAAATAGAGCATGCCTTTGTGATTTTCCAAGAGTGAACTAGAGAACAAGACACTTTAACACTTCTTATCTACCTACCCATTGATAACTCAAAGGTATAACAAAATGATACATTTTATAGACTTATATCTTGGACAAATGAGGTTTAAATTCTTCTATTATTTTTTATTTTATTTTAATCTTAGTAAAAAATTTAATGACAAAAAATACGTGTTGACCAAAAAATACGTGTTTAAATTCCTTGTATTACTTACATGTATTGAATTTAACCAAATGATTTAAAATTATTCCTTAAAATAAAATAAAAAAGAAAAGATGATTATGTATTTACCTTGTAATATTTTTTCCAACTGTCAATGAAGTATGACCGAGTAATATTCCTTCTATAAAATATTAAAGATTTGAATGATGTATATGAAATTATCATTAAGGGTAAAATATAATTTTATACAATTTAACACTTTCGTCTATAAATATAAATTTTTAAAATATAGAACAAATTATATTTAATATCTATAGGAGTAATATTCCTTCTTTAAAATATTATAGATTCGAATGATATATATGAAATTATCATAAGCCGGTCTAATGAAATAAAATTGAATTTCTTACCATTTAACTCTTTTGTCTATAAATATATATTTTCAAAATATAGAATAAATTATATTTAATATCTTAAAATACTTTGTGTAGTAACACAATAAATTGATGATCCATATACTTATTCCACCTGAATTAGTTTAATAGTTTTCTCCTAATGATTTTTCTAATGAGACACTTATCAGCTGATCCTCTTTCTATGGCATCTTGATAAAACAAATTATTCACTCCCCTTCTGAAATTCAACTCAGAGCGCTTAAACGAAATTTTTCGATCCCTTTCTGAAATATAGAGCGCTAAAACAAATTATTTCATTCCCTTCAAAGCATTAAAACTGAAAGAAAAATTCTTCTCTCCCAAACTCATCAAACCTTAACCCTAATCCTTTCTTCCATTTTCCATCGATTCTCCTGAAGATGTGAATGATTCTACTCCCAACCCCTAACCCTAACATTTTCTCCCCTTCTCGTTCTTCTCAAACCCTTCAATTTGCATACAGAAAGTTAGGATTTTAGGGTTTGTCATGGGTTTCACGAAACTCAAGTACTTCACGAAATTATGCCATTCAGCAGTTTCAGGAAACATCTCAATCAAAGGTTTGATGTAAGTCTTTTGACGCCGATAATGATTTCCTTGAGATATGCAAAGGTCATAGCACGCTGTGAGGAGGACTTTTTCATTTTCAAGCTGTGTACAACTTTTCGTTACGGTAAGAGCTTTCTTCAACTTGCATACAGTCCCTCCTTCTACTTTCATTCAGTGTCGTGATTCACAATAAAAATTAGTTATTTTTATTCTTGTTTATGATTTAATCAATTTTTCTTCTACTATTTTATTTGTAGACATAATTTTGCTCTGCCTTTTTGGAACTACTAGTATCGGAGACAGTGTGATGCCTTCTGGAACTACACTTAGCTGAGACAGTGTGTGAGAATTCATTTCTTCCCAAAAATAAAATAATTTAGTTCTACATTATAATTTTGAGAAATTTGAGTCTTCTGATTTGGAGTTGTGGTTCTTATTAAATATGCTGACTTTTAAATCAATTTATTTGCTCTATCTTTTTTAGTACTTTACTATGTTGTGAAAATGATGCATATAGTTAGTTGGTGAATATGATAACTTATTTGCGCACTTTACTGTATTGTTAAAATGACAAACATAACTTATAGTATTTGAAAAAGAAGTAAAGTTAGACGATATAATAATTATACGAGATTCACCTTTCAATCTATATTAACCATTCATTTTAATTTTAAATATATTATTACTTTGATGTTTGGTAAAGAGTAATTGAATTTCAAAGTTCAGAAGTTCAGAGTTGTTCATTGTGATAGTAAAATTCTTCTCAACATCCAACTCACAATTTACATTTAACTTTTGTTGCCAAGGATAACATAACAGATCTGCTAAAACTAAGGCAACAAATCAACAAACATAATGGCTAATTTGAATATATAATAACTATACGATATTTCCAAATTGTAACAGATGCTGCTATACTAAAAGAGCTGAGGCAAGAATCAAGGAAATGCTATAAATATGTGACTGTTCTAATACATGAATTAAAATTTAATTTTTTTTATGAAATAAAATCAATTTTTTTACCATTTAATTCTTTCGTCTATAAATATATATTATTAAAATATAGAGCACTGCGGAGGAGATATCTGTACTGTCATTCCAACTCCACAGGAAGAGAACATCAGTGGAATTACACTACAGTAAATTTGAAGTCCTGTTTCATACTACCATACCCAACAAGAATAGTATTCCTACTACTTCACGAGTTTCTTTCATCAACGAAACACCTCACCAACGGTAATTCTTCAAATACTCGACTTATAACTTATCCTCACAAGCTGTGAAAGTTATACTTGTCAATTAATTATTACGTTAAGCTTTCTTACCAAACTCGTCATCCTAAACTAATTAACATACATGATACAAGTAATTATTACGTTAGGTTTCCATATGTTATAGCTCTCTGCGCTGGCTTTCTAACACTTCTGATCGTGCCTCAAACCGAGTTTCAGAACTCAAGTTATGTTGATTTTCATTCTGCATTTTCTTACACACTCTGTGGTAATCGATTACCAGTACCCAAAACATTCAAAAACCCAATTTTATGCAAGTAATCGATTACCAACATGTGGTAATCGATTACCACAGAATTCGAACTAAAAACACCCAGGTTTCTTCATAGCACTCATTTCTAAAAGCTCTCACGTCATCCCTTATCACACACCCAACATGAAAATTCACTACCAAAGTATGTTATAAGTAAAAATAAGGCATGCAACAATTTCAGAATATCACAAACATAATTATAACCTCAAATCATGCAAACAAACATAGAAATAACATCAATTAGACATGTCAGCAGGGCACTCAACCTCAGTTCTTAACGTGTAATCAAACCATGAACTCATAATTATGCATATGATCATACAAACAACATGAATTCAATCATAATTATCATGACATAGAAATAAGAATCAGGCATATAATCCGCACAACCCTAAAACCCCAAATCATGCAAGTTTTCCTTAAATTGGTTCTACACAACTAAACTAAGAGCCCCACCTTGCAAAGGACCTAAATTGATGAAGAACGTGATTAAATGAGGTTGATGATGATGAACACTTGATGGAATAATGGTGATGATTCTCCATTTTTCAAGGTTTTCTTCTTCGCTATTTAAATTTACACTCCAACACATACATGCAAGGAACTTGAAGACGAGCAATTCATAATTTCTCCTCCTTCTTCTTCTTACTCCATCGCCCCTCACTCTCCACTCTCTAGTTTCCTCCTTGATTTCTGATTTTGAAATAGAAAGTGTGAAAAATGTAATGTTTGGCTTGGATTTGGGGTTTTATATAAGTGGTTGGCCAATTACCAAAAATTAAAAATATGTAATGTATCAAATATTTAGCACATTAATTCGCTATTTGAAAGGAAAAATTGAATGTCTGACTTATGTATGGGAATAATTTTACAAATAATCATGTTAGTGCCCATGCGTTTAAGAATAGGATAAATTTTAAGATAATTGTATTCTAAAAAAATATACTTTCTCACCTAAATATATTCAATTCCAACTCTTTACTTTTCAAGAATTTTTATTTTAGATTATATATATATATATATATATATATATTGAATTATTAGTGTTTAACATTAATTGTGCATTAGAAAAAAAAACAAAAAAAAATGATTATTTTAAAACCAAATATACGTTGATTATAAAATTGTATTATTCAATTAAAAATGAATTTAATTAATACCACTAATCATTTAATAAATTAAGATAATTAAAATTGAAAAAAATTTTAAAGGGTAATATATTCCACTCAAACCCTTAGTCGAAAATCTCTTTTTGTACGTTTCTAGTGTAATTTTAATAAACTAGAGAAGATATATTTTAAATTTCAGAGGGTGAATTGGAAATGATAATTTTGGTTTATTAATGGAATTACCACTTATTCCTGTTAACATTTGCAAGGAAGGAAAAAAGTGTTTCCCGAATTTGAACTTAAATTTTCAAAAATATTGTCTGGGCAACCAAATTATTATATTGTAAAAACGATGACGATTTGAAAGCCCAAATATTATGCTCAAATTTTCTTCATATGAGAAATAATGGAGAGATTAAGAAAAGATTACCTATTAGATCTTACATACTAGATAAAAAAAGTAGATGTCTTTCAATTCACAAACACACTTTCACCCTACAATGAAGCATGATAAATATTAATTCTATATCTACTTAAGAAAGAGCTACGACTGTGTGGATTGGAACTACTTACGAGACATCATGAAAATTATGGGATTTGGTGAAAAGTGGGTGCGGTGGATGGATAACGGGGTTTTCAATAGCTTCACGTCGGTTTTGGTTAATGGGAGCCCTACAAAGGATTTTGCCGTATCTAGAGGCCTCAAACAGGGCGATCCTTTAGCCCCTCTATTATTTACAATAGCCGCGGAACGTCTTGCAGTGTTAATGGATAGAGCGGTGGACAGAGGAACATACTCGGGTTTCAAGGTTAATCTAGATGTCTCTTTTCACTTATTGCAATATGCGGATGACTCAGTTTTATTTGGTGAAGGATCATGGAACAACATTTTGGCTATTAAGGCTATACTAAAAGGATTTCATCTCATTTCCGGTCTTGAGATTAACTTCAATAAAAGCTCCCTTTATGGTATTGGAGTGGAAGAGATGGTACTCATGGCTGCGAAAAACTTCCTTTCTTGTAAAGTTTCTGTCTGTCCTTTTAAGTTTCTCGGTATTTTCATTGGTGGCAGTCATAGATTGGTCTCTTTCTATAAACCTATGATCGATAAGGTTCGTTCTAGATTGAAATCTTGGAAAGGTCGGTTTTTATCCATGGGTGGTAGAGTAACATCAATCAATTCCGTACTAGTAAATTTACCTATTCACTACATGTCATTCTACAAGCTCCCTAGTAGAGTTACTCGTATCCTTACTTCTATTCAAAAGAGATTCTTGTGGAACGGTTCGACGTCAGAAAAAGGTGTATCTTAGGTTCGGTGGAGCACGTATGTAAAACTAAAGAAGATGGCAGCCTAGGGGTTAAAGACATTAAGCTGTTCAATTTAGCGTTGCTTTTTAAATGGATTTGGAAAATTCTGTCGCAGGAGGAGTGTTTGTAGAGAGGCATCATTGATAGTCGGTATCCTAATCCTGCGCACGACTTTCATTTAGGAGAGGTCCCTAAGTATCTTGTCTCCCCGTCACTTTGGTGGAGAGACCTGCTTAATTTTTCTGTCTCGTGCGAAATTAATCATTTTTCTGGTCTGCTTTCTCACAAGATTGGAAATGGCGTTAATGTATCTTTCTGGCTTTCCCGTTGGGCTGGATCATACGTCTTGGCTACTGCATTCCCGGAATTATGAAATTGTGCTGATAACAAGGCTAGTCAGGTAGCTGATAATGGTAATTGAGAAGACGGAACGTGGCGTTGGAAAGTGGAGTTGTCTCACCAAAACATGGCAGAAGAATACAGTCAGCAGCTTTTAAATTTACAAGTTGTGCTGAGTGGTTTTACAGTGTGAGAAGGAGTCCAAGACAAGGTCATTTGGCTGCATAATGATAGCTCCCAATTCTCTGTTTCTTCTCTGTACTGTTTTATGCAGGAAAACGCAAGCGAGTTTGTCACGGCTCTTCAGGAGGATTTAAAGTCTGCCCTCAAGCTTGTTTGGTTAGCGCAGGTTCCCCTCAAGGTGAAAGTATTTGGCTGGAGGCTGATGCACAACAAAATTCCAACCCGTGACAATCTCGCTCGTAAAGGAATCATAATCAATATTCATGAAAAGGTTGGGAATCATAATCAATATTCTTAGAGGTGGAAAATGCTGAACACGTCTTTTTCCATTGTTCCAAATCTATTTTGGTGTGGAAGTTTATGGGCAATTGGTTGGGAGTTCCAGAGATTTACATTGGCGATATTTTGAATCACTTATCAACTTGGGTAGCCGGATGTGTTAGGAAAAATTTTAGTGTGAGCATTGTTGTAGGATTGTGGCTGACCGTATGTTGGGCCATTTGGTCGTCTAGAAACAACATCATGTTTAGAGATGAATTTTGGGATCTAGATACAATCTCTAATCGTGTCATAATTTTTTCTTGGTGGTGGATTGGTAAGAAACACAAAAACGCATTTAATTGTAACTACTACGAATGGGTTAATGTCCCTTGTGATTTTTGTAGGTCTTGATTTTAGTTAGAAGCCTTTTGATGTATACGGATTTGGATACCCTTTTGTATCCTTGATATATAACACAGAGTTTTGCTTATTAAAAAAAAAATCTATATCTACTTATATGATAGTCATAGGTAATTTAGATTTTCAATTAGTTGCAAAATATTTAGAAGGGTGAAGTTTTTCTCTACCACTTATATATGTGGTGGTTATATAAAAAAGGTGAAGATTAGAATGAAAAGTTATAATTTAGATTGTACTTCACATGAATTCATTCTTCCCTATATTCTTTCTCTAGGTATTCATTTACCATAAGTGTATTTTAATATTAGAATGAAAAGTTATAATTTATAGACTAACATTTACGATGGTCTTAGGTAATTATTTGGAGGCAAAGAATAACATCCTATTTAACGATGTATTTTGTGATATCAATGCCATTTTTAGTGCTATTGTAAGTACTTCTTGGTATTGGATGGTTCTTGGCAATCGTACTAGGCGGAAGTGCAGCCTTTACGACTGGACCAAATTCCGTTTGAATTTTTATAGTTGTTCTGTCATTGTCGGTGGTGGTGTTGTGGGGTTTTTCTTTGTATTTTGGGTATTTTCGGATTATTTGTACTCTCCTTGGATTGTATGGTTGTTTCCTTAATTTCTTATTAATGAAAGTGCTTATAAAAAAAAACTATGATCAATGAATTTTCTGAATTTTCCTTTGGTGTATTTCATATATACGTTGATCAGTAAAATTATTAAACTCTTTCTAAATGAGAAGTGTTCTTATATAAAAATCAATATTACCATTAAATGGTTTACCATTCATGTATTTTGTCAATATATATTTAATAGAAAAATTATAATCATAGTTTATTTATTACGAAGGGAATATTTAAAATGAATATTTAATTTATTCATGAATTTTATTATCTTACTATTATCGAAATTATCGTGAAAGTTATTTATTCAACTTATCAGAAATTTTTCTCGTTGTCAATAACTAGACAATATTCCTCCTTTTTAAAGAGTCATTAATTTATATAAATAAACAATAATATGAAAAATACCAGATTTTTTAATGTAAGAAAATGCTTTTACAATTCTGCCTCAATATAAATACTAAAATATAAAAAATAAAATATAATTATTTTGAATTAAAAACATCTTAACACAAAATTCTTACGATAATATATTTTTAAAAGAAATTTAGTAGTATCAAAAAACCAATAAATATTCTAAAAAAATAATCTACATTTAATTTTGAATATATATTCAAAAAACCTATAAATTCAAAAACAAATAAGTAATATTAAAAAACCCTTAAAACTATCTCTCAAACTCTCTACCACTTTGAAGATACCATTCTGAATATATATTCCCTAGAGTACTCTTGTTCTTCTAAGATGTTCTAGTGACCTTAGAAGTTGAACACTGATGCACTACTTCACTTCCATATCTTATGTCATATATGCAACACAATCGTCCTTCCACCTTCACAGCACGGAATTACTTACAACACCTATTCAATATCACTGGGTCAATCTCGTTCTACTAGAAGATTTCCATATTTCTCAAACTCCGACAAATTCATTTGATAGAAATCGTCAAATTCCCGACTCCATTAGCACTACTGGATTGCTTGAACCAAACACCACCCTTCAATTCCACGCTACTAAAATCACACCTCCTACTAAGACATCAACTGAGTCAACCGGTTCTCCTTACTTTCAAACTCTTGACTTGGGCCTACTCCCAAAGTACAAGGTTGACTAAACTTCAGAGTCCTCGTGGTCACTCAACCGAGATCCTATCTATCACGCACATAAAACTAGGCAAATCAGAGCTAATACTTCATACACTAATATTAAGAATCATCTTAGTTAAAAAGACATATGTGGCCGGAATAGGTTTACTTGTGATAACAACTTGCACGCCCTTGTTATGATATACCAACTTTGAACTTATTAATCTTCATTAGCTCTTTCTATTGCCTCACAGAACTTTGTATGAATGTTCAAACAAACTTCATGCGATATAAGGCTATGGAGAGGAGAGATTGGGTTGTGTCTTAATACGCGTGTTTTCACAAGTTGCTTGGAGTGGTCAAGGTTTGGTGTGGTTATGGTGTTTAAGTGGTATGAAGAAGCTGTTGTGGTTGTGTGGTTCACAATGGTTGTTGATGAAGATGACAGTTAGGTGGTGCTCATGGTTTAAATGTATTGATGTTGTTGATGGTTTTGTTTCTTGGTTTGTTTTTGTGAAAACTGTAACGAGAGCCTCTTGCTTCCTTGTTCTCTTCCTTTATTCTCCTTTAAAAAGGAGAACCAGTTTCCTTTTATTGGGGAAGCCATTGGATAATAGCCTCCAAAACTCAATGGCTAATGGTGTTGTTTAAGAGAGAAAAATCTTGAGTCCAATCTTTTATGCATGGCATGTTCTGAATTTCTTCTTGAGCCAAGTGTAAAATGGAGGGTTGCTTGTTGTACAACTTGAGTCAGAAAAAAAGAGGTTCATGAACCAAAGGTATGGCATCAACAAACTTTATCTGATGGTTTTAAACTTTGCAACTTAGTGTTCCCATACTGGCTTTTACCCAGTACAAGGTATTTGTACCTTTGCAATCTCTTTGGAACGATCTGTGGAAAAGTGTCACATTGGAAGCTGATGAAAACTCAGCAACTTGTACTTGTGAGTTAAAAATAAAGCAAAGTTTGTAAAGAATCCAAACTATGTTGTGCCCTTTGACCATACGAGTATGTCGCCCCTTTAGGATCAAATACCATGGTTTTTATTCCTTGGAAAATTTAGCATTAGTTGACAGAACTTTTTTTATTATGTTTAAAGACCACGTGAGATCCAACATGTCAACTTTGGTGCCATGTTCTAAATGACCAATGCTCCTTTTCATTGCTCTTTTGGTCCTTTGGAAAGTTTTCACCATGAGCTTGTTTTTGTAAACTATAAACGTAAAAAGAGAAAAAGAATGGGCCATGGGCTTGTTTGAATTATAACTTTGTAGAGATTTGTTAATAAAAAAGGATAATGGAGGAAAATATGGACATTGGATAGAATAAAATGGGCATGAAATTTGAATTGGACTCGAATCCTAATTAAGAAGGAAAATGAATCTTGGATGGATTTGGACTAAAATTGAAAAATGGTTTATAGTTAAAGATAAATGGATAATTGATGTGAAAATGGATTTAGAAAATTAGATAACATTTGGAATGAACAAATGGATCTAAATGGATAATAGATTTAGAAATGGGTTAAGAGAAATGGATATAGATAAATAGATTTTGGATAAAAAAAATGGATAAATGAAAAGATTTTTGGATTTAAAAAAAGGTATGAAAAATGATGCTAGGATAAGAGAAATGGTTAATAAATGATTATTGAAATTGGTTTGGAAATGGAAATGATAATTGAGGGTGAATAAAAAGGATAGATATTTGGTTATGGAGAGGATTCAAGGAGAGGATTACAGAGGCATCTCTTTGAAATGAGGGGCTTGCTTGATTCAATGCTCCATCCAAGATCTTGATTAAACACCTCTTGAATCTCCTTAAGATAATACCTGATAAAAATGAAACAAGCACAAACAACCTGATAAAAGGGTTAGCTATGCAATATGCTTGACCAAATATGACATGCAAGAGATCAATGGATCTAAGGGAAAAATTTGGGGTACAACAGTTGCCCCTATTTAAATATCTTCACCGGATGGTACGAGGAACAACGATCCTCGGGACGTCAAGGTGAAAGATATTTAAATATAGCAAACCGAAAATTTTGCCCTTAGATACAAAGACATGCAATGCTACTAATATGATGATATGATGCCATGAAAGATGCAAAAATGCAGACATAACAGGACACCAAAGAAAGAAGAGCTAACAACCACAGGGAAGCTTCACTGGGGAAGCAAAATGAAGGTTAGTATCTGCGAGGAAAAGACTCCTTGGGGATGCACCTAACCAACAAAAGAGACTCACTGGGGAGACTCAGAGGAAACACCGGGGATAGAAAACAAAAGGGGATCTCCACTGGGGAAAGATCCAGGGAGATGAACGACAGGTTCAAATAAGACCGGACGACACCGGGGAAAAGGCACAATCTTATTGGGTAAGAAAACAGAAAGAAGGCATGATCTCCACTGGCGGTCAGTTTGAAATAAAAGGATAGACACCCGAGAAGGAGCTTCTGGGGATTTCCTATGCTGAAGAGTTTAAACTGGGTCTTCAAGAAAAATCCAGAAAAGACAGAGACGAACTCTGCGGGCCAGATAAAAACACCTGAAATGAGCAATACAAGTTCAAGATAACCTGATATAAGCAAACGGTTTATGATAACCGAAGATAAACAACTGGAGTTTAAATGGGAACAAGGTTAATGAGCCAAGAATAGACTCTGGTATCCATATCAGTTGGTTGAGGTAACAAATAATTTGCTTCATGAGGAAAACCAGTATGAGCCGGAAAGTAACCTTATTGGATGTAGAACCAAGAAATAGGCTTCAATAAAGGTATCTAGAATGACTGATCATCAAGGCTAAACGCGACTAGATGACATTCTAGAAAGAATCCGCAATGAAGGTTGAACTGAAAAACGGTCTTCACTAGGAAAAGACATTCAAAGTGATGGAACAACAGGTTCAAGTATGACCAGTTGGCAATTTGGAAAAAGAAGAACCTTATTAGAGATTGAACCAAGAAATGGGCCCTAATAAAGTATCTAGAATGATTGATCATCAAGGCTAAACGCGACTAGATGACATTCTAGAAAGAATCCGCAATGAAGGTTGAACCGAAAAACGGTCTTCACTGGGAAAAGACATCCAAAGTGATGGAACAACAGGTTCAAGTATGACCGATTGGCACTTTGGAAAAAGAAGAACCTTATTGGAGATTGAACCAAGAAATAGGCCCCAATAAAGGTATGGAATGTGATAGGTTAGTACCGGGGTTGCGTAACTGAAGATAAGGCTTCCTGGGGAATACCCATCATGGTTGCAAGAGGATAAATAGTACCAGAGATAGATAAGCTACTTATAAGAGACTGCCAAGCTTCTTCAACAGATTGCTGCTTCAAAGATATGTTGATATCACAACACTGTTGGAGAAATAATAATGTCTGCAAGTCCATTTAGGAAAAGATGCTCCTGCGAGACACAGTGCAAAATAAATGCACGTTCAAAGATATGTTAAAAACCACACCTGCCAGGGACCAAAGTTCAATCTAGGAACAAGCTAGAAAGAAACGGTCAAATAAGACTCCAATTGAGGAATGAACTCAAATGGGAACTTATCTTATCCACATTTGGAAAAGATAATTGAACCAACCATCATCCACGAGGATACAACTCTGTGGGGAATTCTGAAAGAATGGGCACTTTATGCCTAGGGTTGACTTTCTATTGGAGAGAATAGATAAACCCAGTCATTTAGGGAGACAAACACCAAAGTGAACGAAAACGGGTAAGCACCTGAAAAAGGAAGCAGGAAAATGCTAAGATGCTATGCATATGAGTGTTTATGCCATGCTTATGCTTATGCTTATGCTGACAAAACAGACAAAAAGCGAAACTGGAGATGAAATAAACGTCTCGACAACGGATACCCAGCCGAACTCATCAGATTGGACCAATACTGGAGATGAAGAAGAATCAACAACTTCACTGGTGAAAAGAGTATTCCACTTGAGGTATGACATCATGAGGATTGCCATCATAAGCTTGATTTTTTCGTTGGTGTATAATCCATGGAGAATTGTTAAGATTAACTGAAGTAACAGCTCATTTGGGAGCTATCAAAGGATATCACAAGAATAAAGTAGTTATGTATCCTACTGGTGTAATGATCATCTTCAAGAGGATTTTATAGAAGAATTGGCATACAAGGTATTTCAATATCTTCAAACTCTTGGAGAGATCTCGGCGTAACTGCCCCAGATTAACTGTATTCATACAACAAGGTCCTTGGACTTGCTTCAGACTTGTCGTTTGATGACTGGGGAAGAGATGCCCCAGACTGATTGGCCTTTTAGAGATTTACCGAATCTCGACTTAACTGCCTCTGATTAATTGGTTTGTGAGGGTAAGTCATCAAAAGGATTTCACAGAAGAATTGACGCACCAGATGCTTCAATGTCTTCAAACTTTTGAAAAGAAATGAACCTAGACATGATTGCCCCAGTTCAACTGTATTCGTGATACTCAAACTGTAGTAGAAACGACTGGGGAATAAAACTTGCCCCTGTTGATGGGTCACTGGAGTCCACACTTGTCATAAGATGACCCGGAGAAGACTTGTTCCAGTATTTTGAACTTTGACGAGTTCTGCCCCTGATTCGGTAGATTGGCAAATCCTTCCACTTGGTTGCCCCTGACTGGGCTTGATTTATCAAATTGAATCCCCTAGCTGGCTGCATTTGCTGGGGTTTATTTGATATTGATTTGTTTTTACAAACAAGTATTATTCATAAAAAATTGGCAATTTCAATGCGATATTCATGCAAGCTTTTGAAATCAAGTTTATTGATGAAAGCACACACGGTGGAATGATTAAAATAAAAAACAAAGGTGGATTTAGTCATTTACGGAATGACAGATGAAGTGATCAACACACGCAAATAACAAAGATTATTAGGAGTCAGGTTAATCAACCTTGTTGTAGTATGCTTTCAAAACAACCTTACCTCAATTAGGTCTTTTAGGGGTTGTAATGTGGTATGGTTCATGGTTTATGAAACAAAGTATGAAGGCTCGAAGTTTCTTTGTCCCACCCCATCTTCGTGATGATCTTCAGTCCTACACTCAGTTAACTCAAGCTATACATTCAAGTTTCCGAAAGCTAGGAAGTCAACTTGATTTGAAAGAGCTGATTGGCGCCTTACGCGAAGCGCTTGCATTTGATTGCATAACCAAGTTAAACTAAGAACTACCCTGCCCCAAGGTTGACATTTAAGGGTTTTTTGTGCAAGAAAAGAAAACTCCTACTTCTAGGCTCAAAGGGTTAACGAGGGTTTTTCTTCCTTATTTCTCCAGTGTTTAGGAATTGAAACAATGCCTTATATCATCAGCAAGGTTTAATCGGCAGCATACCACAGCAATTATGAGCACGAGGTTTTCATCACCCTCC
Source organism: Lathyrus tuberosus (assembly GCA_022829125.1). Lineage (NCBI taxonomy): Eukaryota > Viridiplantae > Streptophyta > Magnoliopsida > Fabales > Fabaceae > Lathyrus > Lathyrus tuberosus. Next base: position 4,212,246 of record JALAZF010000349.1, read on the forward strand.
CCAATCTTTGCTTAACAATAAGTTTGATAAAGGGAAAGAAACAAGATGGAGATATATATTTTTGCATGGCGATAAAAAGTATATGAGTGAAACGAATGGACTTAATCCAAAAGATGCACAAACATTTCATTAACCTTGCCAATTTGAAAGTACAACAAAGCTTATAAGCTAATACAAATTCAAAGTGCAAAGAAAATACAATAAATTTGCTGAAACAGCCAAAAGACTGCCAGCTTTAGGGAATCAAAATACAGAAAATCAAAGAGGAGACACTTAATCCCTCTTTGTCTTGATACATCCTCCATATCATTACTTATCTCATGAGCGGGTAAGGAATGTTCTTGATATTAGGCTGGGAGCCATCGAAAGAGAAAATGTTTCTCTCCACTAAGTCCTTCACAATATGCTTCAGAGCAAAACAACCTTCTAAATTATGGCCTGGTGCACCTTCGTGGAATGCACAATGAGCATTGGGATTATAAGAAGGTGGAAGCGGATCAGGAGGTGGGCCTAACGACCTTGTAGTTATTAATCCTTGTTGCACCAAGGCAGGATACAATGCTTTATACGTCATAGGAATGGGAGGAATCGGAGGCCTTCCACCCTTTCTTTTGCCTGGAATGTTCTGACGAGAAACTTGAGTCCATTGGCGATAAGTAGAAGCGTTGGGCGCTCGTTGATATACTGGTGGTTGAGGAACCGACTGATAAACAGAAGCTTGATGGTTGAATGTTGGCACGATGGCGGCCACATAAGGTTGCTGAACATAGCACTGTTGTTGCTGTTGTCGTTTCCAGAACTGACTTTTCCTCTTTTTGTTTGTCATCACTACACTGGTTTCTCCTTCCCTTTTGATGGATATCTTGGCATCGTCGTTCGAACTATTCACTCTCTTGGTCATTTTTCCACTCTTCAGACCAAGCTCTACTTTAATCCCCACAGCCACAATATCGGAAAAAATAGCAGACACGCTACTGATCATCCTTTCGTAGAATTCCGGTCTCACCGTGTCGATAAACCAATCAGTTAACTCTTTTTCAGATAAAGGTGGCTCTACCTGTGAACCCAACTCTCTCCATCTCTGTGCATACTCTTTAAAATACTCGGTATCGCACTGTGCCATACTCAGTAGTTGTCTACGATCGGGCGCCAGGTCCATGTTATATCTATAATGCTTTACAAAAGCATCAGATACATCTTGAAAGCGTTGGATCCTAGATTGGTCCAAAGTCAGATACCACTTTGCGGCAGCCCCTTTAAAACTATCTTGGAAGCAGTGAATCATCAGCTTATCATTATCCATAAATGCAGCCATTCGTCGGTAATACATGAATAAATGCGACTTAGGACAGGTCGCACCAGAGTATGGGTCAAAATTGGGTAGTTTGAACTTGGGTGGAATTACCAAGCTTGAGACTAAGCACATGTCTTTAACATTAGTAGTAGATACATTGATCCTCTCCATTGCTTCCAATTTCCTCCGCATTGTCTCTACACTTTCCTTCAACCTTTCATGTCGATTATCCCCTTCTTCGGACATATTGACATGAACATAAACCGGATGTGGGTTCTGAAATATTTGGCGCACCTGAGCTTGCACTGTTGCTGGAGTGAAGGTAGGAATAGCTTGAAAAGCCTCATTAACCAAGGGAACATCTTGTTGAGTAGAAGTGACGGCCGGAGCATGCATAAAGTTAAAAGGCATGCCCAAAGTGGGGTTCACAATAGTAACGGGAGGTTCTACAGTTGTAGTGATAATCTCGGAGACCACCGTCGCTTGTGTATCCATCCTTGCACTCATAACTTGAATTGCTTCCAGAATCCGCCCCATTCCTCCTCGGAGCTCACTCAATTCATTGTTGACTCTGTCCATTTCACCGTATTGTTCAGACATCCTTTGTCGAGTTTGGCTCGGGTGACGATTCAAAGACGATTCTGGAGGGAAAACGGCAACATGAGACGGAGACAGAGAGGAAATGCACATGCTATGACATGATGCAAATGAGATGCTAATGCAAGCCCAATGGTTTCAAGGAACTCAAAGGTAAGTTGCAAAAATTTTTGGAAAACAGAAGTAGTTTTTGTTTTTTAAAATCCAAGCTCTGTTGATCTTTTGAAAAGGAAACAAACATTTGAATTCCTCGAAACCAGAGGGCTAAGAATGCTTGAATGTAGAGATGCATAAAGCATACAAGCACAGACATATGTACACACAACAAAACAATACAAACCCTAGGTTTATTGGTCTCCTGAATGGAGCCATGGTCTACCCATCCCAAAAGGCATGTACTACTGGTTTTCACCTGCTGAATAAGGTTCTAAAGAGTTCCCAGAATCTACAATCCATCTTTCGAATTTTATCGACTTCCCAGATGACTCGGTAATCAATAAAATTCTCAAGAGGATCCTGTCTGAGTGTAGTATCGCGTGACAACCAATTCAGAAATAGACTCCATCATGGTCACCGCACTATATCCTAAAAGGCCAAGTGGGGTTTGGTAACTACGGTTCTCAATATCATGGGCTCCTAGGTTGAGAGTAGCACGTTTTCACGAATAGGATCGTTCAACATGACTAAACTCTCAAGAGGGCCTCGACTGAGTAATGGTGTCTCAAGTTAACTTTTTCAGGAATCGACTCCTTCAAAGCCTCCTGGAATATACCATCGTCCTATCATAAGTGCACTCAAAATCTGGGTATAGGATTTATCTCACCACTCAAGAATCAAACCAACCAAAGATAATCAAGCACAACATATATACAGGCAATCAGACAGATATACACAAATATAGCAAGCAAGTAAGTAAAACAAATATAACAAAGGTGGGCTTAACACTCAAAAATAAGAATGATCCCCAATGAAGTCGTCATTTCTGTTGCGGTGAAAATCGGATAACAAGCTATTAATTAACTTGCATCATTTTCTTTTACGCCTAGGAAAGGTATTAACACCCTAAACGTCTGTAGTACTCTACAGGAACCTCTTGTTTTACTTGTTAAATCTTACTCGCTCGCTAAGGGTACTATGCTAACGGTTGAAACCCTAGGGGTTAGTATCTAAGTATACTCGACAAGGCATCGCACCTTACGCCTACGTATCCTCGGGAATAGAATCAGAGTATGCGTAGTTCTACTTCTACTGAATGATTGACTGTGGTCAATATTCTGAGGGGAAATGAGCGTGACATCATTGTAGAGTATAAGAACTCTCTAAGTCTAGTTATAATGGTCCTATGTTATGTTTTAGTCAATAGCGAAAGTGGGTATTCATTAGGATGAATATCACACAGAGTGTAAAAACTCTCTCCTAAGGCTAGTTATGATTCCATGGCTCTGATGAGGCCAAGAAATAAAGGTAAGCTCTTATGAGGCTACTAAGGTAAGATGGGGGCTAATGACTTAGGAGTCAACTTAGTTCACCTTCCTTTGGAATGGGGGGATACAGTTGATAAGAAAACTAAAAGATAACAAGTTCATGCAAACATGATGATTAGAAAAAGACATGAATATGATACTGAGATGAGATAAAATCATGATATCAATAAAAAGTGAGAATTAAACACAATAGACAAAGATTAACCATGATGGATAAAGATAACATGGCAAGATTCATCAAGAAGTGCAATAAAGACTTATAAACATTTATAAACCAAACATGCATAAAGGTCTCGAAAATAAATATTTTTGTCAATTTCTTTTCATATTTGAGAAATAGGTTCAATAAGGGAAATGTAGCAAAAAGAACGGAAGGAAAATGTTAAAAATCAAATAAGTTATGACAATTTGAAAATTGAGATACAAACTATAAAATAAATAAAGATAACTAAGTGGTAAAAATTAAGGAAATGGCAGTTCTAGGATTTGAACTCAAGACACTCGCTTGCAGCCCAAAACTCACACCACCAGGCCAGGGCGCGCATCTTGACATGTGAAGGGTAGAATACATATATATCTAAAAAGCAAGCAAAAATCAGGAAAATAACTAAAAGGACTAGGGCGAGGGGGATTCGAACCCCAGTCCTAAGGGTTAAAGGCACGACTTCTCTACCACTGGGGTGGCTATACATCCATTGTATATAACACCCCTAATAATATTTAAACCAAGTCGAATGGAATAAATGCTGATTTTAAAAACAAACAGGCGAGGAAACATACGTGAACGTGTACGTGCTACATGTGAGACATTCAACAACTGGTCATTAAGAGATTAAGTGGCCACATGATGAAAAATAAACCCCACCAATCCCAAGCTGCCACAACACCCTCTCCTTCCATGCAACAAAATACACGCATAGAATAACCGCTCGTGCAAACCAGCCATGTTACTCTCACCTTACTCCAACATTTACAGACCCATATCCTCACCTTCTCCTTAAAATAAAAACCTGATTATTAATTGGTCATCCACTAAGTAGACTACAAAACAACAAAACAACCTTAGCCCATCCTCATTTGCCAAGCCATTTTCATGCACGACACCAGATTAGATTCCTTAAAGCCAAACTGCTCATGCAAACCAGATTAACACCATGGATTCATCAACATTCACAGCCATTTTCAACCTTATTTCACGACCAAAATTTATAGGGAAAACGTGTGGTGTACAACTCAAACATTAGAACAAACGTTAAACCTTAATCCAAGAAACAGAGCCCTAAACATTCACGTGGAAAACCCAAGACAGTGGTCATGTTGCCTTTGCATCTTTTTCAGTCTAAAACTCACAAAGCAAAATCCTTGTGTACCATTCAGAATGTGGACTAGTTCTAACCCTTGGATAACTCAAGATACCATCTCAAACCTGGACTGAACAAACATGAAAGAAAGGTTTCCAAACTAGCATAAAAGCTATCAGCATGAAGGAGCATGATTAATGACAAACATAATATTACTTCAGACTTCTAACAAGTGTAGGCATATTAACAACAATGAGGTCATACATACCAGGACATGAGGACAATGAATAAGGAAAAGAGGAGACTTACCACGTGCACTGCCTCATCTCTGTGAGCTCTTAGACTTCACTCCAAACTAGCTTCCTCCTTAAAAGATAACAGCTTGCACGCCCTTGTTATGATATACCAACTTTGAACTTATTAATCTTCACTAGCTCTTTTTATTGCCTCACAGAACTTTGTATGAATGTTCAAACAAACTTCATGCGATATAAGGCTATGGAGAGGAGAGATTGGGTTGTGTCTTAATACGCGTGTTTTCACGAGTTTCTTGGAGTGGTCAAGGTTTGGTGCGATATTTGTGGTGTGGTTATGGTGTTTTAGTGGTATGAAGAAGCTGTTGTGGTTGTGTGGTTCACAATGGTTGTTGATGAAGATGACAGTTAGGTGGTGCTCATGGTTTTAACGTATTGATGTTGTTGATGGTTTTGTTTCTTGGTTTGTTTTTGTGAAAACTGTAACGAGAGCCTCTTGCTTCCTTGTTCTCGTCCTTTTTTCTCCTTTAACAAGGAGAACCAGTTTCCTTTTATAGGGGAAGCCGTTGGATAATAGCCTCCAAAACTCAATGGCTAATGGTGTTGTTTAAGAGAGGACAATCTTGAGTCCAATCTTTTACGCATGGCATGTTCTGAATTTCTTCTTGAGCCAAGTGTAAAATGGAGGGTTGCTTGTTGTACAACTTGAGTCAGAGAAAAAGAGGTTCATGATCCAAAAGGTATGGCATCAACAAACTTTATCCGATGGTTTTAAACTTTGCAACTTAGTGTTCCCATACTGGCTTTTACCAAGTACAAGGTATTTGTACCTTTGCAATCCCTTTGGCACGATATGTGGAAAAGTGTCACATTGGAAGCTGATGAAAACTTAGCAACATGTACTTGTGAGTTAAAAATAAAGCAAAGTTTGTAAAGAAACCAAACTATGTTGTGCCCTTTGACCATACGAGTATGTCGCCCCTTTAGGATCAAATACCATGGTTTTTATTCCTTTGAAAAGTTAGCATTAGTTGACAGAACTTTTTTTATTATGTTTAAAGACCACGTAAAATCCAACATGTCAACTTTGGTGCCATGTTCTAAATGACCAATGCTCCATTTCATTGCTCTTTTGGTCCTTTGGAAAGTTTTCACCATGAGCTTGTTTTTGTAAACTATAAACGTAAAAAGAGAAAAAGAATGGGCCATGGGCTTGTTTGAATTATAACTTTGTAGAGATTTGTTAATAAAAAAGGATAATGGAGGAAATATGGACATTGGATAGAATAAAATGGGCATGAAATTTGAATTGGACTCGAATCCAAATTAAAAAAGAAAATGAATCTGGGATGGATTTGGACTAAAATTGAAAAATGGTTTATGGTTAAAGATAAATGGATAATTGATGTGAAAATGGATTTAGAAAATTAGATAACATTTGGAATGGAGAAATGGATCTAAATGGATAATAGATTTAGAAATGGGTTAAGAGAAATGGATATAGATAAATAGATTTTGGATAAAAAAAATGGATAAATGAAAAGATTTTTGGATTTAAAAAAAGGTATGAAAAATGGATACTTGGATAAGAGAAATGGTTAATAAATGATTATTGAAATTGGTTTGGAAATGGAAATGACAATTGAGGGTGAATAAAAAGGATAGATATTTGGTTATGGAGAGGATTCAAGGAGAGGGTTACCGAGGCATCTCTTTGAATTGAGGGGCTTGCTTGATTCAATGCTCCATCCAATATCTTGATTAAACACCTCTTGAATCTCCTTAAGATAAAACCTGATAAAAATGAAACAAGCACAAACAACCTGATAAAAGGGTTAGCTATGCAATATGCTTGACCTAATATGACATGCAAGAGATCAATGGATCTAAAAGAAAAATTTGAGGTACAACTGTGGGGAATACCAACATGGTGATTCCATAACCCATTGGGAAAAACTAAGAAATCCTAATACGGGGAGCTCTGGTTCTATGGGAGAATTGTTGATGATTTCATGACAGAGACTTCCTTATCGTTAATGGGTCTTCCTTTAAAGCACTGCGGAGGGGATATCTTTACTGTCATTCCAACTCCACAGGAAGAGAACATCAGTGGAATTACACTACAGTAAATTTGTAGTCCTGTTTCATACTACCATACCTAACAAGAATAGTATTCCTACTACTTCACGAGACACCTCACCAACGGTAATTTTTCAATTACTAGACTTACAACTTATTCTCAGAAGCTGTGAAAGCTATACTTGTCAATTAATTATTACATTAAGCTTTCTGACCAAACTCATCAACCTAAACTAATTAACATACATGATACAAGTAATTATTACGTTAGGTTTCCATATGTTATAGCTCTCTGCGCTGGCTTTCTAACACTTCTGATCGTGCCTCAAACCGAGTTTCAGAACTCAAGTTATGCAGATTTTCATTATGCATTTTTTTACACACTCTATGGTAATCGATTACCAGCACCCAATACATTCAAAAACCCAATTTTATGCAAGTAATCGATTACCAACATGTGGTAATCGATTACCACCGAATTCGAACTAAAAAACACCCAGGTTTCTTCATAGCACTCATTTCTAAAAGCTCTCATGTCATCCCTTATCACACACCCAACATGAAAATTCACTACCAAAGCATGTTATAAGTAAAAATAAGGCATGCAACAATTTCACAATATCACAAACATAATTATAACCTCAAAACATGCAAACAAACTTAGAAATAACATCAATTAGACATGTCAGCAGGGCACTCAACCTCAGTTCTTAACGTGGAATCAAACCATGAACTCATAACTATGCATATGATCATACAAACAACATGAATTCAATCATAATTATCATGACATAGAAACAAGAATCAGGCATATAATCCGCACAACCCTGAAACCCCAAATCATGCAAGTTTTCCTTAAATTGGTTCTACACAACTAAACTAAGAGCCCATCCTTGCAAAGGACCTAAATTGATGAAGAACGTGATTAAATGAGGAAGATGATGATGAACACTTGATGGAATAATGGTGATGATTCTCCATTTTTCAAGGTTTTCTTCTTCGCTATTTAAATTTACACTCCAACACATACATGCAAGGAACTTGAAGACAAGCAATTCATAATTTCTCCTCCTTCTTCTTCTTACTCCGTCGCCCCTCACTCTCCTTTCTCTAGTTTCCTCCTTGATTTCTGATTTTGAAATAGAAAGTATGTGAAAAATGTGAGGTTTGGCATGGACTTAGGGTTTTATATATGTGGTTGGCCAATTATCAAAACTTAAAAATATGTAATGTATCAAATATTTAGCACATTAATTCGCTATTTGAAAGGAAAAATTAAATGTCTGACTTATGTATGGAAATAATTTTACAAATAATCATTTTAGTGCCCATGTGTTTAAGAATAGGTTAAATTTTAAGATAATTGTATTCTAAAAAAACTTTCTCACCTAAATATATTCAATTCCAACTCTTTACTTTTCAAGAAATTTTTTTTTTTAGATTATATATATATATATATATATATATATATATATATATATATATATTGAATTATTAGTGTTTAATATTAATTGTGCACTAGAAAAAAAACAAAAAAAAAATGATTATTTTAAAAACAAATATACGTTGATTAGAAAATTGTATTATTCAATTAAAAATGAATTTAATTAATGCCACTAATCATTTAATAAATTAAGATAATTAAAATTGAAAAAAAATTTAAAGGGTAATATATTCCACTCAAACCCTTAGTCGAAAATCTCTTTTTGTACGTTTCTAGTGTAATTTTAATAAACTAGAGAAGATATATTTTAAATTTCAGAGGGTGAATTGGAAATGATAATTTTGGTTTGTTAATGGAATTACCACTTATTCCTGTTAACATTTGCAAGGAAGGAAAAATGTGTTTCCCGAATTTCAACTTAAATTTTCAAAAATATTGTCTGGGCAACCAAATTATTATATTGTAAAAACGATGACGATTTGAAAGCACAAATATTATGCTCAAATTTTCTTCATATGAGAAATAATGGAGAGATTAAGAAAAGATTACCTATTAGTTATTACATACTAGACAAAAAAAGTAGATGTCTTTCAATTCACAAACACACTTTCACCCTACAATGAAGCATGATAAATATTAATATCTATATCTACTTATGAAAGAGCTACGACTGTGTGGATTGGAACTACTTACGAGACGTCATGAAAATTATGGGATTTGGTGAAAAGTGGATGCGGTGGATGGATAATGGGGTTTTCAATAGCTTCACGTCGGTTTTGGTTTATGGGAGCCCTATAAAGGATTTTGTCGTATCTAGAGGCCTCAAACAAGGCGATCCTTTAGCCCCTCTATTATTTACAATAGCCGCGGAAGGTCTTGCAGTGTTAATGGATAGAGCGGTGGACAGAGGAACATACTCGGGTTTCAAGGTTAATCTAGATGTCTCTTTTCACTTATTGCAATATGCGGATGACTCGGTTTTATTTGGTGAAGGATCATGGAACAACATTTTGGCTATTAAGGATATACTAAAAGGATTTCATCTCATTTCCGGTCTTGAGATTAACTTCAATAAAAGCTCCCTTTATGGTATTGGAGTAGAAGAGATGGTACTCATGGCTGCGAAAAACTTCCTTGCTTGTAAAGTTTCTGTCTGTCCTTTTAAGTTTCTCGTTATTTTCATTGGTGGCAGTCATAGATTGGTCTCTTTCTGGAAACCTAAGATCGATAAGGTTTGTTCTAGATTGAACTCTTGGAAAGGTCGGTTTTTATCCATGGGTGGTAGAGTAACATCAATCAATTCCATACTAGCAAATTTACCTATTCACTACATGTCATTCTACAAGCTCCCTAGTAGGGTTACTCGTATCCTTACCTCTATTCAAAAGAGATTCTTGTGGAACGGTTCGACGTCAAAAAAAGGTGTATCTGGGGTTCGGTGGAGCACGGTATGTAAAAATAAAGAAGATAGCAGCCTAGGGGTTAAAGACATTAAGTTGTTCAATTTAGCGTTGCTTTTTAAATGGATTTGGAAAATTCTGTCGCAGGAGGAGTGTTTGTGGAGAGGCATCATTGATAGTCGGTATACTAATCCTGCGCACGACTTTCATTTAGGAGAGGTCCCTAAGTATCTTGTCTCCCCGTCTTGCGGAATTAATCATTTTTCTGGTCTGCTTTCTCACAAGATTGGAAATGGCGTTAATGTATCTTTCTGGCTTTCCCGTTGGGCTGGATCATACGTCTTGGCTACTGCATTCCCGAAGTTATGGAATTGTGCTGATAACAAGGCTAGTCGGGTAGCTGATAATGGTAATAGAGAAGACGGAACGTGGCGTTGGAAAGTGGAGTTGTCTTACCAAAACATGGCAGAAGAATACAGTCAGCAACTTTTAAATTTACAAGCTGTGCTGAGTGATTTTACAGTGTGGGAAGGTGTCCAAGACAAGGTCATTTAGCTGCATAGTGATAGCTTCCAATTCTATGTTTCTTCTCTGTACTGTTTTATGCAGGAAAACGCAAACGAGTTTGTCACGGCTCTTCAGGAGGATTTAAGGTCTGCCCTCAAGCTTGTTTGGTTAGCGCAGGTTCCCCTCAAGGTGAAAGTATTTGGCTGGAGGCTGATGCACAACAAAATTCCAACCCGTGACAATCTCGCTCGTAGAGGAATCATAATCAATATTCATGAAAAGGTTTGCTCTTTTTGTTTCTTAGAGGTGGAAAATGCTGAACACGTCTTTTTCCATTGTTCCAAATCTATTTTGGTGTGGAAGTTTATGGGCAATTGGTTGGGAGTTCCAGAGATTTACATTGGCGATATTTTGAATAACTTATCAACTTGGGTAGCCGGATGTGTTAGGAAAATTTTTTGTGTGAGCATTGTTGTAGGATTGTGGCTGACCGTATGTTGGGCCATTTGGTCGTCTAGAAACAACATCATGTTTAGAGATGAATTTTGGGATCTAGATACGATCTCTAATCGTGTCATAATTTTTTCTTGGTGGTGGATTGGTATGAAACACAAAAACGCATTTAATTGTAACTACTACGAATGGGTTAATGTCCCTTGTGATTTTTGTAGGTCTTGATTTTAGTTAGAACCCTTTTGATGTATACGGATTTGGATACCATTTTGTATCCTTGATATATAACACAGAGTTTTGCTTATTAAAAAAAAATCTATATCTACTTATATGATAGTCATAGGTAATTTAGATTTTGAATTAGTTGCAAAATATTTAGAAGGGTGAAGTTTTTCTCTACCACTTATATATGTGGTGGTTATATAAAAAAGGTGAAGATTAGAATGAAAAGTTATAATTTAGAGTGTACTTCACATGAATTCATTCTTCCCTATATTCTTTCTCTAGGTATTCATTTACCATAAGTGTATTTTAATATTAGAATGAAAAGTTATAATTTATAGACTAAAATTTACGATGGTCTTAGGTAATTATTTGGAGGCAAAGAATAACATCCTATTTAACGATGTATTTTCTGATATCAATGCCATTTTTAGTGCTATTGTAAGTACTTCTTGGTATTGGATGGTTCTTGGCAATCGTACTAGGAGGAAGTGCAGCCTTTACGACTGGACCAAATTCCGTTTGACTTTTTATAATTGTTCTGGCATTGTCGGTGGTGGTGTTTTGGGGTTTTTCTTTGTATTTTGCGTGTTGTCGGATTATTTGTACTCTCCTTAGATTGTATGGTTGTTTCCTTAATTTCTTATTAATGAAAGTGCTTATAAAAAAAAACTATGATCAATGAATTTTCTGAATTTTCTGAATTTTCCTTTGGTGTATTTCATATATACGTTGATCAGTAAAATTATTAAACTCTTTCTAAATGAGAAGTGTTCTTATATAAAAATCAATATTACCATTAAATGGTTTACCATTCATGTATTTTGTCAATATATATTTAATAGAAAAATTATAATCATAGTTTATTTATTACGAAGGGAATATTTAAAATGAATATTTAATTTATTCATGAATTTTATTATCGTACTATTATCGAAATTATCGCGAAAGTTATTTATTCAACTTATCAGAAATTTTTCTCGTTGTCAATAACTAGACAATATTCCTCCTTTTTAAAGAGTCATTAATTTATATAAATAAACAATAATATGAAAAATACCAGATTTTTTAATATAAGAAAATGCTTTTACAATTCTGCCTCAATATAAATACTAAAATATAAAAAATAAAATATAATTATTTTGAATTAAAAACATCTTAACACAAAATTCTTACGATAATATATTTTTAAAAGAAATTTAGTAGTATTAAAAAACCCATAAATATTCTAAAAAAATAATCTACATTTAATTTTGAATATATATTCAAAAAACCTATAAATTCAAAAACAAATTAGTAATATTAAAAAACCCTTAAAACTATCTCTCAAACTCTCTACCACTTGGAAGATACCATTCTGAATATATATTTCCTAGAGTACTCTTGTTCTTCTAAGATGTTCTAGTGACCCTAGAAGTTCAACACTGATGCACTACTTCACTTCCATATCTTATGTCATATATGCAACACAATCGTCCTTCCACCTTCACAGCACGGAATTACTTACAACACCTATTCAATATCACTGGGTCAATCGCATTCTACTGGAAGATTTCCATATTTCTCAAACTCCGACAAATTCATTTGATAGAAATCGTCAAATTCCCGACTTCATACACTAATATTAAGAATCATCTTGGTTAAAAAGACATATGTGGCCGGAATAGGTTTACTTATGATGTTTCAAGGCTAGGTTGAGAATCGACCTGCTCTGATACCAGTTTTAACAACCCGTATAATATATATCTAGAATAATAGCATACAAGTGTTAATTCTTGGTACTGATATAACACAAGTGCCTAACGACATCATTATATACACATGTCCAAACAAAAAAGAAACATCTATGGCACATGTTATACAATATTTCCTAAAATAAAACTATGAGATATATGCAATATCTTCATTGCACACAATCAACGGTGGAAGATCACACTAATCTGTATCCTTTGAAACATCAACGGATACCTTATTTTGCATATAACCTACAAACAACACCTGAAAAACAACAACTATATTGAGGTGAAATAATAATCTCAGTGAGTTCCCTATCTTATGTAGAGAAATCTTTAACGTTTTTTGATAAAAAATATTTTTGTTTAGAAAAATTAAATAGTGCTTTTTATTAATATATTTTTAATTTTCAAAATATTATAACAACAAAAAATTATATTTGAACAATATTTTCGAATGTGTCACATGGCCCTATGGGGTGATGTGACATAAATGAAATAGAAATATTAACATGTATGATGATATAATATGTCGCTTCAATATTTTTTTTTTGATAACCGGAAATTTTATTAATAAGAGATTAAGGAAATCTCGAACCAACAAACTACATCCAACAACGAAATAAATAAATTACAAAAAATCGAGTGGCTTTTTATACCATTCGTACAACCTACAAGTCATACTACTTTTACAACCTAGAATTAACCAATTCCACGATGTGGCTTTAATATCGTTGACAATGTCATTAGCATTAAAGATAGCGTCGTTGTATAGAATATTGTTCCGACATCTCCAAATATTCCAACATGTTATAAACCATAATGAATTAACCTTTCCCTCTTTGTATCTACCACGAAGTTTCGAAGTCCACGAATTCAAATGTCGACCCACCGTAGATTCGACTATTCTATCAACTTCAACCCACTCACAAATCTTATTCCACACCAACGAAGATTTAGCACAAGATACGAAAAGATGAGTAGAATCGTCGATGTGATGAAAACAAAACATACAAACCTCTTCATGAGCATTATCAATAATATGTCTTGTACTTAAATTGGCTCTCGTGGGCAGTCTATTGAGACTCAACCTCCATCCAAAAATCTGAATTTTCGGCGGTAAAACCGTCTTCCATAATTGCTTCAAAAAATCAGCTAAGTCTCCCTCAATCTCGTCATCAAACAGTGACTCATTCAAGCAGCAATAGAAAGATTTGACAGAGAATGTGGATGATTCATGTTCTAACCAAACCCAAATGTCTGCGATATTCCGCCTCATAACCACCTGCTTCAGTAAATTGTGTAGAACCATTACCTCGTCTCCCAACCCTTCCAGATCATCGCCGGAACCGTCCATAATGTTCCACTGCCAAGCTTCGCCCACCCACTCTCCCATGTCCATCACCGAACAGACCTTGTTCCTGCTAGCACAGAATAAAGAAGAAAACCTCTCTTTCAATGCCGTGTCTCCAATCCATGCCATCTGCCAAAAAGCAATATTCGCTCCATCTCCCACCTTGCAATCCACGTAATCGCTAAAACGATGTGAATCGTCAACTGATAATTTCAACAAATCCTTCATCCATAAAGAAGTATTTCGCCAACCTCCACCATCATTGCCGACTTGCAAAATAGTACTCAGGTTTGAGTATCTAGCTTCAAGCGTGTGCCTCCAAATTTCGCTCCCACCACTATAAAATTTCCAAATCCACTTTGCAAGAAGGGCCTTATTAAACCGACCAGCATGTTTGATGCCTAGACCTCCACGATGTTTCGGTTTACAAATAGAACTCCAAGAAACCCGTGCCACATAACTTTTATCCTTATGACCAGCCCAAACAAACCGACGTTGGATGGATATAATCTCCCGAACCACCACAAGTGGGGCCTTGAAGAAAGCAAGGTGGTGGATAGGAAGGTTAGCAAGCACCGAGTTAATAAGAGAAACTCTTCCACCAATGGATAGATTACTACCATTCCAATTAGAAAGTCTTTTCTTCAAGCAAGAAATAACGGGATTCAAGAACGAACGACGACGATGATTTCCACCAAGAGAAAGACCCAGAAATTTGAACGGCATACTACCTAATTTGTACTGAAGAAATTGGGCAGCCGCAAGGAGGAAATCAGGATCAATTCCGATACCAAAGATGCTGCATTTGCAAAATTTAAATTTTAGGCCAGATGTAACTTCGAATGCCCGCAGAACAGCTTTAAACGCCCAGACATTAAGCACTGAACCATCTCCGATGAGTAACGTATCGTCATCGAACTGGAGAATGGTAGGGGATGGACATTCATGAATTCTGAAGGCAGACAGCATATTCCTCTCCGAAGCAGATCTGATGAGAATAGCCAAACCCTCGGCCATGATTGTGAAAAGAAACGGAGCTAACGGATCGCCCTGTTTTAAACCTCTATCAGCCTTGAAATCCTTGTAGGGGCTGCCGTTAATGAGCACAGACATATAGCTATTGAAAACAGAGCCACAGATCCATCTCATCCAATTACTACCGAATCCCATCTTGACAAGCATTTCGTCAAGAAATGGCTAATCAACGCAGTCGTAAGCTTTTGCAAAATCAACCTTGAATAATATGCACTCCTTCTTATATCTTTTAGCATAATCAACAATCTCATTAGCCAACCGAATACCGTCAAATATTTGACGGCCAGGAATGAAATCCGTTTGGGATGGCGATATAAGCTTGTGTATGATTGTGCCAAGCCTAGAAACCATCATCTTGGAAATAACTTTGTTCACACAGGAAATCAAACAAATTGGATGGAAATCATCAAAGCATTGAGGATTATCAATCTTCGGTATCAACGAGATGAACGAAGAAGCGAACATCTTAGGAAGAAACCCAGTCTCGAAGAAGTTCAGAATCGCCTTAGTAAACTCCCCACCAATTATATCGCAACAAGATTTAATAAACAGAAAGTTGAAACCGTCGACTCCAGGGCATTTATTACGGTCACAACCAAAAACAGCAGTCTTCACGTCTTCAGCATTGAAATCATCCTCAATAATCCTTCTGTCAAATTCATCAATACTCGGCACACTAGGGATTATGTTCTCAGACTTAAAGATATTCTGCTTCTGAAGTCTGGCTGCAAAGAAATTCGCAGCAGCATGTTTGATCTCCTCAGGTTCTTCAACTAAACCACCGTCAAAATTAATTGTCGCGATATAGTTAGATCGATTCCTCGACTTGAGGCAATTATGGAAATATTTGGTATTATGATCTGTAAGATATATGTGACCCTAAGAGGGGGTGAATTAGGTTCTTAGACGATTATCCCGATTTTTGACGATATTTAATATTTACTCTCCTAAAGATTTCTAAGTGCTGAAAAGGTAAATGCGGAAAGTAAATGAACACCAGGAAGTATAGTGGTTCCCCTCACAGGTCGAGAGTACTCCACTCCCCTTTCAACATGAAAGAGATTTTACTATAGTTTTGGACAAGACAAGACTCTTCCTAGTCTTTATATACAAGTCACTAACTATCAACCACCAAGAACACCCTCTTGGATTTTACTAGTTTAAAGTACAACCAAGAAGAAATCTTACAATGGACCTCTTGTATCTACAATCCGGATAACAAGGATTCTAACAAACCCTATAAGAGAAACAATCCTTCCCTTATAGTCAACACCTAAAACCAAACACTTGTTGGACCTTTTAGGATTTTACAATAGTTCTGAATTTTGTGTAAATAGATGAAACTTTGATTCTTCAATATATCAATCCAAAGATTGATCTTCTCCCTTTTGTAACAATCACTCTTAATGATATTATACAAGTGTTCAACACAATTGAAATGAAACAAATGCAGTATGTGTGAATATTTTATGCAAAGGTTTCACTTTTAGAAAGTTTGTTAAGAACACTTTGATAAAATGAAAGTTTTGGTAAAAGAATGATTGTTTGAAATTTTGAGCAAGGAGGTGTTTTTAAATCTGAAAAATTGATGTTTATATAATGCACAAAACACCTCTACATAAAGGTATTATGATATGCAACAATGCCATGCTTTTAAAATATAAAACCAATGATCATTTTCATGAAAAGATACATATTTTCGCATGCAAGAACAGTGGTAATCGATTACTCCAAGTGGGTAATCGGTTACTCGCTCCCAACGTACAAATATATTCAAAATTAAAACATGCTGTAAATTGTGGCGGTTATTTTGTTCAGTTACGTCGGTTCAAAACGCCATAATTAACCAAAAACAAAATGTTTAAATAAATTGAAAAATTAAAAATTTGTCTAAATTTTTGAACCAATATTATGCAAAATCTATGGATTTATCCAAGTCAATAGATTATATTTAAAAGAGATTTAACATAGTTCAAATATGAAAAAAAAAATAGAGTTTCAAATGTATGATAAAAAATATTTTGGTTTTTTTTTGAAAGCTAGAAATAATTATATATTTTCAACCAAATGAACCATGTATGCAAGTGAATTTTGAAGATTATTTTGAGAACTATTTTATCAATATATATTGCATGCTTGAGACACTTTTGAACACTTGTATGCAACCATATTGATAAGTGAGAGTTATACCTTGATTATACTTGAGAATTCTTCAAGACTTGTAAAAATTAAAAAACTTTGTGCTAGCTTCAATGTCTTGATCCATTCTTTTTTAGCAAGCATAACATCTTGAATGAATAATGTTGTCTTCATCAAAATCATTGAGAAGCTTGCCTTCACATTCTCCCCCTTTTTGATGATGACAATCCAATTTTGAAAATTTGCTTTAATCTTGTTTCACTAACACAAAAGGTTCCCCCTTGATCAATGCTCCCCCTAAATTCATGATTTAGAGAGTCTTTGCTAGCTGCATTTTGTTAGAGAAAAACAAACACAAAAACATACATCTTCTCCCCCTTTGTCATTAGCAAAAAGGATGGGAAAAGACTTGAAATATATAAAGAAATCTTGAAAAATGAAAAATAATTTTTACCTATGAGTTTTACCTCATGAAAGACTTCATCAAACATTTATTCTTGCCGAAACATGATTTTGAAGTCTTTGTCACAAAGTTGGCTTTTAGAAGATATTCCTTTAGTCCTTTAACATAAAGTACATCTTTAATGAATGTGAAAGTTAGTGCTTCAACTTTGCCAATGCCAAGAATTCTTCCTTTAAGGTATTCCCCATATGTGAAATAACTCTTGGACTTTGAGAATTAGATTTGAAAGTTAGTTTATTCCTCCCATCAAAAGCTTAGAGCCACCACTTATCAAAACAACATAGATTTAAAGTGGTCCTCAAGCAAACCTACAAAACAAATTAGGTTTGATTTGGTACCCAATGTACTTTGGGTCCATCATAGTTAGTTCCTTTCTTAATCCACACATAATGCCCACTTGCAACACTAAAGTTTCTTACATAGCAAGCATTAGGTGTATGGCTAACAATACCACAATAAAAACAAGTAGGTTCAAAGTTACTCTTATATCTTGGAACATAAAATTTCTTTTTAGGAAATCTTTTCTTTTTAGGATTAGGATGCACATTCCTAGGTTTGTTCACTTTCTCTTTGGAAGTTCGATCCATAGCCTTAAAAAATATAGTTTTACTTGAACTTGGTTTAGAAAGCCAAGTCCACTTTTATCATTTGGATATCTTTGTTGACTAAGGACTTCTTCCAATCCAATTTGTCCTTTCTCATACCTTTCAAGTACTCTTTTTAATTGAACAATTTGAAAAGAGAGATATTCACAATTTTTACATACAAAATTCTATTTTTCACTAATCATCTTTTGTTTCTCATTTTCGATCTCTTTTTCTAATGAAACATTTTTTTCTTCTAAAGTTGAAATTTGTTTCTTTTGAGATGATATAGTTTTATACAGAATTTTGCATTCATTTAACAATTCATTTATGGCTCCTTGTGCATCACTATAAAAAAAATTATTACTAACCTCATCTTCTTCATCATCGGAGTGATGTGAAGCTATCAATGCAAGATTTACATGTTCTTCATCTGAAGATGAACTTATTTTGCTGTCTACATATGTTTTCCTTTCCTTTTTATGATTTTTTTCTTGAATTTATTTTTCATTTGAAGTGTAGGGCATTCACTTTTAACATGTGTAATACCCCATAATTTTGTGAGCATTTTTGGATAATATTTTATGATCAACTGGGTTCCGGGGTACTCTGAGAAATTATTGGACAAGTAATTAGAGTAAACCGGCGAACTCGGATTGATTAGATTTAATATTATCTAAACTTGGAATTTGAGTAATTGGTGCATTAGAGATAATTCGGATAATTAGTAGTGTTGCCAATTAATATTTTCTATTTGTATTGTATTTTCTTTTCCTTGCCTTATTTGCAAAGTTAGAAAACTTTGAGAAGGAATTGGAAGAGAAAGGAAAAGAGAGGAAAAAGGAAGGAAAGGAAGAGGAAAATTTGCACAAGAGCTCAAGAACTTGGATCATCAACTAATCTTCATCTTTTCATCTCAGCTTCAACCTCCTCATCTTGTAATCCAGGTGGGTTCTAGTTAGACCCTTTAGAGTAGAGTTTTATTGAGTTTAGAGTTAGTTTGGAATTGTGGGAATTGAGTAATCTTGCACATAAATCATGAATCTAACTGCTGATATTCAATAATTGATTGTATAGTATACTGCTTGTTATGTTTATAACATGTTTTGATGTGTTGTGGTTGTGGAAAATGGATTTTTGGGGTTGATTTTGGGGAACCCGTAGCAGGAAAATTCTGCAGGAAATTCTGCAAATTCCCACTGTCCATACGCGTATGGGGCTTGGCTGTACGCGTATGGCATGAATGGTACGCGTATTGGAGGAAAAATAGGAATTTTCAAAAGGGAAAACAGCTCTGTCCATACGCGTATCACCTTGGGCAATACGCGTATGGCTGGGGGAGCCAGCTGGGCGGTACGCGTATGGCACAAGGCAATACGCGTACGGTCAGGAAAATTGTTTAATGGTGTTTTCTCGCGATACTATTTCTCGTTATGTCTATAACTTTTGACTCGGTTATCCGTTTTTAATATTTTAGATATCATTGGAAAGCTAACAGAATGTACTTTCTTATGAAAATGGTTTTAAAGTTGTTGGCCAATTTAATTGTGTCGGGATTTTGGGAATAGTGTCATTTTGTTGATTTTTAGCGATTGATGGTGTGTAATTGTTGTTTGATTTTATATGCATGTTAAAATAGGAATTAGGAAGAGTGAGGAAACTTTACCCCAAAGCAAATGGTAGAGTAAAATTGTTATAATTCTAGGTTGTGAATAGAATTGTGAAACACTAGTATGGAACATGTATGTGAACCTTTGTGTTCTTTGAGAAAAGGCGTTTGTGGCCTTAAGGCATTATGGCCTTGTGATTGTTTAATACAATCACGTTTGTGTGAAATCACGTATTCGTAACCGGTTATTTTTGATAGTGCGTTTCATGGGTCTCGAGCTCCTCTGAAACATGTGCACCACTACTTGGCAGGTTTGATTCCCCGTGTTGTACGAATGGCGCCCGTTGGGTGAATGCTTCTAACGGTATAAGGCCCGTGTAAAGTGACGGTTCATAACAGTTAATGGCCCGTAGAACCCGAATCCATTCGTATGTCAACTAGTTTGCAAGGATCCATGACCCGGGTCGACTTCTAGATGTAGAAGAGGACGGGAATAGGGGATGCCTTGGCATGGTTACCGATTAGTGATATTGTGAGTTGATGAACTCATGGCATGTTTCCATATAGTGTGTGTGTACTCAAAGTCACTTCCCTGCCCCTTTGACTTGAATTAGGTCTATTAGAACCTTGTAGAGCCGAGAGGACTTTAAGATAGGGAACTCACTGAGATTTGATGTATCTCACCCCACTGTTGTTGTTTACATCACAGGTACTGCAGGTTCCGCGAAGGGTAAGGATAAGGCCGTGTGATTATCCTTACTTATCTGATGGCTTTGCTTCCGTTGTGGAGTTTTTGAGATCATTAGTGATCTAGTTCTTAGTATTTTGTCTTTGGAACATCTTGTAGATATACTATGCCTTAGTTTTTTTGTATTAGGCTTTTTGGGCATGTATATATATAATGTGTTCACTAAGAACTTATTGTATATTTCAGTACCAAACGTACTTTTCATGTACAATATATGATTTGATGCATATATATATATATGGGCTTTACAACATGTCCTCTTTCTCCACATTCAAAGCATTTAATCTTTCTCGTTGGTGCTTCCCCTTTAGTGATCTCCTTTTTCTTTTCTTTTCTTAGAAACTTTTCAAACTTCTTGATAAAATCATCATTTTCATCACTATTGGACTCATCCTCTTGATTGCTATCATAATTTTTTACTTTTGTCTTTAAGGCAACATCTTTTGAATCTTTTACTCGTATTTCATGCTTCTCCAATCTTTCAAGTTCTAACTCATGCTCTTGAAGTTTACCAAATAGAGATGCAGAAGTCATCGTAGAGAGGCTTTTCTTTTCCGATATTGTCGTTACTTTTGGTTGCCATTCTCTAGTCAATGATCTTAGAATTTTGAGATTTAACTCATCATTTAAGAATGTTTTACCAAGTGCCATTAAGTGGTTAGTCAAATGAACAAATCTCTTCTGTAATGCAACAATGGATTCTCTGGGCTGCATTCGGAACATTTCATATTCTTGACTTAAAGTGTTTAGTCTGGATCTTTTTACTTCCGCCGTACCTTCATGTGTTTCTACCAACGTATCCCATATTTCTTTAGCCGATTTACATTGACAAACACGAATGAACTCATCCATACTTAATGCACTCTGAATAATATTGACAACTTTCTTTTCATTCAAGATTCTTTTCTTGTCATCTTCATCATATGTATTTTTTAACTTTGGAGTACCAACACCATCGACCACATTAACCGGATTATGCGGACCATTCTTAATGGCTTCCCATATACCTTCTCCTTGTGCTTCAAGATGTGCCTTCATGCGGATTTTCCAAAAGTCAAAATACTCTCCAGAGAAAAGTGGGGGCTTGTTACTACTTCCACCGTCTTTGAAAACCGGGTTCGTGCTTGCGGAAGCCATGCTGGATCTTGTCGGAACAGGTTACCTAACCTGCTCTAATGCCAATTGTAAGATATATGTGAGCCTAAGAGGGGGGTGAATTAGGTTCTTAGACGATTATCCCGATTTTTGACGATATTTAATATTTACTTTCCTAAAGATTTCTAAGTGCTGAAAAGGTAAATGCGGAAAGTAAATGAACACCAGGAAGTATAGTGGTTCCCCTCACAGGTCGAGAGTACTCCACTCCCCTTTCAACATGAAAGAGAATTTACTATAGTTTTGGACAAGACAAGACTCTTCCTAGTCTTTATATACAAGTCACTAACTATCAACCACCAAGAACACCCTCTTGGATTTTACAAGTTTAAAGTCCAACCAAGAACAAATCTTACAATGGACCTCTTGTATCCACAATCCGGATAACAAGGATTCTAACAAACCCTATAAGAGAAACAATCATTCCCTTATAGTCAACACCTAAAACCAAACACTTGTTGGACCTTTTAGGATTTTACAATAGTTCTGAATTTTGAGTAAGTAGATGAAACTTTGATTCTTCAATATATCAATCTAAAGATTGATCTTCTCCCTTTTGTAACAATCACTCTTAATGATATTATACAAGTGTTCAACACAATTGAAATGAAACAAATGCAGTATGTGTGAATATTTTATGCAAAGGTTTCACTCTTAGAAAGTTTGTTAAGAACACTTTGATAAAATGAAAGTTTTGGTAAAAGAATGATTGTTTGAAATTTTGAGCAAGGAGGTGTTTTTAAATCTGAAAAATTGATGTTTATATAATGCACAAAAGACCTCTACATAAAGGTATTATGATATGAAACAATGCCATGCTTTTAAAATATAAAACCAATGATCATTTTCATGAAAAGATACATATTTTCGCATGCAAGAACAGTGGTAATCGGTTACTCCAAGTGGGTAATCGGTTACTCGCTCCCAACGTACAAATATATTCAAAATTAAAACACGCTGTAAATTGTGGCGGTTATTTTGTTCAGTTACGTCGGTTCAAAACACCATAATTAACCAAAAACTGAATGTTTAAATAAATTGAAAAATTAAAAATTTGTCTAAATATTTGAACCAATATTATGCAACATCTATTGATTTATCCAAGGCAATAGATTATATTTGAAAGAGATTTAACATGGTTCAAATATGAAAAAAAAAAAATAGAGTTTCAAATGTATGATAAAAAATATTTTGTTTTTTTTTTGAAAGCTAGAAATAATTATATATTTTCAACCAAATGAACCATGTATGCAAGTGAATTTTGAAGATTATTTTGAGAACTATTATATCAATATATATTGCATGCTTGAGATACTTTTGAACACTTGTATGCAACCATATTGATAAGTGAGAGTTATACCTTGATTATACTTGAGAATTCTTCAAGACTTGTAAAAATTAAAAAACTTTGTGCTAGCTTCAATGTCTTGATCCATTCTTTTTGAGCAAGCATAACATCTTGAATGAATAATGTGTCTTCATCAAAACCATTGAGAAACTTGCCTTCACATGATCACCATCCTGTATCCACCTAGTTCTGGACTTCTGTGCCAGCATACTCTCTCTAATCCTCAAATTAGCCCACAAGTCTTCTTGAATTCTTAACCTGTCACGAACTGAATCATCATCCAAAGCAACATCAACCACCTCATAAATCCTATGAAGTGGGTTCAAGTTGGCCACACATTCCTCTATCTTAAGGTCCAACCATCCGAAAACGTTCTTGTTCCAAAATCTCAGATCAATTCTAAGGGCCTGAAATTTCTTAAGCAGAACATGGCAGGGAGAGCCAGCATAATGATATGAATACCATTTATCCTTTACAAACTGAAGGAAGTCACGATGGAATTCAATTTTAATATATTATATAAAAGTGAATAGAGTATTACCATAAATCTAGTTTAATAACTCTGCGCCCCATTGATAAAAGTTCACTACAAGATTACAAAAATTCATAAATTTGGAATTGTTATTGTAGGTGATGTCGACATTAACCTAAATAAGAATGATAGATAAAGAGAGCATACATTTGAGATTTCTAAAGAGTAAACTAGAGAACATGACACTTTATACTTCTTATCTACCAGTTGATTTATGTGTATCCTTTTTATACTCATAAATTAAATGGTATGACAAAATCATTTAATTTATAGACTTAAATATTGGATAAATGTGGTTTAAAATTGTATTATTTTTTATTTTAATTTAATTTTAGTCTAAATTTTTAATGTCTTAAAAAACTCCCTGACCAAATGTTATATATTTTTCAAATATTTTTTCTTTTATTTCCTTATATTACTTACATGCATTGAATTTGACCAAATGATTAAAAAATTACACCTTAAAAAAAAGAAAAAATGATTATGTATTTACCTTATAATTTTTTTAGTTGTCTATGAAGTATGATCGAGAAATATTCTTTTTAAAATATTATATATTTAAATGATATATATGAAATTTTCATAGGGAGTAAAACCGATCTTATGAAATTAAATTAAATTTATTACGATTTAACTCTTTTGTTTATAAATATATATTTTCAAAATATAGAACAAATTTACATTTAATATTTTGAAATACTTTGTTTATTAACCCAATAAATTGATGACCCATATATTCTTTCCACTTGAATTAGCTTAAGAGTTTTCTACTAAAATTTTTTCTATTGAGACGCTTTATACAGGCGAGTCTTCTAATTCAGCTCAGATAACTATAGGTATAATTAACATAAGACAAATTACTTTTAGAGATGATTAAATAAATTTGAGGTAGATCTCTTTCTGTGCAACCATCTAACTCAAATTCATCACAATGCTTCTTTAAGTAATGTATGTTATGTTTAACATACCTTCAGTTATATGAGTTGAATTAGTAGACTTGTTTCCATGATATATCTCAGAAAAAAACTCATTAGTAACAAATTCAAAAGAAAATTCAATTGAAGAAAAAATGTGAACAAAACATTTATAAACTTGTTACATAAAGTAATTTGAAACTCCTACAGACGAAATAAAAACAGAACTCATGTGGGTGTTAGATTATTAAATATACCCGATATTTATTTGTGAGAACAAATATCAAAATGATATATAGTTCTATACATTTGGATGAAAGTAAATAGAGTATCACCAGAGATATAGTTTAATACCTTTGCGCCCCCATTGGTAAAAGTTCATTACGAGATGATAAAAAATTAAATTTAGATCTGATATTGTAGGTGATTTTTTTTTTTATAAAGCAAGATTCAATATAAACATAAATAAGAATGACTAATAAAATAGAGCATGCCTTTGTGATTTTCCAAGAGTGAACTAGAGAACAAGACACTTTAACACTTCTTATCTACCTACCCATTGATAACTCAAAGGTATAACAAAATGATACATTTTATAGACTTATATCTTGGACAAATGAGGTTTAAATTCTTCTATTATTTTTTATTTTATTTTAATTTTAGTAAAAAATTTAATGACAAAAAATACGTGTTGACCAAATGTTATATATTATTCATTTTATATTTCCTTTATTTCCTTGTATTACTTACATGCATTGAATTTAACCAAATGATTTAAAATTATTCCTTAAAATAAAATAAACAAGAAAAGATGATTATGTAT
This sequence comes from Lathyrus tuberosus, assembly GCA_022829125.1. Classification (NCBI taxonomy): domain Eukaryota; kingdom Viridiplantae; phylum Streptophyta; class Magnoliopsida; order Fabales; family Fabaceae; genus Lathyrus; species Lathyrus tuberosus. The sequence continues at coordinate 4,237,718 of JALAZF010000349.1, forward strand.
TTACCTTGTAATATTTTTTCCAACTGTCAATGAAGTATGACCGAGTAATATTCCTTCTATAAAATATTAAAGATTTGAATGATGTATATGAAATTATCATTAAGGGTAAAATATTATTTTATACCATTTAACACTTTCGTCTATAAATATATATTTTTAAAATATAGAACAAATTATATTTAATATCTATAGGAGTAATATTCCTTCTTTAAAATATTATAGATTCAAATGATATATATGAAATTATCATAAGCCGGTCTAATGAAATAAAATTGAATTTCTTACCATTTAACTCTTTTGTCTATAAATATATATTTTCAAAATATAGAATAAATTATATTTAATATCTTAAAATACTTTGTGTAGTAACACAATAAATTGATGATCCAGATACTTATTCCACCTGAATTAGTTTAATAGTTTTCTCCTATTCATTTTTTTAATGAGACACTTATCAGTTGATCCTCTTTCTATGGCATCTTGGTAAAACAAATTATTCACTCCCCTTCTGAAATTCAACTCAGAGCGCTTAAACGAAATTTTTCGATCCCTTTCTGAAATATAGAGCGCTAAAACAAATTATGTCATTCCCTTCAAAGCATTAAAACTGAAAGAAAAATTCTTCTCTCCCAAACTCATCAAACCTTAACCCTAATCCTTTCTTCCCTTTTCCATCGATTCTCCAGAAGATGTGAATGATTCTACTCCCAACCCCTAACCCTAACATTTTCTCCCCTTCTCGTTCTTCTCAAACCCTTCAATTTGCATACAGAAAGTTAGGATTTTAGGGTTTGTCAAGGGTTTCACGAAACTCAAGTACTTCACGAAATTATGCCATTCAGCAGTTTCAGGAAACATCTCAATCAAAGGTTTGACGTAAGTCTTTTGACGCCGATAATGATTTCCTTGAGAGATGCAAAGATCATAGCACGCGGTGAGGAGGACTTTTTCATTTTCAAGCTGTGTACAATTTTTCGTTACGGTAAGAGCTTCCTTCAACTTGCATACAGCCTCTCCTTCTACTTTCATTCAGTGTCGTGATTCACAATAAAAATTAGTTATTTTTATTCTTGTTTATGATTTAATCAATTTTTCTTCTACTATTTTATTTGTAGACATAATTTTGCTCTGCCTTTTTGGAACTACTAGTATCGGAGACAGTGTGATGCCTTCTGGAACTACACTTTATTTGAGAAAATTTAGTTCTACATTATAATTTTGAGAAAATTGAGTCTTCTGATTTGGATTTGTGGTTCTTACTAAATATGCTGACTTTTAGATCACTTTATTTGCTCTATCTTTTTTAGTACTTTATTATGTTGTGAAAATGATGCATATAGTTAGTTGGTGAATATGATAACTTATTTGCGCACTTTACTGTATTGTTAAAATGACAAACATAACTTATAGTATTTGAAAAAGAAGTAAAGTTAGACGATATATCAATTATACGAGATTCACCTTTCAATCTATATTAACCATTCATTTTAATTTTATATATATTATTACTTTGATGTTTGGTAAAGAGTAATTGAATTTCAAAGTTCAGAAGTTCAGAGTTGTTCATTGTGATAGTAAAATTCTTCTCAACATCCAACTCACAATTTACATTTAACTTTTGTTGCCAAGGATTACATAACAGATCTGCTAAAACTAAGGCAACAAATCAACACACATAATGGCTAATTTTAATATATAATAACTATGCGATATTTCCAAATTGTAACAGATGCTGCTATACTTAAAGAGCTGAGGCAAGAATCAAGGAAATGCTATAAATACGTGACTGTGCTAATACATGAATTATAATTTAATTTTTTTCAAGAAATAAAATTATTTTTTTTACCATTTAATTCTTTCGTCTATAAATTTATATTATTAAAATATAGAACAAATTATATTTGATATCTTAAAGAGTAATATTTCTTCTTTAAAATATTATAAATTTGAATGATATATATGAAATTATCATAAGCTGATTTATAAAATATTAATGTATTTCTTACAAAATTTAGTCTATAAATATATATATTCAAAATCTAGAACAAATTATATTTAATATCTTAAAATACTTTGTGTTGTAACAGCCTACTGGTTAGGTCTTCCTGTTATAAATTACAGCCTATTGTTGGGAATTACGTGCCTCAAGAATTAGTCATATGATTTTACTTGCCCTCAAGCTTTTGGGGAGCTTATGTCTCTCAAGGATTGGTCTTACAGGTTTACCTGCCCGTCTGCTTTTAGGAGCTACCCTCTAGGTCGAGTCTTTCTAATTAACCTTTCATCCTACTTTTGAGACATCACTCACACTCTGATAAGAAAATACCAACGAAGTTTATACCGCTTTGTAACACTCATGAAGACACTATATATTGTCATATATGCTTGGTAGACGGTGGAAACTATAGGTACTATTGTATCGTGTCATAATTGATACTTTTAGCCATATTCCAATAACGAAAACTGGGGAATACCAACATGGTGTTCCTTAACCCATTGGGAAAAACTAAGAAATCCTGATACGGGGAGCTCTGGTCCTATAGGAGAATTGTTGATGATTTCATGACAGAGACTTCCTTATCGTTAATGGGTCTTCCTTTAAAGCACTGCGGAGGAGATATCTTTACTGTCATTCCAACTCCACAGGAAGAGAACATCAGTGGAATTACACTACAGTAAATTTGAAGTCCTGTTTCATACTACCATACCCAACAAGAATAGTATTCCTACTACTTCACGAGTTTCTTTCAGCAACGAGACACCTCACCAACGGCAATTCTTCAAATACTCGACTTACAACTTATCCTCACAAGCTGTGAAAGTTATACTTGTCAATTAATTATTACGTTAAGCTTTCTCACCAAACTCATCAACCTAAACTAATTAACATACATGATACAAGTAATTATTACGTTAGGTTTCCATATGTTATAGCTCTCTGTGCTGGCTTTCTAACACTTCTGATCGTGCCTCAAATCGAGTTTCAGAACACAAGTTATGCTGATTTTCATTCTGCATTTTCTTACACACTCTGTGGTAATCGATTACCAGCACCCAAAACATTCAAAAACCCAATTTTATGCAAGTAATCGATTACCAACATATGGTCATCGATTACCACAGAATTCGAACTAAAAAACACCCAGGTTTCTTCATAGCACTCATTTCTAAAAACTCCCACGTCATCCCTTATCACACACCCAACATGAAAATTCACTACCAAAGCATGTTATAAGTAAAAATAAGGCATGCAACAATTTTACAATATCACAAACATAATTATAACCTCAAATCATGCAAACAAACATAGAAATAACATCAATTAGACATGTCAGCAGGGCACTCAACCTCAGTTCTTAACGTGTAATCAAACCATGAACTCATAATTATGCATATGATCATACAAACAACATGAATTCAATCATAATTATCATGACATAGAAACAAGAATCATGCATATAATCCGCACAACCCTAAAACCCCAAATCATGCAAGTTTTCCTTTAAATTGGTTCTACACAACTAAACTAAGAGCCCCACCTTGCAAAGGACCTAAATTGATGAAGAACGTGATTAAATGAGGAAGATGATGATGAACACTTGATGGAATAATGGTGATGATTCTCCATTTTTCAAGGTTTTCTTCTTCGCTATTTAAATTTACACTCCAACACATACATGCAAGGAACTTGAAGACAAGCAATTCATAATTTCTCCTCCTTCTTCTTCTTACTCCATCGCCCCTCACTCTCCTCTCTCTAGTTTCCTCCTTGATTTCTGATTTTGAAATAGAAAGTATGTGAAAAATGTGAGGTTTGGCTTGGTTTTAGGGTTTTATATAAGTGGTTGGCCAATTACCAAAAATTAAAAATATGTAATGTATCAAATATTTAGCACATTAATTCGCTATTTGAAAGGGAAAATTGAATGTCTGACTTATGTATGGAAATAATTTTACAAATATTCATTTTAGTGCCCATGCGTTTAAGAATAGGTTAAATTTTAAGATAATTGTATTCTAAAAAAACATACTTTCTCACCTAAATATATTCAATTCCAACTCTCTACTTTTCAAGAAATATTTTTTTTAGATTATATATATATATATATATATATATATATATATATATATATTGAATTATTAGTGTTAATATTAATTGTGCATTAGAAAAAAAAAATGATTATTTTAAAAACAAATATACGTTGATTAGAAAAATGTATTATTCAATTAAAAATGAATTTAATTAATACCACTAATCATTTAATAAATTAAGAAAATTAAAATTGAAAATAAAATTAAAGGGTAATATATTCCACTCAAACCCTTAGTCGAAAATCTCTTTTTGTACGTTTCTAGTGTAATTTTAATAAACTAGAGAAGATATATTTTAAATTTCAGAAGTGTGAATTGGAAATGATAATTTTGGTTTGTTAATGGAATTACCACTTATTCCTGTTAACATTTGCAAGGAAGGAAAAATGTGATACCCGAATTTGAACTTAAAATTTCAAAAATATTGTCTGGGCAACCAAATTATTATATTGTATAAACGACGACGATTTGAAAGCACAAATATTATGCTCAAATTTTCTTCATATGAGAAATAATGGAGAGATTAATAAAAGATTACATATTAGATCATACATACTAGACAAAAAAAGTAGATGTCTTTCAATTCACAAACACACTTTCACCCTACAATGAAGCATGATAAATATTAATATCTATATCTACTTAAGAAAGAGCTACGACTGTGTGGATTGGAACTACTTACGAGACGTCATGAAAATTATGGGATTTGGTGAAAAGTGGATGCGGTGGATGGATAATGGGGTTTTCAATAGCTTCACGTTGGTTTTGGTTAATGGGAGCCCTACAAAGGATTTTGCTGTATCTAGAGGCCTCAAACAAGGCGATCCTTTAGCCCCTCTATTATTTACAATAGTCGCGGAAGGTCTTGCAGTGTTAATGGATAGAGCGGTGGACAGAGGGACATACTCAGGTTTCAAGGTTAATCTAGATGTCTCTTTTCACTTATTGAAATATGCGGATGACTCGGTTTTATTTGGTGAAGGATCGTGGAACAACATTTTGGCTATTAAGGCTATACTAAAAGGATTTTATCTCATTTTCGGTCTTGAGATTAACTTCAGTAAAAGCTCCCTTTATGGTATTGGAGTGGAAGAGATGGTACTCATGGTTGCGGAAAACTTCCTTGCTTGTAAAGTTTCTGTCTGTTCTTTTAAGTTTCTCGGTATTTTCATTGGTGGCAGTCATAGATTGGTCTCTTTCTGGAAACCTATGATCGATAAGGTATGTTCTAGATTGAACTCTTGGAAAGGTCTGTTTTTATCCATGGGTGGTAGAGTAACATCAATCAATTCCGTACTAGCAAATTTACCTATTCACTACATGTCATTCTACAAGCTCCCTAGTATCCTTACCTCTATTCAAAAGAGATTCTTGTGGAACGGTTCGACGTCAAAAAAAGGTGTATCTTGGGTTCGGTGGAGCACGGTATGTAAAACTAAAGAAGATGGCAGTCTAGAGGTTAAAGACATTAAACTGTTCAATTTAGCGTTGCTTTTTAAATGGATTTGGAAAATTCTGTCGCTGGAGGACTGTTTGTGGAGAAGCATCATTGATAGTCGGTATCCTAATCCTACGCACGACTTTCATTTAGGAGAGGTCCCTAAGTATCTTATCTCCCCGTCACTTTGGTGGAGAGACCTGCTTAATGTTTTTGTCTCGTGCGGAATTAATCATTTTTCTGGTCTGCTTTCTCACAAGATCGGAAATGGCGTTAATGTATCTTTCTGGCTTTCCCGTTGGGCTAGATCATACGTCTTGGCTACTGCATTCCCGGAGTTATGGAATTGTGCTGATAACAAGGCTAGTCGAGTAGCTGATAATGGTTATAGAGAAGACGGAACGTGGCGTTGGAAAGTGGAGTTGTCTCACCAAAACATGGCAGAAGAATACAGTCAGCAGCTTTTAAATTTACAAGCTGTACTGAGTGATTTTACAGTGTGGGAAGGAGTCCAAGACAAGGTCATTTGGTTGCATAATGATAACTCCAAATTCTCTGTTTCCTCTCTGTACTGTTTTATGCAGGAAAACGCAAGCAAGTTTGTCACGGCTCTTCAGGAGGATTTAAGGTCTGCCCTCAAGCTTGTTTGGTTAGCGCAGGTTCCCCTCAAGCTGAAAGTATTTGGCTGGAGGCTGATGCACAACAAAATTCCAACCCGTGACAATCTCGCTCGTAGAGGAATCATAATCAATATTCATGAAAAGGTTTGCTCTTTTTGATTCTTAGAGGTGGAAAATGCTTAACACGTCTTTTTCCATTGTTCCAAATCTATTTTGGTGTGGAAGTTTGTGGGCAATTGGTTTGGCGTTCTAGAGATTTACATTGGCGATATTTTGAATCACTTATCAACTTGGGTAGCCGGATGTGTTAGGAAAAATTTTAGTGTGAGCATTGTTGTAGGATTGTGGCTGACCGTATGTTGGGTCATTTGGTCGTCTAGAAACAACGTCATGTTTAGAGATGAATTTTGGGATCTAGATATGATCTCTAGTCGTGTCATAAGTTTTTCTTGGTGGTGGATTGGTAAGAAACACAAAAACGCATTTAATTGTAACTACTACGAATGGGTTAATGTCCCTTGTGATTTTTGTAGGTCTTGATTTTAGTTAGAGACCTTTTGTTGTATACGGGTTTGGATACCCTTTTGTATCCTTGATATATAACACAGATTTTTGCTTATTAAAAAAAATCTATATCTGCTTATATGATATTCATAGGTAATTTAGATTTTGAATTAGTTGTAAAATATTTAGAAGAGTGAAGTTTTTGTTTATCACTTATATATGTGGTGGTTATATAAAAAAGGTGAAGATTGGAATGAAAAGTTATAATTTAGATTGTACTTCACATGAATTCATTCTTCCCTATATTCTTTCTCTAGATACTCATTTACCTTAAGTTTATTTTAATATTAGAATGAAAAGTTATAATTTATAGACTAAAATTTACGATGGTCTTAGGTAATTATTTGGAGGTCAAGGAATAACATCCTATTTAACGACGGATTTTGTGATATCAATGCCATTTTTAGTGCTATTGTAGGTACTTCTTGGTATTGGATGGTTCTTGGCAATCGTACTAGGCGGAAGTGCAGCCTTTACGACTGGACCAAATTTCCTTTTGACTTTTTATAGTTGTTCTGTCATTGTTGGTGGTGCTGCTGTCGGGTGTTTCTTTGTATTTTCCGTATTGTCGGATTGTTTGTACTCTCCTTGGATTGTATGGTTGTTTCCTTAATTTCTTATTAATGAAAGTGCTTATAAAAAAAACTATGATCAATGAATTTTCTGAATTTTCCTTTGGTGTATTTCTTATATACGTTGATCAGTAAAATTATTAAACTCTTTGTAAAAGAGAAGTGTTCTTATATAAAAATCTATATTACCAATTTTATGGTTTACCAGTCATGTATTTTGTCAATATATATTTAATATGAAAATTATAATAAACGTTTATTTATTACAAAGAGAATATTTAAAATGAATATTTAATTTATTCATGAATTTTTTATCGTACTATTATTGAAATTATCGTGAAAGTTATTTATTCAACTTATCAGAAATTTATCTCGTTGTCAATAACTAGACAATATTCCTCCTTTTTAAAGAGTCATTAATTTATATAAATAAATAATAATATGAAAAATACCAGATTTTTTAATGTAAGAAAATGCTTTTACAATTCAGCCTCAATATAAATACTAAAATATAAAAAATAAAATATAATTATTTTGAATTAAAAACATCTTAACACAAAATTCTTACGATAATATATTTTTAAAAGAAATTTAGTAGTATTAAAAAACCCATAAATATTCTAAAAAAATAATCTACATTTAATTTTGAATATATATTCAAAAAAGCTATAAATTCAAAAACAAATTAGTAATATTGAAAAACCCTTAAAACTATCTCTCAAACTCTCTACCACTTGGAAGATACCATTCTGAATATATATTCCCTAGAGTACTCCTGTTCTTCTAAGATGTTCTAGTGACCTTAGAAGTTGAACACTGATGCACTACTTCACTTCCAGATCTTATGTCATATATGCAACACAATCGTCCTTCCACCTTCACAGCATGGAATTACTTACAATACCTATTCAATATCACTGGGTCAATCTCGTTCTACTGGAAGATTTCCATATTTCTCAAACCCCGACAAATTCATTTGATAGAAATCGTCAAATTCCCGAGCCCATTAGCACTACAGGATTGCTCGAACCATACACCACCCTTCAATTCCACGCTACTAAAATCACACCTCTTACTAAGACATCAACTGAGTCAAACGGTTCTCCTTAATTTCAAACTCTTGACTTGGGCCTACTCCCAAAGTACAAGGTTGACTAAACTTCAGAGTCCTCATGGTCGCTCAACCGAGATCCTACCTACCACGCACATAGAACTAGGCAAATCAGAGCCAATACTTCATACACTAATATTAAGAATCATCTTGGTTAAAAAGACATATGTGGCTGGAATAGGTTTACTTATGATGTTTCAAGGCTAGGTTGAGAATCGACCTGCTCTGATACCAGTTGTAACAACCCGTATAATATATATCTCGAATAATAGCATACAAGTGTTACTTCTTGGTACTGATACAACACAAGTGCCTAACGACATCATTATATACACATGTCCAAACAAAAAAGAAACATCTATGGCACATGTTATACAATATTTTCTAAAATAAAACTATGAGATATATGCAATATCTTCATTTCACACAATCAACGGTGGAAGATCACACTAATCTGTATCCTTTGAAACATCAACGGACACCTTATTTTGCATATAACCTACAAACAACACCTGAAAAGCAACAACTATATTGAGGTGAAATAATAATCTCAGTGAGTTCCCTATCTTATGTAGAGAAATCTTTAACGTTTTTTGATAAAATATATTTTTGTTTAGAAAGATTAAATAGTGCTTTTTATTAATATATTTTTAATTTTCAGAATATTATAACAACAAAAAATTATATTTGAACAATTTGTCTAAGATAGTAATTAATTGTTAGGTTAATATATTTTTGACTATAAGTACTTTGAGTTTAAAAACATTTCTTTTAAGTGTAATTTTTTTTTTATGATTTCAAAAAAAAAACAATTTCAGTTTTAGCGTTTAGGAAAATATAAATAGTTGAAATAGTGGTTGTCTTGTTCGATCACTTTTGTTAAAAATGAGATTTAATTTGTCTCTGTCAAAGTTTGAACTCGTGACCTCCAATAGAGAATAAATATTATATTTGTCTATTTGAAAAATAAAAATAAGATTTCGAATGTGTCACATGGGCCTATGGGGTGATGTGTCGCTTTATTTTGCATATTACGACGGCCACCAACCCGCAACCCATAGGCCCATGTGTCGTCATCTGGGTTTTACTGGGTTGCGGGTTGGTGGCCGTCGTTTCTCTGGTTGGGTTTGTTTGTTGAGGCTCAGTGTGGTATGACATCTCAGAACAACAAGGGGGGATATATAAGGGTTTGGACTGAGGTGGGTAAGAAGAGGAATCGCTTAGGTCGGAATGCTTCTATTGGCAGAATGTCTATTTGGAAGAGCAACAAAGGTAAGATTACAGATTCAGACTTACAAGAATCATCTTCTTTTTTCTTTACTCAGTTTCCAGATTCATATGAAGCGAAACAGATGTACGAGGTTTTTAAGGAGTTTGGGACTATATTAGAAGTGCTCATCCAGGGAAGGCTTGATGTCAGGGGCAATAGATTTGAATTCGTTAGGTTTAAAAGAGTAGAGGACAAACATCTCCTTGACATTAATTTAGACAAGGTGGTCATTAATGGCACAAAGATTTTTGCCAATCTACCCAGATTTAGGAGAGAACCTAAGGTTGGTGCAGGTATTGGTCTTGAAGATCGTAAGAATGAGGATTTTAGGAGGGTAGAAGGATCATCAATCAGAAAAGTCAAGAGGAGTGGTTTAGTTACTAATGTGTCCTTTGCTCATGCTTCTAGAAGACATAATGATTGGAATGTAATCAAGAAACCAAAACAAGATTTTATGGGGGATAAGCCTAATTTCGTCCATCTGAGTATTGAGGTTTATGAAGAAGAAATGGAAAGGTTTGAGCAGGCTTTTATCGGGGTTTTGGAGAAACCTGGTTCTGCGATGGAAGTTGCGGAAGGATTTCAAATGGAAGGTTTCTTTAATTTTAAGGTTACTCCAATGGGAGCTAATTTATGCCTTATTGAAGAAGACAATCCTGGAGATATTGAAAAGTTGTTAGTTGAGGAAGCTAGTTGGATTGCAAGATGGTTCTGGGACATTCACCATTGGACCCCAAACGATGTGGATCAAGAAAGGCTTACTTGGGTTAAGATCTTTGGCCTTCCATGTCATGTGTGGGGTGAAATTTTTTTCAAATTTATAGCAGGTACGATTGGTGCATTTCTCAGTATGGATGATGATACTAGGAGACACTCTAGGTTTGATGTGGCGCGAATTTTGATTAGGACGAAGAGTGCTATGAATCTCAACGAAGTGGTAAATCTAGATGTCAATGGTAATGTATTCGGTATTAAGATAGTGGAAGATTCTTTTGGGTCGTATGTTAAAGATACTTGCTCAAGAAGTATGTCCTGTTATGATGAAGATAGTTCAGATTTAGTGGAATCTGAGTCTCTTAATTCAGATGATGGTGAGGAGGGATTTAAGATGAATTTTGGTGGGGTGAATGTGGAGGGTGTGGAGAAAGAGTATGTGAGTTCTAAGGGCAAGATTGGAGCTTGTGAACGAGAGAGAAGAGTTTCATCCAGAAATTCTGCAGAGGAATCTTCTCATCCTACACATATTGTGGAAGACAGTTGCTCTAAACCAGGGCCTATTCTCGTTGATAGCCCTACTCTCGATGGTTATTGTAGTTCCAATATTGTTGGAGAAGTTGATTTATGTGATTTGCAGGTTAATACGATTAAGAGTATTGAGAATGGTTTGACTCCTAACCATGTCACTTGTTCTTTGGCTAAAGTTTATAGAAATGAAGTTGGTCTTGAAAGTACAAGTGGTACGAAACACGTCCTTAATGACAGGTCTCCCTTGGATAGATGTCCTCCTGCTATGTCTGTTCAGTCAGGTGAGTTTAATGCTAGTAGACCCATGGCTCAGGTTGATGAAGGAATTCATGTTATTAAAAAGAAGAGTAAGAAGCAAATCATTGGAGAAATTTATCAAAGACTAAAGATTCCTTTCAATACTTTGTATTATGCTACACCATTGCAAGCTGAAAGTTCTTTTCTGAGGACTCATAAGAAGCAGGAAGTGAAGGGGAAGGACGGTATGAAGTATCCTATGCCAATCCATGAGAGCAAGACACCCGGTTCAATTGACAATTCTATTTCTGATTCTGGTTTTGTACAGAGTAATTTAAGGATTAAGAAGAAATTGGAGAATATTCCTGTTAGGGTGTGGGATTCTATTCAACAGTTAGGAATTGAAGCGGAAGAAGATGATGAAGTGTTTGAGAATATATTGAGGAACTTAGAAGAGGTGGATAGAAAATCTATAAAAGGTAAGAAGGTGGAAGCTATTAAGTTTAAATGAACATAGTTTCCTATAATATATGAGGGTGTGGAGGGGTTTTGAAAAGAAAGAAGATTAGAGAAACTCTGAATAAAGTGGGGGCAGAGATATGTTTTTTGTAGGAAACGAAGTGTAGCAGTATATCAGATGAATTAGTGTATAGCATTTGGAAAGATAGGAATTGTCAATGGTCTGCATCTAATGCTACTGGGCTCTCTAGTGGATTAATCACCATTTGGAAGTCTGATGTTTTGTCACCCATTTGTAGTTATAGAGGCTCTGGTTTTCTTGGGATGCAAGCGATTTGGAAGGGCAGAAAGTGTTATTTGTTTAATATTTACTCTCCTTGTAACATTGCAGAGAGGAGGGTTTTATGGAAGGAATTAATAAATCTTAAAAACAGCTTGAGTCCAGGAGAGTGGATAGTAGGGGGGGACTTCAATTCTATTAAGAGTATGGAGGAACAGATTGGGTATAGTGGCCCCAATAGGAGACACATGTTAGAGTTTTATGAGTTCATTAATTCTTTAGGGGTGGTTGATCTCCCTTTAAGTGGACTCAAATTCTCTTGGTTTAAGTCAAAAGGGACAGTGTGTAGTCGTCTTGATCGGTTTCTTGTTTCTCCCTCTGTTTTTAATGATTGGAATATGGTGACGCAACGAATAGGAGAGAGGGATATTTTAGATCATATGCCGATTTGGATTGCTGCTAAAAACACAAATTGGGGCCCCAAGCCGTTCAAGTTTTTGTCGTGTTGGTTCGACCACTGTGATTTCATTTCGTTCATTAAGAAGGAATGGGAAGATTTTAAGGTATCAGGAAAAGCTTCTTATATTTTGGCAATGAAATTGAAACATCTTCGAGATAGGATTCGTTGGTGGAATACCGATATATTTGGATGGGTTGATCTTAGTATTCAAAAGGAAGTTGAGGTCGTTAATGAGATGGAAGACTTGATTGTTCTGAACAGTGGAGCTATCACAGGTGAGGACTTGTTGTGCAGAAATGTAGCAGAGGATAATTTCTGGAAAGCCATTAGAGTCAAAGAGAGTATTCTGAAACAAAAATCGAGATCCAAGTGGATAGTAGATGGAGATATCAATTCTAAGTTCTTCCATAATGTGTTGAGACAGAGGATAAATCTTAACACCATTAATGGAGTCATAATAAATAGTAAATTGGTGGAGGATGTGCAGATCGTGAAACAAGCAGCCAGTTCTCATTTTGCTAGTAGATTCAGTAGGGTTGATAGACCTTTTCCTCATATTGGTGGTGTTGGATTTAAATCTCTTTCTCTTGCAGACAGTCAAGAATTAGAGGTTGATGTAATCTGTCAGGAAATCAGGGAAGTGGTGTTTGGTATTTCTGGAGATCGTAGTCCTGGGCCTAATGGCTTCAGTTTCGAATTTTTAAAAAGATGCTGGGACATAGTAGGTTCAGAATTTTCAAATTGTGTGTTGGAGTTTTTTGCAGGGGAACAATTAAATAAAAGCTTTGCTTCCTCTTATGTGGTTTTGATTCCGAAGACTGAAAACCCTGAGGATTTTGATGGATATAGACCTATCTCTCTTGTCACTTCTGTTTATAAGGTAATCTCTAAGATTCTTTCCAACAGGCTCAAGAAGAAGATTGGAGGAATTATCTCTAAGACCCAAACTGCGTTTTTGGAAGGTACAAATATATTAGATGGGGTGTTTGTCTTAAATGAAATTATGGAGTATGCCAAGAGTTCTAAGAAGGATCTAATGATTATCAAAGTGGATTTCGCTAAAGCATATTATTATGTAGATTGGAACTATCTTCGTGAAGTCATGAAACATATGGGATTTGGTTCGAAGTGGATGGGATGGATGGACCTTGGAGTTTTTAATAGTTTTTCATCTGTTTTAGTTAATGGTAGTCCATCTAAAGATTTCAGAGTATCTAGGGGTCTCAAGCAAGGAGATCCCCTTGCTCCTTTCCTTTTTTGTTTGGCTGCAGAGTGGCTGGAAGTAATAATGAAGTGTGCTATAGCAGCTGGTTCTTTTTCTGAGTTTAGAGTCAACTCTGATATTGATTTTCATTTGTTGCAATATGCTGACGATTCTGTCCTAATTAGTGACGGTTCTTGGAAAAATATTATTGTTATTAAATCCATCTTGAAAGGTTTTCATCTCACTTCAAGGTTGGATATAAACTTCAGCAAGAGTTCTTTGATATGTGTTGGTTTGGAAGCCGGTGATTGATACGATGCGTGCTAGATTGAATACGTGGAGGATCCGTTTCTTATCAATGGGAGGTAGAGTAACGTTAATTAATTTTGTCCTGAATAATTTACCTATCCACTATATGACTTTCTATAAAATGCCGGCTAAGGTCGTTAGAATTCTCACGAAGATCCAAAAATCGTTTTTGTGGAATGGCTTGGAGAATAAAAGAGGGATTGAGTGGATAAGATGGAAAATGGTATGCAGGAATAGAGATTTGGGTGGTTTAGGGGTGAAAGATCTTACGTTATTCAACTTGGCTTTGTTCCTTAAATGGTCTTGGAAGATTTTAGAGAACAAGGGTTCAATTTGGAAAGACTTTATCAATTATAGATATCCTTATAGCAGTTCTGATTTTTTCAGTGGTGAGTTTTCAAAATTGCAGGTCCTTGCTTCTAAGTGGTTTTTAGATCTGTTCCGTGCCACGAAAGTTGCGGGAGAGGGTATGTTGGCTGACTTAGTTGCATATGATATTGGAGACGGTAGTAGGGTGGACTTTTGGAGGACTAAATGGGCAATGAATGATACCTTTGGTAGGCGTTTTCCTCTTCTGTTTAGCTTAGCAGATACAACAACAATGACAGTCTTGGATAATGGTTATTGGGAGGGAGAGAATTGGACTTGGGAGATTAAACTGGAAGAAACTGATTTGGTTGATCAGGTGGAGGAAACTGATTTGGTTGATTAGGTTCGGTCACAGCTTGAAGAATTATATTCGATTTTGGCTGATATATCTATTGAAAAGAGAGCCAAAGTTTCGGTCAAGTGGTTGCTGGAGGAAAACCATGTTTTTTCTGTTACTTCCATGTATGTTTTTTTGCAGGAGAAAATTTGAGAGGATGTTGCTCAGCTTGGAATTGAATTGAAAGCGGCATTCAAGTTTGTTTGGTTAGCTCAAGCTCCTTTTAAGGTGAAAGTGTTTGGGTGGAGGATACTTCACAAGAAAATTCCTACGAGGGATAATTTGACACATAGAGGTATTATCAGTAATAGACATGAGATGTCTTGTCCTTTCTGTTTCCTTGAAATGAAGTTGGTTGAGCATGTTTTATGTTTCTGTAGTAAGACGATTTTGGTGTGGGATTTTGCTTGTAAATGGGTAGGGATTCCTTGTATATTGGTGGGGAATATGATAACTCATTTAACTTGTTGGGTGCAGGGCTGTGTTGATAGTGGGTTGGAGGTTAGTATAGCAGTAGGCCTTTGGTTATCGATTAGTTGGATTGTTTGGTCATCCCGTAACAACATAGTATTTCGGGATGAATTTTGGGATTTGGATACGATTTCAAATCGTATTTCACTTTACACTCGGTGGTGGATAGGAAAGAGTCACAATAGTTCTTATTTTTGTAATTATTTCACTTGGGTTAATTCTCTAAGTGAATTTTGTAGTCGGTGATCTTTGATCTGACTTTTGTATACGGGTTGGGGTACGCCTTTGTACCCCTGTTTATATGAAAGATTAGCTTATTAAAAAAAAAAAACCTCTGCACCCCATTGATAAAAGTTCACTACAAGATAACAAAAATTCATAAATTTGGAACGGTTATTGTAGGTGATGTCTACAATAACCTAAATAAGAATGACAGATAAAGAGAGCATACATTTGAGAGTTCTAAAGAGTAAACTAGAGAACATGACACTTTATACTTCTTATCTACCAGTTGATTTATGTGTATCCTTTTTATACTCATAAATAAAATGGTATGACAAAATGATTTTATTTATAGACTTAAATATTGGATAAATGTGGTTTAAAATTGTATTATTTTTTTATTTTAATTTAATTTTAGTCTAAATTTTTAATATCTTAAAAAACTCCCTGACCAAATGTTATATATTTTTCAAATATTTTTTCTTTTATTTCCTTATATTACTTACATGCATTGAATTTGACCAAATGATAAAAAAATTACTACTTAAAAAAAAGAAAAAAGGATTATGTATTTACCTTATAATTCTTTTAGTTGTCTATGAAGTATGATCGAGAAATATTCTTTTTAAAGTATTATATATTTAAATGATATATATGAAATTTTCATAGGGAGTAAAACCGATCTTATGAAATTAAATTAAATTAATTACGATTTAACTCTTTTGTTTATAAATATATATTTTCAAAATATAGAACAAATTTACATTATATATTTTGAAATACTTTGTTTATTAACCCAATAAATTGATGACCCATATATTCTTTCCACTTGAATTAGCTTAAGAGTTTTCTACTAAAATTTTTTCTATTGAGACGCTTTATACAGGCGAGTCTTCTAATTCAGCTCAGATAACTATAGGTATGATTAACATAAGACAAATTACTTTTAGAGATGATTAAATAAATTTGAGGTAGATCTCTTTCTGTGCAACCATCTAACTCAAATTCATCACAATGCTTCTTTAAGTAATGTATGTTATGTTTAACATACCTTCAGTTATATGAGTTGAATTAGTAGACTTGTTTCCATGATATATCTCAGAAGAAAACTCATTAGTAACAAATTCAAAAGAAAATGCCTTAGGGCAAGGGGACTTGGCAATTGTGGTGTGGAGATCTTGTTGTTCGGTTTGGCGAGGATTTGTGAGTGTCGGTTAGTTCAAGTTTCAAGATGGATTGGCAGATTGTGAACCGGAGAAGGAAGGATCAATACAAGCTAAAGGTGTCAATCTGGACACAGAAGAAGGGCAAAATATCGGAGAATGTTGATGTCATAACATCATATTTCTTCACTGAATTTCAAGAAAACTACTATGCGGAAGACATGGCTAAGATTTTTTTGGATTACGGAACGTTAACGGAGGTGTTCATACCGGCGAAGAGAGATATCAGAGGAAAAAGATATGGCTTTGCGCGCTTTAGAAAGGTAGATGACGAGAGAATGTTGGGAATACAACTGGACAGTATAATGATAAAGGGACGGAAAATATTTTTCAACAAACCTAGATTTAACAGAGATAGACATGGAGGTAATAAGCTCAAATTTGTTGATCCGGAAGTCAGAAGGTTTTCAAAGAAGACGAATAAGTGGAGGAAAGTTCAGCCGAATGCATCATTTGCAGACATGGTGAGGGGAGAAGTAGGGAACACAAGGACCTGTCAGGAAAATAATCAAATCACTAATAGAAAGTACCTGAAGAAGGAATGGAATGGCCTTCAGTTCGATATAAAAGAGGAAGGATTGAAGAGATTTGATAATGCTTTTGTGGGAGTGGTTAAGAAAGCTGGTACTACTTATAATATTCAGAATATCCTTAACAGAGAAGGAGTTTTTCATGTTAAAATCACACCAATGGGAGATACTATGTGTTTACTCGAGGACTTAGAGAAAGAGGCAGTCAAAAACCTGATTAAGGAAGAAGAGGAATGGCTCTCAAACTGGTTTGAAGATATAAGACAATGGTCTCAATCTGAAGTAGATAAAGAAAGATTGACTTGGGTGAAATGTTTTGGAGTTCCTTGTCATGCCTGGAGAAACGAGTTTTTCAAATACATCTCGAGTAGGATTGGTGAGTTTATCTGTTGTGATGAGGAAACGGAGAAGCAATCTAAGCTTGACGTTGCTAGAATCCTTATTAAGAAAAAATACACAGGAAACCTGAATGAAGTGATTAATATCGAAATAAATGGGTTGGTTTTCTGTATTAAACTGTTGGAGGATAATCATGGACCAAAAAGAATTATTTTTAAAGATGCTGAAAAGGATATCTCTGAGTCGGGAGAAACGTTTGTGGAAGAAACTGAGGACGAATCAGAAGAGGAGGATAAGGCAGACAGTAATTCTGAATCGGAATTCTCTAGCAATGGCGGAAATCGGGAGGTTGAAGATGACACGGTTCCAAAGGCAGTCGATTCTGATGCAAACGGCGATAGCAGGTGGTGGTCAGACATTGAGAATACCAATAGAGAAGTTTCAATAACCAAGGGTGAAAAGTGTAATGATGCTATGACATTGGGAAAAGGCAAAAAACACAAAAAGGTGAAATTTGTTGCTGGTAAGGAAAAGAAGCTGTATGGGAAGGAGTCAAACGTAGTTAGACATATTGATGTGACGATACCTGAGGAGAATCAGAGGGTTCAGATTGAGACTAGAGGATCAGGTGGAGCTGAAAAGTTACCAGTTGACAATTTGACTTCTCCTTTACCAGATTGTATGGGCCAGATGTGCGAGGAAAGGGGCCAGATGTGCGAGGATAGGGGCCAGGAGATTATTGGTTCTGGTTTGGGCCTTCGGAACGTGACAGAGCAAGTTAATGAATTGGTTGGGCCCAATAGTCGTGTGCAAGGAAATATTAATAAGGGCCTTGTGAAAAAGACCCCAAAGAATAAGATACCCATGTCTGATATTTATGAGAAGACGCAAATTCCTTTTGTCCCTTCGTTCTACTCAGTCCTTCTGCGGTCAGCCCAAATTTCGAATCATAAACCCAAACCTGTGGACATTACGGAAGAACTTTTGGAGCATAGGCAATCTGTGGGTAGTAATAGTAGATATTCTGGTGGATCTGTTCTCTGTTGTGGATCCCTATCTGATGATGATGTTACCAGGGGTAATGAGAGAATCAGGAGATCAAACAAAGATGTTTCTAGGAAAGTCTGGGAAACCTTGAAAGAATTGGGTTTGGATGGAGATGAAGATGAGGAAGCATTTGAAGGTATTATCAGAGGTATGGAAAGAAGGGATAGGCTACGAAGTCAGAATCTGAAGGAGAATTCCATTGAGGTACCATGAATATCCTTACTTTTAATATTCGCGGGAGTAACTCTTCAATTAAAAGTAGAAGAGTTAAACAATTAATAGAAAAGGAAAAAATAGAGTTTTGTATGATCCAAGAGACAAAAAGACAAAATATTGAGGAGAAATTTGTCAGTAGCATATGGAATGGGAGTGACTTTGATTGGACTGCTAAAGGATCAGTAGGACAATCAGGTGGTTTGGTATCAGTTTGGAACAAAAGTTCTTTTAAGGCAGAATTCAGCTTTGTTGGAGCAGGGTACCTTGGTGTGTTTGGGATATGCAGACAAAGGACAATATATATAGTAAATGTTTACTCTTCATGTGTTTTGAGTGAGAAGAGAAGGATGTGGGAAGAACTTATCAGAGTTAAAGCGAAATTTCCGAAAGGGGATTGGATACTTGGAGGTGATTTCAACTCTGTGAAAAATAGAGGCGAAAGAAGGGGTAAAGGTTGCTGTAGGATTATGGACATGGAGGAATTTGGGGCATTTATTGAAGATATGGATCTTTTGGATTTACCAACAGCAGGGAACAGATACACCTGGTTTAACTCAAATGGATCTTGCATGAGTAGACTTGATAGATTTTTGATCTCAGAAGAATTGTGTAAAGAGTGGAAGATTTGCTTACAAAAGGTGGGGAAGAGGTCCATATCAGATCATAGACCTATATCCCTTATTCTCAATGAATGGAATTGGGGTCCAAAACCTTTTAAAACCATCAATGCCTGGCTGGAGCATCCAAACTTTATGAAATTTGTGAAAGATACTTGGGATGACTGGAATGGATCTGGTGATGCGTGCAGTATTCTGATTCAAAAGTTCAAATACTTGAAGTTGAGATTGAAATGGTGGAATCACAATGTGTTTGGTATCGTGGATCTTAAAATTGAAGATGATATCGAGAGGTTGAATGAGATTGAGAATGATATGGCAGAATGGGACAATGAAATACCAGAGACAATTCTCAAGGAGAGATGTGAGGCAGCAGATAAAGTTGGGAATAGTCTTCATTTGAAGGAGAGTTTGCTGTATCAAAAGGCAAGAACCAGATGGTTAATAGAAGGGGATAACAACTCAAAATATTTCCATTCAATTATTAACTCAAGAAGGAGGGGAAACTTTATCTCAGCATTAAACTTAGGGTTGGAGGAGGAAACTGAAGTGGAGACAGTGAAACAATTCATTCATGATCACTATGAGAATAAATATAAAAGCAGAGCTGATGCTAGGTTCAACATGAATCTAAATGGTTTGGAGAAACTTAATGAAGAGGATAATAAGTATCTGGTAGAACCTTTTTCTGAGGAGGAGATTAAGGAAGCAGTTAATTCTTGTGATGGCAACAAAAGCCCAGGACCCGATGGGTTTAATTTGAATTTTATCAAGAAAACATGGGATATTATTGGAGGAGACATTACTAACTGCTTAGCTGAATTCCATGCTAAGGCTTGTCTTCCAAAATCTGTATGTTCTTCATTCTTTGTATTAATCCCTAAGAAAGAAAACCCTCAGTCAATCAGTGAGTACAGGCCAATAGCACTTATTGGATGTATTCAAAAAATTATCTCAAAACTGTTAGCTAGAAGATTAAGAGGAGTTATTAGCAAGTTGGTTTCCTGTTCTCAATCAGCATTTATCCCTGGTAGACAGATTATGGATGGTGTTCTAGTGGCTAATGAAGTATATGATTACATGATGAAAAAGAAGAAAAGAGGGCTTATGCTTAAAGTTGATTTTTCACAGGCTTACGACTGTGTTAATTGGAGCTATCTCATTAGTATAATGGAAACCATGAACTTTAATCCAATTTGGATAAGTTGGATTAAAGGTATTGTGTGCAACAGTTTTGGGTCAGTTTTGGTTAATGACAACTCATTTAAGGACTTTAAAATACATAGGGGTCTCAAACAGGGAGACCCACTTTCACCCTTTCTATTTGTGTTGGTTACTGAGGGTTTAACTCTAATGACAAGGAGGGCTGAGAGCTTGAATATCTTTAAAGGGTTGAAGATGGAGAATGTGCATATTCCTAATCTTCTTCAATTTGCAGATGACACATTAATCATGTGTGATGATTCTTGGAATAATGTTTGGGCTGTAAAATCGATCTTGAGAGGTTTTGAAGTGGTTTCTGGTTTGAAGATTAATTATAATAAGAGCCACATAATTGGAATGAACATTGAAGATAACAAATTGGAGGCAGTGTCTGAGTTCTTGGCTTGCAACATTGGTAAAACCCCTTTTAAGTTCCTTGGCCTAGTGGTTGGAGGAAGACACAGGAACAGGTCTTTTTGGAATCCAGTTATTGAATCCATTAGAGCTCGCTTAGCCAAATGGAGGGGAAAATTGATATCAATTGGTGGTCGGGTCACTCTGATAAACTCTGTCATACATAATCTGCCAATACATTATCTTTCTTTCTATGCTGCACCAGTGTGTGTTCTTAAACAGATCAAAGCTATTCAAAGACAATTCTTATGGGCTGGAGAAGGTGAAAAACGTTGTATTCCTTGGGTGAAATGGTCGCAAGTATGTAAACCTAGGAATAAAGGAGGACTGGGGATTAAAGATGTATCAAAGTTCAATAAAGCACCGATGGCTAAATGGATTTGGAGATTTATCAAGGAATCAGATGCGGGGTGGTATGATATCATTAAAGCCAGGTATGATAATGTTCTACAAAATCTCTTTTCTGAGTTTGATAGACCAATTCTAGTGCAGGGGTCGGGTTGGTGGAAAGATATTCAGAGGATTTGCAGGCCGAGTAATGTACAGGGCATATTTAATGAGTTATCTTGGAGGGTTGGTAATGGTAACAAGACTTTATTTTGGCACGCAAGATGGTTGGGAGGGAAGGCTCTTAAATACCAATATCCTGAGCTGTTCTCTGCATCTCCAGAGCAGAATATTTGTATTAAAGAGTGTGGTGATTGGTTTGGAAATGTCTGGAAGTGGAACCTTAGAGGGAAGAATGTGATCTGTGGAACAACTGCAGGTGAGTCGGGAGCTGAATTATCTCAACTGTTAGATGATGTGGTATTGGAATTAGATGTGGAAGACTTGGTGATTTGGCCTGGTTGTGAACAAAACTAGTTTAGTGTCAAAGCTTGCTATGAATCACTAAATAGAAGTGTTGAGGATGCTGAACTTGGGCAGGATAAACTTAAGGCCTTGGAGATAAGTTGGAATTCAAAAATTCCTCTTAAGGTTAAAATCTTTATATGGAGACTAATTCTTGACAGACTTCCTACTAGGCAAGCTTTAGGAAAGAGAGGAATTATTTTGGAACCTCAACTTACGCAATGTGTATTTTGCTCTCAAGAGATTGAAGATATATCTCATATTTTTATCTCTTGTAGAATTTCTAAACAAGTATGGTTTAATATTGAGGCATGGCTGGGTGTACCTTTTCCAATGGCAACAAAGTGTGTCGAGATGGTGTTGCAGATATATAACTCTTATAGCATTAGAAAAGACCTATGCTACATTTGGTTTGTGAGTTGTTGGGAATTATGGAGGCATAGGAATATGGTTATTTTCAGGAATAAAGAAGGAAATCATAATGACATTTACCACTCTATCATTCATACTACATGGAGATGGAGAAGATTGGAGACTAAAGAGAGTACGAGTGTGCCCTTCTATGAGTGGTATAAACTCCCATTGGGTAGATAACAACCTTTGTATTGTTTAAGTAGGAGGGCATTGGTATTGTAGATTATACTAATTCATGTAATTGTAGTGGTTAATAGTGCATTATACCACTAGTTGTATTGGTTTGGATCTTATTGGTCTAATATTTATTATATTGATTATTAAAAAAAAAAATTCAAAAGAAAATTCAATTGAAGAAAAAATGTGAACAAAACATTTATAAACTTGTTACATAAAGTAATTTGAAACTCCTACAGACGAAATAAAAACAGAACTCATGTGGGTGTTAGATTATTAAATATACCCGATATTTATTTGTGAGAACAAATATCAAAATGATATATAGATCTATAAATTTGGATGAAAGTAAATAGAGTATCACCAGAGATATAGTTTAATACCTTTGCGCCCCCATTGGTAAAAGTTCATTACGAGATGATAAAAAATTATATTTAGATCTGATATTGTAGGTGATATTTTTTTTTTTTATAAAGCAAGATTCAATATAAACATAAATAAGAATGACTAATAAAATAGAGCATGCCTTTGTGATTTTCCAAGAGTGAACTAGAGAACAGGACACTTTAACACTTCTTATCTACCTACCCATTGATAAGTCAAAGGTATAACAAAATGATACATTTTATAGACTTATATCTTGGACAAATGAGGTTTAAAGTCTTCTATTATTTTTTATTTTATTTTAATTTTAGTAAAAAATTTAATGACAAAAAATACGTGTTGACCAAATGTTATATATTATTCATTTCATATTTCCTTTATTTCCTTGTATTACTTACATGCATTGAATTTAACCAAATGATTTAAAATTATTCCTTAAAATAAAATAAAAAAGAAAAGATGATTATGTATTTACCTTGTAATATTTTTTCCAACTGTCAATGAAGTATGACCGAGTAATATTCCTTCTATAAAATATTAAAGATTTGAATGATGTATATGAAATTATCATTAAGGGTAAAATATAATTTTATACCATTTAACACTTTCTTCTATAAATATATTTTTTTAAAATATAGAACAAATTATATTTAATATCTATAGGAGTAATATTCCTTCTTTAAAATATTATAGATTCAAATGATATATATGAAATTATCATAAGCCGGTCTAATGAAATAAAATTGAATTTCTTACCATTTAACTCTTTTGTCTATAAATATATATTTTAAAAATATAGAATAAATTATATTTAATATCTTAAAATACTTTGTGTAGTAACACAATAAATTGATGATCCATATACTTATTCCACCTGAATTAGTTTAATATTTTTCTCCTAATGATTTTTCTAATGAGACACTTATAAATGATCCTATTTCTACGGCATCTTGATAAAACAAATTATTCACTCTCCTTCTGAAATTCAACTCAGAGCGCTTAAACGAAATTTTTCGATCCCTTTCTGAAATAGAGCGCTAAAACAAATTATTTCATTCCCTTCAAAGCATTAAAACTGAAAGAAAAATTCTTCTCTCCCAAACTCATCAAACCTTAACCCTAATCCTTTCTTTCCTTTTCCATCGATTCTCCAGAAGATGTGAATGATTTTTCTCCCAACCCCTAACCCTAACATTTTCTCCCCTTCTCGTTCTTCTCAAACCCTTCAATTTGCATACAGAAAGTTAGGATTTTAGGGTTTGTCAAGGGTTTCACGAAACTCAAGTACTTCACGAAATTATGCCATTCAGCAGTTTCAAGAAACATCTCAATCAAAGGTTTGATGTAAGTCTTTTGACGCCGATAATGATTTGCTTGAGAGATGCAAAGGTCATAGCACGCTGTGAGGAGGACTTTTTCAATTTCAAGCTGTGTAGAATTTTTCGTTACGGTAAGAGCTTCCTTCAACTTGCATACAGTCTCTCCTTCTACTTTCATTCAGTGTCGTGATTCACAATAAAAATTAGTTATTTTTATTCTTGTTTATGATTTAATCAATTTTTCTTCTACTTTTTTATTTGTAGACATAATTTTGCTCTGCCTTTTTGGAACTACTAGTATCGGAGATAGTGTGATGCCTTCTAGAACTACACTTAGCTGAGACAATTTGCGAGAATTCATTTCTTCCCAAAAATAAAACACTTTAGGTCTACATTATAATTTTGAGAAATTTGAGTCTTCTGATTTGGAGTTGTGGTGCTTATTAACTATGCTGACTTTTAGATAAATTTATTTGCTCTATCTTTTTTAGTACTTTACTATGTTGTGAAAATTATGCATATAGTTAGTTGGTGAATATGATAACTTATTTGCGCACTTTACTGTATTGTTAAAATGACAAACATAACTTATAGTATTTGAAAAAGTAGTAAAGTTAGACGATATATCAATTATACGAGATTCACCTTTCAATCTATATTAACCATTCATTTTAATTTTATATATATTATTACTTTGATGTTTGGTAAAGAGTAATTGAATTTCAAAGTTCAGAAGTTCAGAGTTGTTCATTGTGATAGTAAAATTCTTCTCAACATCCAACTCACAATTTACATTTAACTTTTGTTGCCAAGGATAACATAACAGATCTGCTAAAACTAAGGCAACAAATCAACACACATAATGGCTAATTTGAATATATAATAACTATGTGATATTTCCAAATTGTAACCGATGCTGCTATACTTAAAGAGCTGAGGCAAGAATCAAGGAAATGCTATAAATACGTGACTGTGCAAATACATGAATTAAAATTTAATTTTTTTTATGAAATAAAATTAATTTTTTTACCATTTAATTCTTTCGTCTATAAATACATATTATTAAAATATAAAACAAATTATATTTGATATCTTAAAGAGTAATATTTCTTCTTTAATATATTATAAATTTGAATGATATATATGAATTATCATAAGCTAATTTATGAAATATTAATGTATTTCTTACAAAATTTAGTCTATAAATATATATATATTCAAAATATAGAACAAATTATATTTAATATCTTAAAATACTTTGTGTTGTAACATAATAAATTGATGATCCATATACTTGTTCCACCTGAATTAGCTTAATAATTTCTACTAAGGATATTTCTATTGAGACACATTATACACGTGAGTCTTCTAATTCAACTCACATAAGTATAGGTATGGTTAGGTCTTCCTGTTATAAATTACAGCCTACTGTTGGGAATTACGTCCCTCAAGAATTGGTCATATGATTTTACTTGCCTTTCAGCTTTTGGGGAGCTTATGTCTCTCAAGGATTGGTCTTACAGGTTTACCTGCCCGTCTGCTTTTAGGAGCTACCCTTTAGGTCGAGTCTTTCTGATTAACCTTTCATCCTACTTTTGAGACATCACTCACACTCTGATAAGAAAATACCAACGAAGTTTATACCGCTTTGTAACACTCATGAAGACATTATATATTGTCATCTATGCTTGGTAGACGGTGGAAACTATAACTACCATTGTGTCGTGTCATAATTGATTCTTTTAGCCATTTTCCAATAAGGAAAAGTGGGGAATACCAACATGGTGATTCCTTAACCCATTGGGAAAAACTAAGAAATCCTAATACGGGGAGCTCTGGTCCTATAAGAGAATTGTTGATGATTTCATGACAGAGACTTCCTTATCGTTAATGGGTCTTCCTTTAAGGCACTGCGGAGGAGATATCTTTACTGTCATTTCAACTCCACAGGAAGAGAACATCAGTGGAATTACACTATAGTAAATTTGAAGGCTTGTTTCATACTACCATACCCAACAAGAATAGTATTCCTACTACTTCACGAGTTTCTTTCATCAACGAGACACCTCACCAACGGTAATTCTTCAAATACTCGACTTATAACTTATCATCACAAGCTGTGAAAGCTATACTTGTCAATTAATTATTACTTAAGCTTTCTAACCAAACTCATCAACCTAAACCAAATAACATACATGATACAAGTAATTATTACGTTAGGTTTCCATATGTTATAGCTCTCTGCGCTGGCTTTCTAACACTTCTGATCGTGCCTCAAACCGAGTTTCAGAACTCGAGTTATGCTGATTTTCATTCTGCATTTTCTTACACACTCTGTGGTAATCGATTACCAGCACCCAAAATATTCAAAAGCCCAATTTTATGCAAGTAATCGATTACCAACATGTGGTAATCGATTACCACAGAATTCGAACTAAAAAACACCCAGGTTTCTTCATAGCACTCATTTCTAAAAGCTCCCACGTCATCCCTTATCACACACCCAACATGAAAATTCACTACCAAAGCATGTTATAAGTAAGAATAAGGCATGCAACAATTTTACAATATCACAAACATAATTATAACCTCAAATCATGCAAACAAACATAGAAATAACATCAGTTAGACATGCCAGCAGGGCACTCGGCCTCAGTTCTTAACGTTTAATCAAACCATGAACTCATAATTATGCATATGATCATACAAACAACATGAATTCAATCATAATTATCATGACATAGAAACAAGAATCATGCATATAATCCGCATCTAGTTTCCTCCTTGATTTATGATTTTGAAATAGAAAGTATGTGAAAAATGTGAGGTTTGGCTTGGATTTAGGGTTTTATATAAGTGGTTGGCCAATTACCAAAAATTAAAAATATGTAATGTATCAAATATTTAGCACATTAATTCGCTATTTGAAAGGAAAAATTGAATGTCTGACTTATGTATGGAAATAATTTTACAAATAATCATTTTAGTGCCCATGCGTTTAAGAATAGGTAAAATTTTAAGATAATTGTATTCTAAAAAAACATACTTTCTCACCTAAATATATTCAATTCCAACTCTTTACTTTTCAAGAATTTTTTTTTTTTAGATTATATATATATATATATATATATATATATATATATATATATATATATATAGATATATATATTGAATTATTAGTGTTTAATATTAATTGTGCATTAGAAAAAAAAACAAAAAAAAATGATTATTTTAAAAACAAATATACGTTGATTAGAAAATTGTATTATTCAATTAAAAATGAATTTAATTAATACCACTAATCATTTAATAAATTAAGATAATTAAAATTGAAAAGAAATTTAAAGGGTAATATATTCCACTCTGTTGCGGTGAAAATCGGATAACAAATTATTAATTAATTTGCATCATATTTCTTTTATAACCGACTTTGATTTATCCAAAGGAAAAGTTCAAGATCGTTAGAAAAACCTAAAGGGGGAAAAATCTAGGGTTCGGGGGTTGGTTACGCCTAGGGAAGGTATTAGCACCCTAAACGTCTGTAGTACTCTACAGGAACCTCTTGTTTTAATGTTATCTTATGTTTGCTAAAGGTTCTATGCTAAAGGTTTGAAAACCCTAGGGTTAGTATCTAAGTATACTCGATAAAACATCGCACTTTACGCCTACGTATCCTCGGGAATAGAATCAGAGTATGCGTAGTTCTACTTCTACTGAATGATTGACTATGGTCAATATTCAGAGGGGAAATGAGTACAAGCTCATTGTAGAGTTTAAGAACTCTCTAAATCTAGTTGTAATGGACCTATGATTATGTTTTAGTCAGTAGGGGAAAGTGATAAATTCATTAGGATGAATATCACTAAGAGTTTAAGAACTCTCTCCTAAGGCTAGTTATAATTTTTATGGCTCTGATGAGGCCAAGAAATAAAGTTTCTCCTAAGAGTTTACTTAAGTTAAGATGGGGGCTATGACTTTAAGAGTCAACAATAATCACCTTCCTTTGGAATGGGGGAAAAATAGTTGATAATATAACAATAGATAAGACATGATACAAGCTAAAACATTGATATAACACAAGCATGAGGATGGCAATATGTTTCATGGATAAGATAAGCATGATCATTATAGACATATCAATATGTTTCAATCTTAAGGAAGACAAACATATAGAATGATATTAATCAAGGTTGACAATTAAGGAAAAATAGCATTCATATAAAAGTCAAGTATATGACAAATCAACATGGATAGATTAATTCAAGAATTAAATAAGCCATTAGTGGAATCACTCAAGATCAACAAAGGTGCTTATAAATGATATTAACAATTTAACCAAAATTGATAATCAATTGACAACACAATTAAAATTAACAATTAGAACACATATTGGTAATTAAAATTAAAAGTCAACAATTAATAACTAAATTAAAATGCAACTAATAATTTAAATTTAAATGCTAACAAATAACAACACACTTAGAATGCAAGATGATAATTAAGGATAAAGATTAACACCTAAAAATACAAATTGATAACAATTGCAACACAATTAAGATTAACATGTGGGAATTAAAAGTTTAACAATTAATATACAAATTGATAATTAAAAATGAAGACACAAGTTAATTAACAATTATCAAATAAAATATAACATAGTGATTAACAATTACCAATTAACATGCAAATTGACAATTTAAGATTTTAAAAATTAATGTAACAATTAACAATTAAAAAGTAGAGCAATTAACAATTAACTAGGAAAATTCCTCACATATTAATTAGTTAATCACATAAATAATTAATGAACAAACTGAAATTAAACAAGTATTAAGCAAAATAAATAAGATAAAAGAGGTTTAAAATAAAAGATTGAAATAAAATAAAAAAGAAATATAACACGCAGGGGGGTGTATAAGTAAATTGGTTAGTTAAAAAAACAAGTGGAAATGAAATGGGCCCGAAAATAGGGGGTGCTGGTATCAAAAGGCGCAAGGCCCAGGAGAGGATGGGAATAAGCATAGGCGAAAAATAGAAAGAAAAAGCAAAAGGGTTGATCCAAGGATCGAACCCATGCATGGCAAGTGATAGGCGAAATATGTGCATGTGTGTGACCGTTGGGATGGCACATACATCCGGTAAATAAACGCCTTCAATTAATACATAAGCTTAAAACA
The DNA here is from genome assembly GCA_022829125.1 of Lathyrus tuberosus. Taxonomy (NCBI): domain Eukaryota; kingdom Viridiplantae; phylum Streptophyta; class Magnoliopsida; order Fabales; family Fabaceae; genus Lathyrus; species Lathyrus tuberosus. The sequence goes on from JALAZF010000349.1 coordinate 4,266,890, forward strand.
AGACATGAAAGATAATAAAATAAAACACGCACACATACTGAACGTGTAGTAGTAAGTGATATCAAATGGTCATGCTTATTAAGTTGCTAAAGGACAAAACCAAGCAAACAACCAATCATACGCAAGCATGGGAAATGAATACATGCAGAAACAAAGCTTCTATCGTATTCCAAATTAAAATAACAAAACACATGCTCAATTTTAATCCCTCATAAATCAGTCAAATCTCAACCGAACAACATGAAATAAATTACTGAATTGAAATACTCCAAACATAGAACATATTGAAACGAATATCTAAACAAACTAGTGATTCCATCATGAAGAAAGATCAGAGGAAACTCAAGGTTCAAAAATTGAAACCAGTTTAAGAAAAAAAAGATAAAACACTTCCTGTTTCAATATTTTAAATAACATACTAATTCTAAATAGTCGCAAAATATGGTAACCAAACTCTTGAACTTCCACACACGATGAACACAATATTAAGAGCTAACAAAACTCACATGAGTTGGAGACAAACCAACCATTCAGCATGCCTTAAACCAATAATTCATGCAGACTCAAAACAAATACATGGACATGGCAAAGCACAAAAAAACCACAGCATTTTAATCATGTTATCATGAGCACGAGTCCTTCCAACATAAACCAAAGACATCAACTGAACTGGTGTATAATGAGCATGATATTGTGCGCAAGAAAAACCACGAGACACTGACATTCAAAGTGACATTTAGTGAAACAAACCTCTGTTCCATAACATGAACCTTACCTACCTGAATAATAGTATGCACTACACCCAAACTGAACACTCAAACAAAGTATAAAGTTCAAACAATTTGGAGATGGTATCAAACAGATTGGCATGCTCTCAAGTTATTCACACATGTAATGAGTATTACTCCAATTCTAAACTTAAACCAATAAAAGACAAACCCTAGTAGTAGGTTATCATCCAGCCAACACATCATGTATTGTAAAACATAGTTGGTATTCAAGATAGGTTACAAACATGCATACACGAGTATCATCTTGAACAGATCCAACACAACATCTATCATGGATTAAAGATTGGTGTTCACAACATCATTTCAAAGTATAACAGTAAGCAACAATGAAGTAATATTCTCAACCATACGAACTCAAAACCAAACCAGCCAACATGTTCTCAACACAAGTTCATACGTGATAAAAATGCTTAAACCATTAGGGCAGCCATTGATAAGTTAGAGTTTCTTAGAACAAACTTAACATAACCAACTAACAAGACACATACCACAAGCACTTTAAACAAAAACAACAACAATATAGATGATCTAACATATAGATACAGTGCAGTTAATATAGTATGTTGAGCATGGTAAATGGGAGTTTGAGAGACTTACCTCGTTTCCACGCAAGTAGGCAAGAGTTTCCCTTCCTTCCCAGCTAGCTCGTGTGCTCTTTCAAGAAACAAGTTTCAGAGTGTTTTGTGTTTGTTGTTGGTGAAAAATGAAGAGGAGAAAGGGTCCTTTTAATAGGGAGCTCAGCTGGTCCATGGGTGTGAATATCCAATGTGCCAAGGGTTTGTCTAGGAGAGAAAAATCGTGGAAAGATTTTGGAAGATGCGGTTGTTCTGATCATAATGCCATGGAGCCACGTGAAGTTCTTTTTTGATGCCACTAGGTCAGAAAGTGTAGGGTATTTTGGTTTGTCTCGAATGGATTAAGGATGTACACGAGGGAATGGTTTGGTTTGCTTGCAAATATCAACAATGAGAGTACAAAAGCAAAAGCATATGGCAACGTGTTTTAGGGGTGAAGTGAAGTTGGAAAAGGTATGTTGAGTGTCTGCAGAACGTACTTGGAGAGAGGGAAAGAAATTTCAAATTCCAAACTGAGGTAACTTGGTGTAAAAATCAGTTTGTATGGCCTTGTTCCATGCATGATATCTCTCAATTGGGTGATCCAAATTTCATGCTCTTGGGTGTTAATGAAAGCTCATACATCATACTACAATGTTGGTGTTGGAAAGTAGTTGAAATGATGCCTTGAATTGGTAGAAAAATCCCTTACAAATTGTGTCCTCCAAACTGCCAAAAAGAACTTAGAAAATTTCCAAGTTATAGAAATTTGACAATTTGAAGTACCTATCTTTGAAAATTCATAACTTGAGAATGGCTTATCCCATTGATATGTTCCACATATGGTTGGAAAGCTCTCATCATGCTCTACAATTTTCATTTGGGACTCAAGTCTTGAATCTAAATAGAAGTGGGTGAAAAATGAGGTTAAATTTGAGAAAAAGAGTGATGAAAAATGCTGAAAAATTTCCAAGTGTTTGGCCAAAATGTCTTACAAGCTTCATAACTCAAAAACCAAGCATTTTTGGACAAAAAGTCATATGGAACATATTGAAGATCTTGGAAAGAGATTCCAATGAGCTTTGAGTCACTCCAATTGGGTGTGTGGTTTAGGAGTTATGGTCATTTCAATATATGCTATTAGGGGAAAAATCTCACAAATGACACCTTTCTTGGTCAAAACCCTACTTCTCTTGCAAGAAACCTCATGAAACTTGATATGGATGCTTTGAATACTTCAGGAGACAATATATGATGATTAAAACCAATAACACTTCATTTGATCCAAAATTCCAAAAGATTAGGGTTTCAGTCAAACCCTAATTTTGACTGTGAATGCACTGAGGTCAAATCTTGTAAACTTGCTTCTTCCTTCTCATCAAAAGGTCTTAGGAGACTCTTGAGGATGTTGATAAACCAATAGAATCAAGAATTAGGGTTTAGAGTCCATCTTGATGAAAAATCAAAACCATTGACTGATATGTATCACAGAAACCCTAATTTGGAGGCATAGTGAGGTTGAGGCTCAAACTTCTCTTATTGAGGACCCATGGATCTTGGATTCCTGTTGAATGATATCTCTTGCATGTAGATGACTTTAAATGGTGAGTGAACCACAAATCTTGACTTGATAGAGCCAAATTCTCAGTGATTTCTTCAGAGCAAAACCCTAATTCCAAAGTCCTTGCATTGGAGGTCTTTTGTTGACTTGACTTGCTTCAAACAACTTGTGGAGCTTCATGGTGATATGTAAACCTAATATGAACACAAGGAAACAAACTACAAGATATAGGTTAGTTTAAACAATGCAGAGATGCTCCTAAGATGTACAAAAGTTGGATGACATGTAAGGGTAAAAATTTAGGGTACAACACACTCAAACCCTTAGTCGAAAATCTCTTTTTGTACGTTTCTAGTGTAATTTTAATAAACTAGAGAAGATATATTTTAAATTTCAGAGGGTGAATTGGAAATGATAATTTTGGTTTGTTAATGGAATTACCACTTATTCCTGTTAACATTTGCAAGGAAGGAAAAATGTGTTTCCCGAATTTGAACTTAAATTTTCAAAAATATTGTATGGGCAACCAAATTATTATATTGTAAAAACGATGACGATTTGAAAGCACAAATATTATGCTAAAATTTTCTTCATATGAGAAATAATGGAGAGATTAAGAAAAGATTACCTATTAGATCTTACATACTAGACAAAAAAAGTAGATGTCTTTCAATTCACAAACACACATTCACCCTACAATAAAGCATGATAAATATTAATATCTATATCTACTTAAGAAAGAGCTACGACTGTGTGGATTGGAACTACTTACGAGACGTCATGAAAATTATGGGATTTGGTGAAAAGTGGATTCGGTGGATGGATAATGGGGTTTTCAATAGCTTCACGTCGGTTTTGGTTAATGGGAGCCCTACAAAGGATTTTGCCGTATCTAGAGGCCTCAAACAAGGCGATCCTTTAGCCCCTCTATTATTTACAATAGCCGCGGAACATCTTGCAGTGTTAATGGATAGAGCGGTGGACAGAGGAACATACTCGGGTTTCAAGGTTAATCTAGATGTCTCTTTTCACTTATTGCAATATGCAGATGACTCAGTTTTATTTGGTGAAGGATCGTGGAACAACATTTTGGCTATTAAGGCTATACTAAAAGGATTTCATCTCATTTCCAGTCTTGAGATTAACTTTAGTAAAAGCTCCCTTTATGGTATTGGGGTGGAAGAGATGGTACTCATGGCTGCGGAAAACTTCCTTGCTTGTAAAGTTTTTGTCTGTCCTTTTAAGTTTCTCGGTATTTTCATTGGTGGCAGTCATAGATTGGTCTATTTCTGGAAACCTATGATCGATAAGGTGCGTTCTAGATTGAACTCTTGGAAAGGTCGGTTTTTATCCATGGATGGTAGAGTAACATCAATCAATTTCGTACTAGCAAATTTACCTATTCACTACATGTCATTCTACAAGCTCCCTAGTAGGGTTACTCGTATCCTTACCTCTATTCAAAAGAGATTCTTGTGGAACAGTTCGACGTCAAAAAAAGGTGTATCTTGGGTTCGGTGGAGCACGGTATGTAAAACTAAAAAGATGGCAGCCTAGGGGTTAAAGACATTAAGCTGTTCAATTTAGCGTTGCTTTTTAAATGGATTTGGAAAATTCTGTCGCTGGAGGAGTGTTTGTGGAGAGGCATCATTGATAGTCGGTATCCTAATCCTGCGCACAACTTTCATTTAGGAGAGGTCCCTAAGTATCTTGTCACCCTGTCACTTTGGTGGAGAGACCTGCTTAATGTTTCTGTATCGTGCAGAATTAATTATTTTTCTGGTCTGCTTTCTCACAAGATTGGAAATGGCGTTAATGTATCTTTCTGGCTTTCCCGTTGGGCTGGATCATACGTCTTGGCTACTGCATTCCTAGAGTTATGGAATTGTGCTGATAACAAGGCTAGTCGGGTAGCTGATAATGGTAATAGTGAAGACAGAACTTGGCGTTGGAAAGTGGAGTTGTCTCACCAAAACATGGCAGAAGAATACAGTCAGCAGCTTTTAAATTTACAAGCTGTGCTGAGTGATTTTACAGTGTGGGAAGGAGTCAAAGACAAGGTCATTTGGCTGCATAATGATAGCTCCCAATTCTCTGTTTCTTCTCTGTACTGTTTTATGCAGGAAAACACAAGCGAGTTTGTCACGGCTCTTCAGGAGGATTTAAGGTCTGCCCTCAAGCTTGTTTGGTTAGTGCAAGTTCCCCTCAAGGTGAAAGTATTTGGCTGGAGGCTGATGCACAACAAAATTCCAACCCGTGACAATCTCGCTCGTAGAGGAATCATAATCAATATTCATGAAAAGGTTTGATCTTTTTGTTTTTTAGAGTTGGAGAATGCTGAACACCTCTTTTTCCATTGTTCCAAATCTATTTTGGTGTGGAAGTTTATGGGCAATTGGTTGGGAGTTCCAGAGATTTACATTGGCGATATTTTGAATCACTTATCAACTTGGGTAGCCGGATGTGTTAGGAAAAATTTTAATGTGAGCATTGTTGTAGGATTGTGGCTGATCGTATGTTGGCCCATTTGGTTGTCTAGAAACAACATCATGTTTAGAGATGAATTTTGGTAAGAAACACAAAAACGCATTTAATTGTAACTACTATGATTGGGTTAATGTCCCTTGTGATTTTTGTAGGTCTTGATTTTAGTTAGAAGTCTTTTGATGTATACGGATTTGGATACCCTTTTGTATCCTTGATATATAACACAGATTATTGCTTATTAAAAAAAATCTATATCTACTTATATGATAGTCATAGGTAATTTAGATTTTGAATTAGTTGCAAAATATTTAGAAGGGTGAAGTTTTTCTCTACCACTTATATATGTGGTGGTTATATAAAAAAGGTGAAGATTGGAATGAAAAGTTATAATTTAGATTGTACTTCGCATGAATTCATTCTTCCCTATATTCTTTCTCTAGGTATTCATTTCCCTTAAGTGTATTTTAATATTAGAATGAAAAGTTATAATTTATAGACTAAAATTTACGGTGGTCTTAGGTAATTATTTGGAGGCAAAGAATAACATCCTATTTAACGATGGATTTTGTGATATCAATGCCATTTTTAGTGCTATTGTAAGTACTTTTTGGTATTGGATGGTTCTTGGCAATCGTACTAGGCGGAAGTGCAGCCTTTACGACTGGACCAAATTCCCTTTTGACTTTTTATAGTTGTTCTGTCATTGTTGGTGGTGGTGTTGTGGGGTTTTTCTTTGTATTTTCCGTATTGTCGGATTATTTTTACTCTCCTTGGATTGTATGATTGTTTCCTTACTTTCTTATTAATGAAAGTGCTTATAAAAAAAAAAACTATGATCAATGAATTTTCTGAATTTTTCTTTGGTGTATTTCTTATATACGTTGATCAGTAAAATTATTAAACTCTTTGTAAAAGAGAAGTGTTCTTATATAAAAATCAATATTACCATTTTTATGGTTTACCATTCATGTATTTTGTCAATATATATTTAATATAAAAATTATAATCAACGTTTATTTATTACAAAGGGAATATTAAAAATGAATATTTAATTTATTCATGAATTTTATTATCGTACTATTATCGAAATTATCGTGAAAGTTATTTATTCAACTTATCAGAAATTTTTCTTGTTGTCAATAACTAGACAATATTCTTTCTTTTTAAAGAGTCATTAATTTATATAAATAAATAATAATATGAAAAATACCAGAATTTTTAATGTAAGAAAATGCTTTTACAATTCTGCCTCAATATAAATACTAAAATATAAAAAATAAAATATAATTATTTTGAATTAAAAACATCTTAACACAAAATTCTTACGATAATATATTTTTAAAAGAAATTTAGTAGTATTAAAAAACCCATAAATATTCTAAATAAATTATCTACATTTAATTTTGAATATATATTCAAAAAACCTATTAATTCAAACAAAAAATTAGTAATATTAAAAAACCCTTAAAACTATCTCTCAAACTCTCTACCACTTGGAAGATACCACTCTAAATATATATTCCCGAGAGTACTCATGTTCTTCTAAGATGTTTTAGTGACCTTAGAAGTTGAACACTGATGCACTACTTCACTTCCAGATCTTATGTCATACATGCAACACAATTGTACTTCCACCTTCACAGCATGGAATTACTTACAATACATATTCCATATCAGTGGGTCAATCTCGTTCTAATGGAAGATTTCCATATTTCTCAAACTCTAACAAATTCATTTGATAGAAATCGTCAAATTCCCGACTCCATTAGCACTATAGGATTGCTTGAACCATACACCACCCTTCAATTCCACGCTACTAAAATCACAACTCCTACTAAGACATCTACTGAGTCAACCGGTTCTCCTTACTTTCAAACTCTTGACTTGGGCCTACTCCCAAAGTACAAGGTTGACTAAACTTCAGAGTTCTCGTGGTCGCTCAACCGAGATCCTACCTACCACGCACATAGAACTAGGCTAATCAGAGCCAATACTACATACACTAATATTAAGAATCATCTTGGTTAAAAAGACATATGTGGCAGGAATAGATTTACTTATGATGTTTCAAGGCTAGGTTGAGAATCGACCTGCTCTGATACCAGTTGTAACAACCCGTATAATATATATCTAGAATAATAGCATACAAGTGTTAATTCTTGGTACTGATACAACACAAGCGCCTAACGACATCATTATATACACATGTCCAAACAAAAAAGAAACATCTATGGCACATGTTATACAATATAACCTAAACTAAAACTATGAGATATATGCAATATCTTCATTGCACACAATCAACGGTGGAAGATCACACTAATCTGTATCCTTTGAAACATCAACGGACACCTTATTTTGCATATAACCTACAAACAACACCTGAAAAGCAACAACTATATTGAGGTGAAATAATAATCTCAGTGAGTCCCCTATCTTATGTAGAGAAATCTTTAACGTTTTTTGATAAAAAATATTTTTGTTTAGAAAGATAAAATAGTGCTTTTTATTAATATATTTTTAATTTTCAAAATATTATAACAACAAAAAATTATATTTGAACAATTTGTCTAAGATAGTAATTAATTGTTAGGTTAATTGTTAGGTTAATATATTTGAATCACGCTTTTTTAATACATCTATAAAATGAATCCAACTCAACTTGCAAGCAACAAATACTGTCTTGATCTCAATGAACTTCTTGATGAAGATAAGACTTGAAATATGGAGTATAGAAACAACATCCTTGGCATGAAATCAACTGAATTCTCAGTTGAAGCACAACAGTAAAAAACCCTAATCTTTAAGGAAGATTAATAAAAGAAGTTGTCCATGCAGAGAAGAAGCCCTAACTCACTCCATGTACAAAAGAATGAAACCCTAGTCTCACGATCTTCAGTTGATGACTGTCCACAAACTCACCCATAAATAAGGATCCTGATCCTCCTTGCTATGTACACTGATTGTAATACCCCGTATTTTATTACTCCGGATAATATTATATTATGATCGACTAAGCCCAGTGTACTCTGAGAAATTATTTGACAAAATAATTAGAATAACTGTGGAACTTAGAATAAATCCAATTAATATTATCTGACTCTGAGGTATTTTACTAATTTGGACTTAAGAGACTTTTTGGACATTTAGTAGTATTATTTATTAATGATAGTTTACTATATGTTTCCTTTTCCTCCCATTTTCCAAACAAAAGAAAAAGATAGTAAGAGAAGAGAAGGAAAAGGAAAGAAAGAAGAAAGAAAGGAAAGGAAGGAGAGAAAAGTGGAGAAGAGGAAAATTTGAAGAAAGTTCAAGAACTTCAAGAATCATCATCATCCATTCATCAAATCTTCACCCAATCTTCTCATCATCTTCATCTTGCTCATTTCAAGGTGGGTTCTAGTTAGAAACCTTTTTTTTGAGTTTTTGGATAATATGAGTTATTAGGTTAGAATGTTGAAAACAATGTTTTAACGGTTGGAAATTGATATAAATCGAAATGAATGCTCAATGTGCTTATAGAAACATGTATTGATGATTGTTTTGATGTTTTGGTTTGATTGGAAATGTTAGGGTTTTAGTGGAAATTATGTGATAAATGTTGAAAATCATATTGTATGAAGTTTATCGGTTAAACCGTAATAGAACCGTGATATTATACCTCGATGGGTTATTGAGTATGTTGTTGAGAGGTAGTTGCAAGTTGGGAAAAGCTCTGTTAAGAGTTTTATTTTTCTAGAAATCGCAAAGCCCGCTCAGTGCGCAGTAGCGCGCTCAGCGCGCTCCAGAAAATCTGCAACCCCTCAAGTCAGGGAGAACCGCGCTCAGCGCGGTCAGGGGGCCGCTCAGCGCGCAGACCTGGGAGTTGAAATGTCTTCTTTTAGTGAGAAATTCATAACTTTCGGCTCGTTTATCGGTTTCGATCATTCTTTATATCGACATAAAGCCGAGGAAATATTCTATGCGATGGAGAGGAAATATGTCGATTTTACTGACCGATTAAATAATCGAGAAAGTTCCAAAAGTGATATAATTAGGTTTTAATTGTTATACATTATTCTACTATACAATTATGACATGTCTTGCCTATCCTCTTGTTGTGTAACATGATTGTAAGTGTATATGCATGTTAAAATACGAAATAGGTAGAGTGAGAATTATTACCGTAAACAATGTCGGAAAGTGTGGAATGACATAATGACAACGATCGTGTATACGATGCCAAGGCGTGTGTCAGATACTAATGTCATAGAATGAATAAACACTAGTATGGAACATGTGTGTTAACCTTTGTGGTTGTGATAAGGCGTTATGGCCTTGTGATCGTCGAATACGAGCACGTTTGTGTGTGAGATCACGTAATTGTAACCGGTTATCTTGTGAGTGCGTTTCATGGGTCTCGAGCTCCTCTGAAACATATGCACAACTACTTGGCAGGTTTGATTCCCGCGTGCAGTACGAATGGCGCTCTAGGAGTGTATGCTGGTGACGGTTAATGGCCCATGTGAAGTGACGGTTCATAACGGTTAATGGCCCGTAGAACGCAAATCCATCCGTATGTCAAGTAGGTTACCAGGATCCATGACTCGGGTCAACTTCTAAATGTAGAAGCGGACGGGAATAGGGGATGCCTTGGTGTGGTTACCGATTAGTGATATCGTGAGTTGATGAACTCATGACATGTTTCCATATAGTGTGTGTGTACTCAAAGTCTTTTCCCTTCCCTTTCGACTTGAGTTAGGTGTGATAGAACCATGTAGAGCCGAGAGGACATTTAAGATAGGGAACTCACTGATATTGATGTATCTCACCCCATTGTTGTTGTTTACATCATAGGTACTACAGGTTCGGCGAAGGGTAAGGACAAAGTGGTTTGACTTTTCCTTACAGATCGTAGCTTTTGAGATGGCATGGCTTCCGCTATGGCGTTTTATTTTGAGATCATTGTATTGATCTAGTTCTTAGTGCATTTTAGAACATCTTGTATATGTAATGCCGTAGACTTTAGAACTTTGTATTTAGGGCATTTAATGTATATAATGTGTTAACTAGGAACTTATGGTATTTCAGTACCAAATACTTGGATTCATGAATAATATATATGCTTTGATGTATGTTGTTATGTATGGGTGTTACAGTTGGTATCAGAGCAGGTCGTATCCTCGACCTAGCCATGAAATAACTTAAGTATTTTCTTTCCGTTTCATATCTGTTGTGTCGCTATTGGTCTTACGTGTTATATTTATGATATTGAGCCTGATCAACTTAATCTTTTCTGTATGACATTTAGGAACATGGCCGACAGGCGGAGAAACAACCGTGGGAGACCGAGGACTACTCCAGCAGGGACAAATCCGCCAGGGGACGAAGGGAATGCCCATTTGTATCAATTCAAGCAACAGATGCAGCAACAACAAAATCAGTTTGTGCAACAAATGGTACAGCAAATGGCTGGTGGCTTGCATCCTCCAGTGGTTGTGCCTGAAGCTGCAGGGGGGACGTTTAGGGATTTCATTCGTATGAATCCTCCAGAGTTTCAGGGAGGGTTAGACCCAGTAAAGGCTCATGAATGGATATCCGGTATGGAGCGGATTTCCTTAATAGTTCAGTGCAGTGAGGAAAACAAGGTGGTATTCGCTTCTCACTTGTTAAAGGGTCCTTCCATGAGGTGGTGGGAAAGCGCTTCAGCCTTCATGACAATTCAAGAGGTACCGAAGGTATGGGAGCAGTTTACGATAACTTTTATGGAGAAGTATTTTTCCAAGTTCCTTAAGGTCTCAGAAGGAATTCGAGTTTCAACAGTTGAGACAAGGCAACTTGACCGTGGCTTTTTATGCAGAAAAGTTCGAGGTTATGGCTGCTTATTCTAGGCAGGCCATGTATGCTCCTGATGAGAGGTGGAAGATTGATGAGTTTCTTTTTGGTTTGAAGGCTGAAATTTTACATAGCGTGTCTCAAAGGGAATTCACCAACTATACTGAGTTGTTACGACAGTGTTATGTGGCGGAGCATAGTTTAAAGAAAGTGCAAGCAGAAGGAGAGTCGAGTAGGGTGAATCAAAATGATCGTGGGAGATCGAATCAACAATTTAGAGCAAGGCAACAATCTTTCAAAGGGAAGCAAGTTCAGAGTTCTAGGACTAGTGCACCTCCTGTATGTCGTCTTTGCGGTAGGAATAATCAGGGAAGGTGTGGTATCGAAGGTGTGAGGTGTTATCAGTGTCAGAAAGTGGGCCACTTGGCGAGGGATTGACCTCAAAGGAGGAATCAGACGAAAGAGAAGAATACCGGGCGAGTGTATACCTTGGATGCGAGGAAAACAAAGGGTGATAACTCTTTGATTGCTGGTATGTGTTTTGTGAATGGAAATCCTTGCTTTGTTTTATTTGATTGTGGAGCTACACACTCTTTTGTATCGATGCAATGTGTAAAGTGGCTTGGGTTGCAAGTGGTTCCGTTGTCTCCACCCATGGTGGTTACTACTGCCATGGATGAGATGGTTGAAACACCTTTAATGTGTGAAAATTGTGTTTTATCTGTGGATGGAAGAGTTTTCCAGATCGATCTGATTTGTTTACCGCTTAAGAAAGTGGATGTTGTTCTGGGAATGGATTGGCTTTCAGCTAATTCGGTATTTATCGGGTGTGAAGAAAAACTAATCATTATTCCATCTACCGAGGCCACTCTGAAGGATGTGTTAACTACTATTTTAGAAGGTACGGTTGGAATGATTAATTTCTTGTTTGAGGAGGAAAAATCTGTTCTTTTGATTCTTACTAAGGAGGAGGGTAGTAACCGTCAAGTTTTGAGTATTCTAGTAGTTTGTGACTTTCCGGAAGTTTTCCCCGAGGATATCACTTCTCTTCCTCCGGAGCGGGAAGTGGAATTCTCTATTGACCTGATACCGGGAATGGCTCCAATATCCGTTTCTCCGTATCGGATGGCACCCCTTGAATTGAGAGAATTAAAGGATCAATTGGAAGAGTTGTTGGCTAAGCATTTTGTTCGACACAGTGTTTCGCCCTGGGGAGCTCCAGTGTTGTTGGTAAAGAAAAAGGATGGTGGAATGCGGTTGTGTATTGATTACCGTCAGCTGAATAAGGGCACCATCAAGAATAAATACCCATTACCAAGGATAGATGATCTGTTAGATCAATTGAAAGGAGCCTGTGTGTTCTCGAAGATTGATTTACGGTCGGGTTATCATCAGATTCGGGTGAAGAGTTCGGATGTACCAAAGACTGCGTTTGGAACCCGTTATGGTCATTATGAATTTTTAGTGATGCCTTTCGGTGTGACGAATGCTCCGGCAGTTTTCATGGATTATATGAATCGGATATTTCAACCCTACTTGGACTAATTTGGGGTGATTTTCATTGATGAAATTCTTATCTATTATCGTGATCCTCAAGAGCACAGAGAACACCTAAGAATCGTTTTATCCATCTTACAAGAAAGACAACTTTTTGCCAAGCTAAGTAAGTGTGAATTTTGGATGTCGGAGGTGAATTTTCTTGGACATGTCATATCTCAAGGAGGAGTAGCGGTTGATCCATCAAAAGTTGAGGCAGTGATAAATTGGGAGAGACCGAAGAATGTGTCTGAAGTTAAAAGCTTCTTGGGACTAGCAGGTTATTATAGGAGGTTTATTAAGGGCTTTTCCCAACTAGCGTTGCCGATGACGAGACTTACTCGGAAGGATTGTTCTTATGAATGGGATTCGGCTTGTGAGCAAAGTTTTATGAATTTGAAGGAAAGATTGACGACCGCTCCTGTTTTGCTTATTCCTGATCCTAGCAAGTCGTATGAGGTATATTGTTATGCATCGAAGAAGGGGTTAGGCGGTGTGTTAATGCAAGATGGACATGTGGTACCGTATGCGTCTCGACAATTGAAAGTCCATGAGGAGAACCATCCAACGCATGATTTAGAATTGGCGGCAGTTGTATTTACTTTGAAAGTGTGGTGTCACTATTTGTATGGTGTACGTTTTGAGATGTTTAGCGACCACAAGAGCTTAAAGTATCTCTTTGATCAGAAGGAGTTGAATATGCGTCAAAGGAGGTGGATGGAATATTTGAAAGATTATGACTTGGAGTTAAAATACCATCCGGGTAAAGCAAATAAGGTGGCAGATGCATTGAGTAGTAAAATGTTGCATAATGCCGAGTTGATGATACTAGAGTATACTTTATTGGAAAAATTTCGAAATCTAAATCTTCAATTTGTTTGGACCCCTAATGGTGTGATTATGGGGAACTTGAATATCAATTCTACTCTTAGGGAAGAAATCCAACAAGAGCAAGGGTTAGACGAGAAGTTACAAGAAGTGTTATTGCAACCGGGTTTTGTGCGAGCTACCGACGGAATTATTTTGTTTAACCAAAGGATTTGAGTTTCGGATAACACGGAGTTAAAAAGGAGGATTTTGGAAGAAGCGCATAAGGGTGCTTTTACTATACATCCGGGATCTTCAAAGATGTATCAAGATTTGAAGAGGGACTATTGGTGGTCCGGGATGAAAAGAGATATTGCGGTGTATGTATCAGAATGTGCAGTGTGCCAACAAGTGAAGATCGAGCACCAAAGACCGGGTGGCTTGTTGCAACCTTTAGAAATTCTGGTATGGAAATGGAATAGTATCTCGATGGACTTTGCTGGTGGGCTACCCCGTACTTAGGGTGGTTATGATTCGATTTGGGTAATTGTGGATCGGTTGACGAAATCCGCACATTTCTTAGCTGTGAAGACTACCTACAAGGTGAGTCATCTCGCAAAGTTGTTCATTTCGGAGATAGTGAGATTGCATGGTATTCCCACTAGTATCGTTTCAGATAGAGATCCAAAGTTCACTTCGAGATTTTAGAGAGCTTTTCAACAAGCCATGGGAACGAAGTTGTGTTTGAGTATGTCGAATCATCCGCAAACGGATGGTCAGATGGAACGGACAATACAAACAATGGAAGACATGTTGAGAGCTTGTGTACTTGAAAGTGGAGGAAATTGGATAGAACTTTTGCCGTTGATTGAGTTCTCTTATAATAACAGTTATCATGCAAGTATTGGGATGGCGCCTTATGAGGCATTGTATGGAAGGAAGTGTAGGACACCTTTGTGTTGGGCAGAAGTTGGTGAGGATAGAATGTTGGGACCCGAGATTATTCACGAAACTATGGAGAAGATTAGGATGATCCGTAATAAGGTCAAGCAAGCACAAGATCGTCAGAAGAGTTATGAGGACAACCGAAGAAGACCTTTAGAGTTTGAAGAAGGTGATCACGTGTGTTTGAAAGTTACTCTGAGATTGTGGTTGAAAGGACCGTTTCGGTCGCGGAAATTAAGTCCAAGATACGTGGGACCGTATCAGATTTTGGAAAGAATTGGTGAAGTAGCTTACAGATTAGCCTTACCGCCTTCTCTGTCAGAGATGCACGACATTTTTCATGTGTCTCAGCTTCAAAAATTTGTCCCAGATCCTCTTAATCCAATTTTACCAGATACAATTGAGATAGAAGCTGATTTGACGTTTGAGCCTCAACCAAGTCGTATCACAGGAAGAGAAACTAAAGTGTTAAGGAACAAAGAGATTCCTCTTGTCAAGGTATAGTGGGATGAGACGCATCCGGGTGATGCAACCTGGGAATTGGAATCTGAGATGCGAGAAGTCTATCCTCATCTTTTCAGGTAATTGTTTTAAATTCGAGGGCGAATTTCTATTTAAGGGGGGAGGATGTAATACCCCGTATTTTATTACTCCGGATAATATTATATTGTGATCGACTAAGCCCAGTGTACTCTGAGAAATTATTTGATAAAATAATTAGAATAACTGTGGAACTTAGAATAAATCCAATTAATATTATCTGACTCTGAGGTATTTTACTAATTTGGACTTAAGAGACTTTTTGGACATTTAGTAGTATTATTTATTAATGATAGTTTACTATATGTTTCCTTTTCCTCCCATTTTCCAAACAAGAGAAAAAGATAGTAAGAGAAGAGAAGGAAAAGGAAAGAAAGAAGAAAGAAAGGAAAGGAAGGAGAGAAAAGTGGAGAAGAGGAAAATTTGAAGAAAGTTCAAGAACTTCAAGAATCATCATCATCCATTCATCAAATCTTCACCCAATCTTCTCATCATCTTCATCTTGCTCATTTCAAGGTGGGTTCTAGTTAGAAACATTTTTTTTGAGTTTTTGGATAATATGAGTTATTAGGTTAGAATGTTGAAAACAATGTTTTAACGGTTGGAAATTGATATAAATCGAAATGAATGCTCAATGTGCTTATAGAAACATGTATTGATGATTGTTTTGATGTTTTGGTTTGATTGGAAATGTTAGGGTTTTAGTGGAAATTATGTGATAAATGTTGAAAATCATATTGTATATAGTTTATCGGTTAAACCGTAATAGAACTGTGATATTATACCTCGATGGGTTGTTGAGTATGTTGTTGAGAGGTTGTTGCAGGTTGGAAAAAGCTCTGTTAAGAGTTTTATTTTTCTGGAAATCGCAGAGCCCGCTCAGCGCGCAGTAGCCCGCTCAGCGCGCTCCAGAAAATCTGCAACCCCTCAAGTAAGGGAGAACCACGCTCAGCGCGGTCAGGGGCGTGCTCAGCGCGCAGACCTAGGAGTTGAAAGGTCTTCTTTTAGCGAGAAATTCATAACTTTCGGCTCGTTTATCGGTTTCGATCATTCTTTATATCGACGTAAAGCCGAGGAAATATTCTATGCGATGGAGAGGAAATATGTCGATTTTACCGACCGATTAAATAATCGAGAAAGTTCCAAAAGTGATATAATTATATTTTAATTGTTATACATTATTCTACTATGCAATTATGACATGTCTTGCCTATCCTCTTGTTGTGTAACATGATTGTAAGTGTATATGCATGTTAAAATTCGAAATAGGTAGAGTGAGAATTATTACCGTAAACAATGTCGGAGAGTGTGGAATGACATAATGACAACGATCGTGCTTACGGTGCCGAGGCGTGTGTCAGATACTAATGTCATAGAATGAATAAACACTAGTATGGAACATGTGTGTTAACCTTTGTGGTTGTGATAAGGCGTTATGGCCTTGTGATCGTCGAATACGATCACGTTTGTGTATGAGATCATGTAATCGTAACCGGTTATCTTGTGAGTGCGTTTCATGGGTCTCGAGCTCCTCTGAAACATGTGCACAACTACTTGGCAGGTTTGATTCCCGCGTGCAGTACGAATGGCGCTCTGGGAGCGTATGCTTATTACGGTTAATGGCCCGTGTGAAGTGACGGTTCATAACGGTTAATGGCCCGTAGAACCCGAATCCATTCGTATGTCAAGTAGGTTACCAGGATCCATGACTCGGGTCGACTTTTAGACATAGAAGCGGACGAGAACAGGGGATTCCTTGATGTGGGTACGGATTAGTGATATCGTGAGTTGATGAACTCATGACATGTTTCCATATAGTGTGTGTGTACTCAAAGTCTTTTCCCTTCCCTTTCGACTTGAGTTAGGTGTGATAGAACCATGTAGAGCTGAGAGGACATTTAAGATAGGGAACTCACTGAGATTGATGTATCTCACCCCACTGTTGTTGTTTACATCACAGGTACTACAGGTTCGGCGAAGGGTAAGGACAAAGTGGTTTGACTTTTCCTTACGGATCGTAGCTTTTGAGATGGCATGGCTTCCGCTATGGCGTTTTATTTTGAGAACATTGTATTGATCTATTTCTTAGTGCATTTTGGAACATCTTGTATATGTTATGCCGTAGACTTTAGAACTTTGTATTTAGGGCATTTAATTTATATAATGTGTTAACTAGGAACTTATGGTATTTCAGTACCAAATACTTGGATTCATGTATAATATATATGCTTTGATGTATGTTGTTATATATGGGTGTTACACTGATGAAATGTCTTGAAGAAGATGACTTAAACTGAGAAGAAGTCAAACCCTGATTCACACCAAAGAATTCCTGACCCGGTGCTTTTGATGAATCCTTTGAATAGAAAACCCTTGGAGCTTGATGAACCTCTGAGCAAGAGGACATTCATGATAATATGGATTCCAATCTTGCTTCAACTTTCCTGAAGTAGGAGCCAACTGGATCGCCTATGAATAGGGTACCCTGATAACAAGAAAATTCCTTTGATCCCACATCTTAGCAGACCAATGCAATGTATGATTATGAATTCATGACCT
Source organism: Lathyrus tuberosus (assembly GCA_022829125.1). NCBI lineage: Eukaryota > Viridiplantae > Streptophyta > Magnoliopsida > Fabales > Fabaceae > Lathyrus > Lathyrus tuberosus. Next base: position 4,284,484 of record JALAZF010000349.1, read on the forward strand.
AATGGATATACAAGCGAATGCGAAACAAAAGCCAGTTAAGGTTAGAAAAAACGAGGGCAAATTTTGGGTTGTTACAAACCTAAAAGGTTTTGGACCCTAGTTAATATTGTTCGATTTGATCAACAATGGTCGGTGATCCGAATTATCTCTATACCCAACCACTTAATTTTTAAGTTCCAGCAATCTATAATAGAATCATCTACCAAAATTCTATCAATTCTGCTTTTACAAAAACCACTAGAATTGAACCAAGTAAATCGACTACCGACGACCAGGAGATCAATTAGATTCATATCTTCGATAAAAGAATTAAATTAATCCATCTCACCGAATTTAGGCACACCTCTCCCCTCCCTTTCCTCAATCACCTTTATAGCATTAAAGTAGCCACCGACTATCCAACCTCCGGATGGCAAACAAGCTTTTAAATCAAGAAGCTTACACCTAAGCTTCCTCTTATCAGATAGACCACATGGAGAATAAATGTTGAATATATAAAAATTCATACCTTTCCACATAAAATTCATACCAAGGTAGCCTTTCCCTTTAAAGCTGGAAACAACAGAAAACACTTCATTTCTTCAAATAGTAATCAAACCACCAGACTGCCCTTCCGAATTGACCGTAGACCATTCGAATTCACCAGGACGCCAAATACTATGCACCAATTGATCTTGCATATTCTGAATCTTTATCTCCTGAAGCAAACAAATGTCAGCCTGCCCCTTATTGAGAATCTGATTAATCCTCCTCCGTTTAAGTGAACTACCACAACCACGCACATTGAATGATACAAAATTCATAATCCCTCGTTGTCAACACTCCTCTTACTAACCCTTGTAGCTTTATCACCTGCTTCCAATATTCTAATAACTCCTTCAAACGCTTCTTCATCTTCTTCTCCCTCAATCCCCAATTGCTTCATAGTATGCCAGTTCTTAGAAGGCACATCCTTAATCATCTTCCTAACTCTAGAATTACATCTAACCACATCTGACTCAGTAATAGATTCGCTCCTCCCTCCGTCCTTATCCATAAATCAAGAAGGCTCACCACCATCACACCCAGAGGCTACCATGCAAACTTGATTCGAAGGTTTTTCAACATCCACCGCTGGCATGTAAACTGCAGAATGAAGAAGGGAAGAAAAGTAAGATGGCGAGAAAGGTATTTTAAACTTATCATATAACTCTTTTATCTTTTTCTTCATTCTAGTTTTCTGTCAAATAGAGGAGACCAAAGGCCCAAAAGTGGAATTAGAAATGGGGTCCGTGTTATCAACCACTTAATTAATGGGCTTGGGGTTCTGGCCCACTACATTTTGAATATCAGCGACTTGAGGTAACATAATAACCTCAGTACCGGGTCCACTTGATTTTCCACTTGATTGTCAAGGGTTTCACGAAACTCAAGTACTTCACGAAATTATGCCATTCAGCAGTTTCAGGAAACATCTCAATCAAAGGTTTGTTGATTTTCATTCTGCATTTTCTTACACACTCTATGGTAATCGATTACCAGCACCCAAAACATTCAAAAACCCAATTTTATGCAAGTAATCGATTACCAACATGTGGTAATCGATTACCACAGAATTATAACTAAAAAACACCCAGGTTTCTTTATAGCACTCATTTCTAAAAGCTCTCACGTCATCCCTTATCACACACCCAACATGAAAATTCACTACCAAAGCATGTTATAAGTAAAAATAAGGCATGCAACAACTTTACAATATCACAAACATAATTATAACCTCAAATCATGCAAACAAACATAGAAATAACATCAATTAGACATGTCAGCAGGGCACTCAACCTCAGTTCTTAACGTGTAATCAAACCATGAACTCATAATTATGCATATGATCATACAAACAACATGAATTCAATCATAATTATCATGACATAGAAACAAGAATCATGCATATAATCCACACAACCCTAAAACCCCAAATCATGCAAGTTTTCCTTTAAATTGGTTCTACACAACTAAAGTAAGAGCCCCACCTTGCAAAGGACCTAAATTGATGAAGAACGTGATTAAATGAGGAAGATGATGATAAACACTTGATGGAATAATGGTGATGATTCTCCATTTTTCAAGGTTTTCTTCTTCTCTATTTAAATTTACACTCCAACACATACATGCAAGGAACTTGAAGACAAGCAATTCATTATTTCTCCTCCTTCTTCTTCTTACTCCATCGCCCCACACTCTCCTCTCTCTAGTTTCTTCCTTGATTTCTGATTTTGAAATAGAAAGTATGTGAAAAATGTGAGGTTTGGCTTGGATTTAGGGTTTTATATAAGTGGTTGGCCAATTACCAAAAATTAAAAATATGTAATGTATCAAATATTTAGCACATTAATTCGCTATTTGAAAGGAAAAATTGAATGTCTGACTTATGTATGGAAATAATTTTACAAATAATCATTTTAGTACCCATCCGTTTAAGAATAGGTGAAATTTTAAGATAATCGTATTCTAAAAAAACATACTTTCTCACCTAAATATATTCAATTCCAACTCTTTACTTTTCAAGAATTTTTTTTTTAGATTATATATATATATATATATATATATATATATATATATATATATATATATATATATATATATATATATTGAATTATTAGTGTTTAATATTAATTGTGCATTAGAAGAAAAAAAACAAAAAAAATATATGATTATTTTAAAAACAAATATACGTTGATTAGAAAATTGTATTATTCAATTAAAAATGAATTTAATTAATACCACTAATCATTTAATAAATTAAGATAATTAAAATTGAAACAAAATTTAAAGGGTAATATATTCCACTCTGTTGCGGTGAAAATCGGATAACAAATTATTAATTAATTTGCATCATATTTCTTTTACAACCGACTTTGATTTATCCAAAGGAAAGGTTCAAGATCGTTAGAAAAACCTAAAGGGGGAAAAATCTAGGGTTCAGGGGTTGGTTACGCCTAGGGAAGGTATTAGCACCCTAAACGTCCGTAGTACTCTACGGGAACCTCTTGTTTTAATGTTATCTTATGTTTGCTAAAGGTTCTATGCTAAACGTTTGAAAACCCTAGGGGTTAGTATCTAAGTATACTCAATAAAACATCGTACTTTACGCCTACGTATCCTCGAGAATAGAATCAGAGTATGCGTAGTTCTACTTCTACTGAATGATTGACTATGGTCAATATTCAGAGGGGAAATGAGTACAAGCTCATTGTAGAGTTTAAGATCTCTCTAAATCTAGTTGTAATAGACCTATGATTATTTTTTAGTCAATAGGGGAAAGTGATAAATTTATTAGGATGAATATCACTAAGAGTTTAAGAACTCTCTCCTAAGTCTAGTTATAATTTCTATGGCTCTGATGAGGCCAAGAAATAAAGTTTCTCCTAAGAGTTTACTTAAGTTAAGATGGGGGCTATGACTTTAAGAGTCAACAATAATCACCTTCCTTTGGAATGGGGGAAAAACAGTTGATAATATAACAATAGATAAGACATGATACAAGCAAAAACATTGATATAACATAAGCATGAGGATGGCAATATGTTTCATGGATAAGATGAGCATGATCATTATAGACATATCAATATGTTTCAATCTTAAGGAAGACAAACATATAGAATGATATTAATCAAGGTTGACAAATCAACATGGATAGATTAATTCACCAATTAAACAAGCCATTAGTGGAATCACTCAAGATCAACAAAGGTTCTTATAAATGATATTAACAGTTTAACCAAAATTGATAATCAATTGACAACACAATTAAAATTAACAATTAGAACACATATTGGTAATTAAAATTAAAAGTCAACAATTAATAACTAAATTAAAATGCAACTAATAATTTAAATTTAAATGCTAACAAATAACAACACACTTAGAATGCAAGATAATAATTAAGGTTAAAGATTAACAACTAAAAATACAAATTGATAACAATTGCAACACAATTAAGATTAACATGTGGGAATTAAAAGTTTAACAATTAATATACAAATTGGTAATTAAATATGGAGACACAAGTTAATTAACAATTATCAAATAAAATATAACATAGTGATTAATAATTACCAATTAACATGCAAATTAACAATTTAAGATTTGAAAAGTTAATGCAACAATTAACAATTAAAAAGTAGAGCAATTAACAATTAACTAGGAAAATTCCTCACATATTAATTTGTTAATCACATAAATAATTAATGAACAAACTGAAATTAAACAAGTATTAAGCAAAATAAATAAGATAAAAGAGGTTTAAAATAAAAGATTGAAATAAAATAAAAAAGAAATATAACACGCAGGGGGGTGTATAAGTAAATCGGTTAGTTAAAAAAACAAGTGGAAATGAAATGGGCCAGAAAACAGGGGGTGCTGGTATCAAAAGGCGCAAGGCCCAGGAGAGGATGGGAATAAGCACAGGCGAAAAATAGAAAGAAAAAGCAAAAGGGTTGATCCAAGGATCCAACCCAGGCATGGCAAGTGATAGGCGAAATATGTGCATGTGTGTGACCGTTGGGACGACACATACATCCGGTAAATAAACGCCTTCAATTAATACATAAGCTTAAAACAAGACATGAAAGATAATAAAATAAAACACGCACACATACTGAACGTGTAGTAGTAAGTGATATCAAATGGTCATGCTTATTAAGTTGCTAAAGGACAAAACCAAGCAAACAACCAATCATACGCAAGCATGGGAAATGAATACATGCAGAAACAAAGCTGCTATTGTATTCCAAATTAAAACAACAAAACACATGCTCAATTTTAATCCCTCATAAATCATTCAAATCTCAACCGAACAACATGAAATAAATTACTGAATTGAAATACTCCAAACATAGAACATATTGAAACCAATATCTAAACAAACTAGTGATTCCATCATGAAGAAAGATCAGAGGAAACTCAAGGTTCAAAAATTGAAACCAGTTTAAGAAAAATATGGTAATTCTAAACATACTAATTCTAAATAACATACTAATTCTAAACAGTCGCAAAATATGGTAACCAAACTCTTGAACTTCCACACACGATGAACACAATATTAAGAGCTAACAAAACTCACATGAGTTGGAGACAAACCAAACATTCAGCATGCCTTAAACCAATAATTCATGCAGACTCAAAACAAATACATGGACATGGCAAAGCACAAAAAAACCACAGCATTTTAATCATGTTATCATGAGCACGAGTCCTTCCAACATAAACCAAAGACATCAACTGAACTGGTGTATAATGAGCATGATATTGTGAGCAAGAAAAACCACGAGACACTGACATTCAAAGTGACATTTAGTGAAACAAACCTCTGTTCCATAACATGAAGCTTACCTACATTAATAATAGTATGCACTACACCCAAACTGAACACTCAAACAAAGTATAAAGTTCAAACAATTTGGAGATAGTATCAAACAGATTGGCATGCTCTCAAGTTATTCACACATGTAATGAGTATTACTTCAATTCTAAACTTTAACCAATAAAAGACAAACCCTAGTAGTAGGTTATCATCCAGCCAACACATCATGTATTGTAAAACATAGTTGGTATTCAAGATAGGTTATAAACATGCATACACGAGTATCATCTTGAACAGATCCAACACAACTTCTATCATTGATTAAAGATTGGTTTTCACAACATCATTTCAAAGTAAAACAGTAAGCAACATATGAACTAATATTCTCAACCATACGAACTCAAAACCAAACCATCCAACATGTTCTCAACACAAGTTCATACGTGATAAAAATGCTTAAACCATTAGGGCAGCCATGGATAAGTTAGAGTTTCTTAGAACAAACTTAACATAAGAAACTAACAAGACACATACCACAAGCACTTTAAACAAAAAAAAAACAACAATATAGATGATCTAACATATAGATACAGTGCAGTTAACATAGTATGTTGAGCATGGTAAATGGGAGTTTGAGAGACTTACCTCGTTTCCACGCAAGTAGGCAAGAGTTTCCCTTCCTTCCCAGCTAGCTCGTGTGCTCTTTCAAGAAACAAGTTTCAGAGTGTTTTGTGTTTGTTGTTGGTGAAAAATGAAGAGGAGAAAGGGTCCTTTTTATAGGGAGCTCAGCTGGTCCATGGGTGTGAATATCCAATGTTCCAAGGATTTGTCTTGGAGAGAAAAATCGTAGAAAAATTTTGGAAGATGGCTGTTCCGATCATAATGCCATGGAGCCACGTGAAGTTCTTTTTTGATGCCACTAGGTCAGAAAGTGTAGGGTATTTTGGTTTGTGTATAGTGGATTAAGGATGTACACGAGGGAATGGTTTGGTTTGCTTGCCAATATCAACAATGAGAGTACAAAAGCAAAAGCATATGGTAGCGTGTTTTAGGGGTGAAGTGAAGTTGGAAAAGGTATATTGAGTGTCTACAGAACGTACTTGGAGAGAGGGAAAGAAATTTCAAATTCCAAACTGAGGTAACTTGGTGTAAAAATCAGTTCGTATGGCCTTGTTCCATGCATGATATCCCTCAATTGGGTGATCCAAATTTCATGCTCTTGGGTGCTAATGAAAGCTCATACATCATACTACAATGTTGGTGTTGGAAAGTAGTTGAAATGATGCCTTGAATTGGTAGAAAAATCCCTTGCAAATCGTGTCCTCCAAACTTCCAAAAAGAACTTAGAAAATTTCTAAGTTATAGAAATTTGACAATTTGAAGTGCCTATCTTTGAAAATTCATAACTTGAGAATGGCTTATCCCATTGAGATGTTCCAAATATGGTTGGAATGCTCTCATCATGCTCTACAACTTTCATTTGGGACTCAAGTCTTGAATCTAAATGGAAGTGGGTGAAAAATGACGTTAAAGTTGAGAAAAAGAGTGATGAAAAATGCTGAAAAATTTCTAAGTGTTTGGCCAAAATGTCTTGCAAGCTTCATAACTCAAAAACCAAGCATTTTTGGACAAAAAGTCATATGGAAAAAATTGAAGATCTTGGAAAGAGCTTTCCAATGAGCTTTGAGTCACTCCAATTGGGTGTGTGGTTTAGGAGTTATGGTCATTTCAATATATGCTATTAGGGGAAAAATCTCACAAATGACACCTTTCTTAGTCAAAACCCTACTTCTCTTGCAAGAAACCTCACGAAACTTGATATGGATGCTTTGAATACTTCATGAGACAATATATGATGATTAAAACCAATAACACTTCATTTGATCCAAAATTCCAAAAGATTAGGGTTTCAGTCAAACCCTAATTTTGACTGTGAATGCACTGAGGTCAAATCTTGTAAACTTGCTTCTTCCTTCTCATCTAAAGGTCTTAGGAGACTCTTAAGGATGTTGATAAACCAATAGAATCAAGAATTAGGGTTGGGAGTCCATCTTGATGAAAAATCAAAACCATTGACTGATAAGTGTCACAGAAACCCTAATTTGGAGGCATAGTGAGGCTGAGGCTCAAACTTCTCTTATTGAGGACCCATGGATCTTGGATTCCTGTTGAATGATATCTGTTGCATGTAGATGACTTTAAATGGTGAGTGAACCACAAATCTTGACTTGATAGAGCCAAATTCTCAGTGATTTCTTCAGAGCAAAACCCTAATTCCAAAGTCCTTGCATTGGAGGTCTTTTGTTGACTTGACTTACTTCAAATAACTTGTGGAGCTTCATGGTGATATGTAAACCTAATTTGAACACAAGGAAACAAACTACAAGATATGGGTTAGTTTAAACAATGCAGAGATGCTCCTAAGATGTACAAAAGCTGGATGACATCTAAGGGTAATAATTTAGGGTACAACAGTTGCCCCTATTTAAATAGCTTCACCAGACGGCACGAGGAACGGAGATTCCAGGGGCATCAAGGTGAAAGGTATTTAAATATAGCAAACCAAAAATTTTGCCCTTAGATGGAATGCAAATGCTAAGGACAAGCGGCAGGCATGCAAATGCTGACATGCCATGAACTTCTAAAATGATGATATGATGCCAGTGATGCAAAAGATGCAGACAAACCAGACACCAGGGACAACAGGAAGCAAACACACAAGAAAAGATTCGTCGGGGAAAGACGAAAGCTAGTATCCACAAGAAAAACTCACTAGGGATACAGGTCAACCAACAAAGGAGACTCACTGGGGGCTCCAAAGAAACACTGGGAAAAACCAAAAGCAATCTCCACTGGGAAAGATCCAGGGAGATGGACTACTGGGGACAAAACAAACCCACACTCTTCCTGGGCACGAAACCAGAAAGAAAACATGATCACTAGGGATCAGCCCAAAGGAGACAAACAACCAGGAAAAGACTTCCTGGGGATCTCAAGCTGAAGAGTTCAAAATGGGATCTTCAGAAAGAGCCAGGAAGACAGAGACCAACTCTGCGCACCAGATAGGAGTCTTAAAGGTTGAAGAAACTTGTTCCAAGAAGATTAGCTTAAAGCAAGTTAGAAAATCAAGTTAAGGGTTCAATGTCTGACACGATTCGAACAAGAACAGTTTTAAAACAAAAGACAGTGCTTGACATGATTCAAACAAAGTCCCAGTTCAAGTTCGACACGATTCGAACAAGAACGGTTTTAAAACAAGAGTCAGTGTCCGACACGGTTCGAACAAAGACTCTGTTCCGGTTTGACACGATTCAAACAAGAACAAGTTTTAAGAAGACAATGCTTGACACGATTCAAGCAAGGTCCAAGTTCAAGTTTGACACGATTCAAACAAGAACACACAAGACGATGCTTGACGCGATTCAAACAAAGTCCAAGTTCAAGTTTGACACGATTCAAACAAGAACACATAAGACAGTGCTTGACACGATTCAAACAAAGTCCAAGTTCAAGTTTGACATGATTCAAACGAGAACACATAAGACAATGCTTGACACGATTCAAACAGAGTCTAAGTTCAAGTTTGGCACGATTCAAACGAGAACACACAAGACAATGCTTGACACGATTCAAACAGAGTCCAAGTTCAAGTTTGACACGATTCAAACGAGAACATATAAGACAGTGCTTGACACGATTCAAACAAAGTCCAAGTTCAAGTTTGACATGATTCAAACAAGAACTCACAAGACAATGCTTGACACGGTTCAAACTGAGTCTAAGTTCAAGTTTGACACGATTCAAACGAGAACACACAAGACAATGCTTGACACAATTCAAACAAATTCCAAGTTCAAGTTTGACACGATTCAAACGAGAACATATAAGACAGTGCTTGACACGATTCAAACAAAGTCCAAGTTCAAGTTTGACACGATTCAAACGAGAACATATAAGACAGTGCTTGACACGATTCAAACAAAGTCCAAGTTCAAGTTTGACACGATTCAAACAAGAACACACAAGACAATGCTTGACACGATTCAAACAAAGCCCAAGTTCAAGTTTGACACGATTTAAACGAGAACGGTTTTCCAAAATCTTTAAAGTTAAACTTCTTGGGGAACAACAAAAAGGTTTTAAAGATTCAAATCTGGCGCGCAAAGGTTAAGAACGAACAAGCACGACACAAAGCAAACCGAGAATGTCTTTACTTCACTGGGGAAATAAAGACAGGCACAACAAAAGACCACAAGCAGAATAGGGCACAAAGAACGCAAAGATGCTGGGGTATGATTCGCATGCTTAGCTATATGCTAGAAACAACGCGAACGACGCAAAACAGGAAAGAAGAAAAGAGAGCACAAGCCAACACCCTAAAACCCAAACATCAAGGATAACCGGGGAAATCTTCTTCACTGGAGATGGCAGATCCATGCCAAAAATAAAGTACTGCTGATTCTTCTTGTACAAACTTGATTCCATAAAACATCTTAATTCCAGAGTAAAACTTAGTTTATCGTTGTGTTTTCTTAAAACTTTCCGCTTCCAAGAATCATATGAAAATGACGAAGTCATTGTATTTAAAGACCAATAACAACTCTAGTGACTAAGAACTCCAGTTGTAGCAAAACTTGAGCTTCTTTGAGGATTCCTGCATAAAGAGCTGGGGTCAGGTACTCAAAGGTGAAAACCTAGCTTAGACAAATGTATTGGATATACTGGGAAAGTTCTTCTTCTTTGTTGGGGAAATAAACCCGTTGGGAATTTGAAATCAGCTGATGTAGCAAGTTGATGGGGAGCTAACAAAGTAATCATGCATTCCACTGGCATGGCTACCATCTTCAAATCTTATCTGCCCGAGGCTAGACGGCCTTTACAATATCAAGAGGATTTTATACAAGAATTGGCATACAAGGTGTTTCAATATCTTCAAACTCTTGGAGAGATCTCGGCATAGCTGCCCCAGATTAGGGGATAGGGAATCAGAAGAATTTTACGGAAGAAATGAAATATTAGATACCTCAATATCTTCCAACTTGAATAATCAAAAGAATTTTACGGAAGAAATAAAATACCAGATGATTCAAAATCTTCCAACTTGAATAATCAAAAGAATTTTACGGAAAAAATGAAATACCAGATGCTTCAATATCTTCCAACTTGAATAATCAAAAGAATTTTATAGAAGAATTGAAATACCAGATGATCCAATATCTTCCAACTTGAATAATCAAAAGAATTTTACAGAAGAATTGAAATACCAGATGATCCAATATCTTCCAACTCTTGTATCTTGACGTAGCTGTTTCTGTTCAGTTATACTCGAGATACTCAAGCTGTAGTTGAAATTACCGGGGAACGGATTTGCCCCTGATGATGGGTTATTGAAGACAAAACTTGTCATAAGATGATCTCAAGAATATTTACCCCAATATTCTGAACTACAGCGTTTTGCCTCTGATTTGTCAACTCTTGGGATAATAGATTAGCAAACCTCGCACTTGGTTACCCCTGCCTGAGTCAAATTTCCTTTATCAAGTTCAACTCCCTGACTGACTACGTTTGTTGGGATTCCTTGATATCGAATGGTATTGCAAACAAGTGTTGTTCATTAAAATTGGCAAAATTTAATGCAAAGTTTAATGCAAAGTTTGAAAATAAAGCTTTGATAAAAAACGCACAGTGAAATGATTAAATAGCCAAAAACAAAGGTGGGTCTAGTCATTAAGGAAGTGACCAACACACGCGAGTAACAAAGATTATTAGGAGTCAGGTTACTCAACCTTGCTGTAGTATGCCTTTCAAAACAACCTGACCTCAATTAGGTCTTTTAAGGGTTGTAAAGTGGTATGGTTCATGGTTTATGAAACAAAAGATAAAGGCTCAAATCCTACACTCAATTAACTCAAAATATACGTTCAAATCTCCAAAAATAGGAAGTCACTTAATTTGAAAGCTGACTTGCGCCTTATGTGAAGTGCTCGTGTTTGAATGCATAACCGAGTTAAACTGAGAACTACCCTGCCCCAAGGTTTAAAGGTTATTTGTATAAAGAAAGAAAACTCCTGCTTCTAGGCTTGAAGGGTTAACGAGGGATAATTGAAACAATGGCTTACATCCTCGGCAAGGTTAATTTGAAGGCATACCACAGCAATTATGAACATGAGGTTTTCGTCATCCTCCCTAATCTTTGCTTTAACAAAAGTTTGAAAAAGGAGTGGAAATGGATATAAGATGAAGATATATTTTTTGTTTTTATGAAAATAAAAGTAAATGAGTGAAATGAATGGGTTTAACCAAAAGATGCATAAATATTTCATTAACGTTGCCAATTTAAAGATACAACAAAGCTCATAAGCAAATATCCATACAATAAAAGGAAATACAACTGAAATACAAAACACAACCAACTTTGGCGAATCACCTCAAAGAACTTAGTTTCCGGGTCTGAACGGGGAAACGTCTTCACCAACAATTACTTGCTCTTTGTGGTATCGAACTTTGAGAGGTCTTGCAGGTCCTTTACCTTTTGCTTCGAAAGTTGAGGTACCGTCGTCTGAAGTACCTTCCTAAGGTTTCATATTCTTCAGCAGGCTCATCAGCTTCTCTTCAAATTCCTTGCATTCTTCAATGGGATGTCCGATAGTCCCAGTGCAAAATTTGCATTCAGTCCTTGGGTGGTCTTCTTCGAAGATTAAGTCCTTGTCGTGGATAAGTTCTTGCACAAAATATTCTAACGCTCGACAATTGTCCAAATCATGCCCTTCAACTTTCTTATGGAATTCACAGGTTAGGTTGGGATCATACCAAGGTCCCTGGAAAGGTGTGAGAAGTCGTGGAGTTACCAGCTTGTTCTGCATCAACAGCGGGAAAAGTTTGCTTAACGGCACCGGGATAGGTTGGTGGTTAAATTTTCCTCTTTTGGCAGCACACTTCTTCTTATCTTGAGGAGAAACACATGTTGGAGACTGAAAACCCCTCTTCGTAAACACTAGACAAAAATTACGTTTAGATGCAGGAATAGGACCAATGTTCAGCTGGCATGAGGCTTCTCCAAAAACAAATCCTGGATACGAGATATCCTTAGGAGATGGAAAAGGATAGCTGAATTGAATGCCTTGTGGTGAAAACGATAACATATTGGAGTCAAGCAGAGTTTGAACCTTGCTCTGAGTGCTCTAAAATCTTCAGTTGAATGCTTCTGTGCCCCGACATGGTAGTCACAACGAATGTCGGTGTCAAGGCCCGACGGGTCTGGAAAAGACATTGGATCTCTCTCTTCTGGCACTATCAATCCACTTTTAATCAAAACTGGCAATAGCTGACTATATGTCATTGGAAATGGAGTGAAATTCCTCTCTGGCTTCCTTGGCCTCTGTCGTTCACGCTGATGTGGCACACGAGCGCTCTTGAAAGCTGGTTTGACGGGATGAATGTAATTCTCATTTTTCAACAGAGTTTCCAGAACCCAATTCATCTGGTACTTGAGGATCCTAACCTCCTCTCCTAATTCCTTCTGGTACTCCACAATCCTCTCAATCGCTGTCAGTGTGACCTTCATAATTTCCAGAAACTGTTCCATTCCTCTTTGGAGCTCTCTCAGTTCATGGTTGACTCTGTCCATTTCACAGTATTGTTCGGACATCCCTTGTCGAGTTTGGACTTGGGTGTCGGCGTTTGGAAAATCAAGGTGACGAACTCTGAAGAGAACAAGACGACAATAAGACGCGGAAGAATGCACATGTACATGCAAAAATGCAAATGAGGATGCACATGCAAATGCAAGCTAAACTATCAAGAAACCAAAGAAATTTTGCAAATAATATAGATAATAGATTCTTGATAAAACAAACTTCTTCATTCAAGGGTCTGGCGAACATTACATCCGGAGCAGGGTATTCTCATACTCCAAAATACATAAGTAAAAATATATCAAAATGGAAAGGTACAACGGTAACATAAATGTCAACAATAACGCTAGAAATTGAATTCGCCGGTTGATGATCCTTCTCCTCCATTGATTACTCTCATTATTTTGATGATGCGCTCCTTTGTTTCCTTCTTTGCGAGAACCAATTCTCCTAACTCCTCCATCATCTTCTGCTTTGTCTTGGTAGGGGATTCATGGTGAGGACGTGGCTTCATCATTACATGGGCTATGTCACGAGACCATTGTAAATGAGCCTCCGTGACCGGGCATTCAGCCTTCCAGAGTTGTCTATTAATCTGGCACCAAGCGCGCCTCAAACGCATCTTCATCTCAAAACCTCCCCTTTCATCATTGAACATAATCTGCATCTCTTCGTCATTTGGAGTTCCTTCCTTCAGATAACCCAACTGACGGTGCGCGAGGACATGGTTGTAATTGATACAACTGTTTCTTCCTATGAGAGGCACGTTGGGGCAATCCCCACAACTGTGGATTATGGTGATTCCCTCGTTGGTTGAATCATACCATTAAATGTCGGTATGCTTCAGTTCAATCAATTTTTTAGACCAAATCTTACAGTCCTCAACTTCCCAGAAAGTTGGAGTCTTCGGCAGATAAGAAACGGACCACTTGTAAAAGAGGGCCACGCAGCAAACAATTGGCCCACAGCCTCCTGTATATGTGGTCTGTATGGAATGGTAAACATCAGCCAGTAGTGTTGGGACTGGATTGTTGACTGCAAATAGCTGAATGGCCTGGGTGTCCACAAAATCCTTGGCATTTAGGAACAAGAACAAACCATATATCATCAGTGTTAGAGTTGATTCAAGCAAAGCTTCATTTCCCCTATTCTTGAAGTACCGAGATTTTTCCAATAAGAACTGGGCTGGCAACCCCAGCTTTCCTCCCTTGTTGGTCAGGTTGGCTTGGATATCAGATAGTCTGATTCTGGTTACTCTGGCGATGTCTCTGGCAGAAGGCGCTTCTTCAATTCCAGAAAAGATGAGAGCTTCTCTGATTGGAATTCCTATCATGGCTGAGAACTCTTCCAAGGTTGGCACCAACTGGAATTCAGGGAACAAGAAACAGCGGTAGGCCGGATGATACAGTTGGACCAAAACTTCAAGTGGCCCCATAATTATTGGTGTCTTCATCAGTGGTATGACACACCCATATATGTCAGCGAAGGCTGACTGGTCTTCAATCATTTCTCCTAACCACAACAGACGCTGTACCTCCATTAATTCAAAGAAGTAAGGCCACACTCTCTTCCCTATAGCATCCATTTCTACAAAATCTGCAAAACAAGATTAGTAACTTGATAGCTTAGCAGGAATGCAAAATGCAATGCAAAGTTTCATGGAATTCAGGCACTTTGCGCAAAATATTGGAGAAATATCAAAAGACCTCATTTCATTAAATAAAAGTGAATTACAATAGTTGATACACTTTCAAAAAACCCTAAACATGAAGCTAAATAAAAGCTAGAAAGTCCTAAGGAGATTCTCCCAAGAGTCGTAGTTTGAATCTTTCAATTTCTTTCTCCATCTGATCCCTTTCCGCGACAAGGTTATCAACGATCGTCTTCCAAGCTGTAGGCTGAACAATAGGAGAACCTGGGCCTTCTTGGACCTTCCTTTTCTTGTAAGAGGTTAGTTCTTCATCCTTGGCGCGTAGCTGTTTTTGAAGTTCAAAATTCTCCTCAACAACCACCTGATACTTGAGTTTCCATGCTTCCTCGGACCGCTGGGTCTGTCTCAATGATATCTCTAACTCCTCTTCCTTTGACATGAAATATAGAATAGGTTCTTCTTTCATGGGAATTGGTTCCTCCCTCTTGTATGGCATCTTCAATTCAATGGCTCGCTTGCGGACCCACTGAAGATATGGTTCCAAAGAAACACAATTGGGTTTTCCCAAGAAGCTACTTTCTCTTTTACACTTGTTATCCCAGGCTTTTAAGATTAAATCCCTTTGTTCTTCATTCTTGTCATACTCTTCAAAATAAATTCCCTCTAGATGGATGCTTAGAGGCTTATCCTTCATAGGGTATCCTAATTGACGGCGTGGCAACACCGGATTGTAACTGATTCCACCTTTGATGCCAAGAAGGAGCACGTTGTTATACGTGCCACAACTGTCTATTTTTGAGATTTTGTCGTACACTCGATTGTACCAGTCAATGTCTGCATGAGAAAGGGCCATAATCTTCTTAGACCACCATCCCTTCTTAGGATCTCAAAATGCACCTTTCTTTGGTAAGTGTGAAACGAACCATCTATATATCACAGGAATGCAGCAAGTGATCTGTCCATTACCATGGGCATTTCGGGTATGGACTGAGTGGTAGGCTTCAGCAAGTAAGGCAGGTACAGGATTCAGCTTTAGGAAAATTTTGATTGCATTTAAATCCATGAAGTTGTCAAAGTTCGGGAACAGAAAGAGTCCATAGATGAGTAGAGCGAAAACAACTTCAAAGGCGACCTTGTTGGAATGTTTAGCAAAGTAACAGGCTTTTTCAAACAGGAACTTAGCAGGCAATCCAAAAATTCCTCCCTTGGAGATTAAGTTGTTTTTGATGTCAACTAATTCCAAGAGTGTCTCCTTAGCTATCTTTTCCTCTTTTGGGTCTCTGATTGAAGATGGGAAATGGAGAATCATCCTTGAAGGGTAAACCAACTATCTGAGAATATTCTTCAAGTGTAGGCCAGAGTTGATAGTCGGGAAAGGTGAAACAATGATACTTTGGATCATAGAACTGAAGCAAAGTTGAAAGGAGTCCTTCATCAACACTTTTTGTCAACATTATCCACAAATTCCCATATCTGTCTTTGAATCCTTCGGGGTCTGTTAGAAAATCTCCCAATCTCCTTAGGTCATCCAACTTAGGGTTCTTGAAAGTGTATTTCACTGTTTTCCTTCTTAATTCGTCCATGATATTTCTGTGACATTAAAAAGAAGTTTGAGTTCCATGAAACTGATATGCTTATGCTTATGCTATATGGATGCAACAAACACAAACAAATACAAACACAAGCACATAAAGGTTTGGGTTAAGAAGTGTGGAGCCAAGGTTCACCCTCCCATTGGTATGTACTATGGTTTTCACCTGCCGAACAAGGTTCTAATGGATTCCCAGAGTCTACGATCCATCTTTCGGATTTTGTCGACTTCCCAGATGACTTGGTAATCAACAAAATTCTCCAGAGAACCTCGTCTGAGTGTAGTATCGCTTGATAACCAATTCAGAAATAGACTCCATCATGGTCACCGCACTACATCTAAAAGGCTTAAGTGGGGTTTGGTAACTACGGTTCTCAACCTCAATGGCACATACATTAAGAGTAGCACGTTTTCACGAAAAGGATCGTTCAACATGACTAAACTCTCAAGAAGGCCTAAGCTGAGTGATGGTGTCTCAAGTCAACTTTTTCAGGAATCGACTCCTTCAAAGCCCCCTTGAATATACCATCGTCCTATCATAAGTGCACTCCAAATCCGGGTATAGGAATTATCTCACTCATAGATACCATGTCAACCCAAAAGATCAAGCAAGAACAAATGTACAGATATATAAGCAAACATGACATACATAAGCACATACAATCAAATAAGCAAACATGAATAACATAAAAGCAAGATAGGCTTAACCCTCTTAGGAAAGGACCAGCAATAGGTCTAACACTTCCCCAGTGAAGTCGCCATTTTTGTTGCGGTGAAAATCGGATAACAAATTATTAATTAATTTGCATAATATTTCTTTTACAACCGACTTTGATTTATCCAAAGGAAAGGTTCAAGATCGTTAGAAAAACCTAAAGGGGGAAAAATCTAAGGTTCCGGGTTTGGTTACGCCTAGGGAAGGTATTAGCACCCTAAACGTTCGTAGTACTCAACGGGAACCTCTTGTTTTAATGTTATCTTATGTTTGCTAAAGGTTCTATGCTAAAGGTTTGAAAACACTACGGGTTAGTATCTAAGTATACTCGATAAAGCATCGCACTTTACGCCTACGTATCCTCGGGAATAGAATCAGAGTATACGTAGTTCTACTTCTACTGAATGATTGACTATGGTCAATATTTAGAGGGGAAATGAGTACAAGCTCATTGTAGAGTTTAAGAACTCTCTAAATCTAGTTGTAATGGACCTATGATTATGTTTTAGTAAGTAGGGGAAAGTGATAAATTCATTAGGATGAATATCACTAAGAGTTTAAGAACTCTCTCCTAAGGCTAGTTATAATTTCTATGTCTCTGATGAGGCCAAGAAATAAAGTTTCTCCTAAGAGGTTACTTAGGTTAAGATGGGGGCTATGACTTTAAGAGTCAACAATAATCACCTTCCTTTGGAATGGGGGAAAAACAGTTGATAATATAACAATAGATAAGACATGATACAAGCTAAACCATTGATATAACATAAGCATGAGGATGGCAATATGTTTCATGGATAAGATAAGCATGATCATTATAGACATATCAATATGTTTCAATCTTAAGGAAGACAAACATATAGAATGATATTAATCAAGGTTGACAATTAAGGAAAAATAACATTCATATAAAAGTCAAGTATATGACAAATCAACATGGATAGATTAATTCAAGAATTAAACAAGCCATTAGTGGAATCACTCAAGATCAACAAAGGTGCTTATAAATGATATTAACAGTTTAACCAAAATTGATAATCAATTGACAACACAATTAAAATTAACAATTAGAACACATATTGGTAATTAAAATTAAAAGTCAACAATTAATAACTAAATTAAAATGCAACTAATAATTTAAATTTAAATGCTAACAAATAACCACACACTTAGAATGCAAGATGATAATTAAGGTTAAAGATTAACAACTAAAAATACAAATTGATAACAATTGCAACACAATTAAGATTAACATGTGATTAACAATTAATATACAAATTGATAATTAAAAGTGGAGACACAAGTTAATTAACAATTATCAAATAAAATATAACATAGTGATTAACAATTACCAATTAACAAGGAAATTTACAATTTAAGATTTTAAAATTTAATGCAACAATTAACAATTAAAAAGTAGAGCAATTAACAATTAACTAGGAAAATTCCTCACATATTAATTTGTTAATCACATAAATAATTAATGAACAAACTGAAATTAAACAAGTATTAAGCAAAATAAATAAGATTAAAGAGGTTTAAAATAAAAGATTGAAATAAAATAAAAAAGAAATATAACACGCAGGGGGGTGTATAAGTAAATTGGTTAGTTAAAAAAACAAGTGGAAATGAAATGGGCCCGAAAACAGGGGGTGCTGGTATCAAAAGGCACAAGGCCCAGGAGAGGATGGGAATAAGCACAGGCGAAAAATAGAAAGAAAAAGCAAAAGGGTTGATCCAAGGATCGAACCCAGGCATGGCAAGTGACAGGCGAAATATGTGCATGTGTGTGACCGTTGGGACGACATATACATCCGGTAAATAAACGCCTTCAATTAATACATAAGCTTAAAACAAGACATGAAAGATAATAAAATAAAACACGCACACATAGTGAACGTGTAGTAGTAAGTGATATCAAATGGTCATGCTTATTAAGTTGCTAAAGGACAAAACCAAGCAAACACCCAATCATACGCAAGCATGGGAAATGAATACATGCAGAAACAAAGCTGCTATCGTATTCCAAATTAAAACAACAAAACACATGCTCAATTTTAATCCCTCATAAATCATTCAAATCTCAACCGAACAACATGAAATAAATTACTGAATTGAAATACTCTAAACATAGAACATATTGAAACCAATATCTAAACAAACTAGTGATTCCATCATGAAGAAAGATCAGAGGAAACTCAAGGTTCAAAAATTGAAACCAGCTTAAGAAAAAAAAGATAAAACACTTCCTGTTTCAATATTTTAAATAACATACTAATTCTAAATAGTCGCAAAATATGGTAACCAAACTCTTGAACTTCCACACGCGATGAACACAATATTAAGAGCTAACAAAACTCATATGAGTTGGAGACAAACCAAACATTCAGCATGCCTTAAACCAATAATTCATGCAGACTCAAAACAAATACATGGACATGGCAAAGCACAAAAAAACCACAGCATTTTAATCATGTTATCATGAGCACGAGTCCTTCCAACATAAACCAAAGACATCAACTGAACTGGTGTATAATGAGCATGATATTGTGAGCAAGAAAAACCACGAGACACTGACATTCAAAGTGACATTTAGTGAAACAAACCTCTGTTCCATAACATGAACCTTACCTACCTTAATAATAGTATGCACTACACTCAAACTGAACACTCAAACAAAGTATAAAGTTCAAACAATTTGGAGATAGAATCAAACAGATTGGCATGCTCTCAAGTTATTCACACATGTAATGAGTATTACTCCAATTCTAAACTTAAACCAATAAAAGACAAACCCTAGTAGTAGGTTATCAGCCAGCCAACACATCATGTATTGTAAAACATAGTTGGTATTCAAGAGAGGTTACAAACATGCATACACGAGTATCATCTTGAACAAATCCAACACAACTTCTATCATGGATTAAAGATTGGTGTTCACAATATCATTTCAAAGTAAAACAGTAAGCAACATATGAACTAATATTCTCAACCATACAAATTCAAAACCAAACCAGCCAACATGTTCTCAACACAAGTTCATACGTGATAAAAATGCTTAAACCATTAGTGCAGCCATGGATAAGTTAGAGTTTCTTAGAACAAACTTAACATAAGCAACTAACAAGACACATACCACAAGCACTTTAAACAAAAAAAACAACAATATAGATGATCTAACATATAGATACAGTGAAGTTAACATAGTATGCTGAGCATGGTAAATGGGAGTTTGAGAGACTTACCTCGTTTCCACCCAAGTAGGCAAGAGTTTCCCTTCCTTCCCAGCTAGCTCGTGTGCTCTTTCAAGAAACAAGTTTAAGAGTGTTTTGTTTTTGTTGATGGTGAAAAATGAAGAGGAGAAAGGGTCCTTTTAATAGGGAGCTCAGCTGGTCCATGGGTGTGAATATCCAATGTGCCAAGGGTTTGTCTTGGAGAGAAAAATCGTGGAAAGATTTTGGAAGATGCGGTTGTTCTGATCATAATGCCATGGAGCCACGTGAAGTTCTTTTTTGATGCCACTAGGTCAGAAAGTGTAGCGTATTTTGGTTTGCGTCTAGTGGATTAAGGATGTACACGAGGGAATGGTTTGGTTTGCTTGCAAATATCAACAATGAGAGTACAAAAGAAAAAGCATATGGCAGCGTGTTTTAGGGGTGAAGTGAAGTTGGAAAAGGTATGTTGAGTGTCTGCAGTACGTACTTGGAGAGAGGGAAAGAAATTTCAAATTCCAAACTGAGGTAACTTGGTGTAAAAATCAGTTCGTATGGCCTTGTTCCATGCATGATATCTCTCAATTGGGTGATCCAAATTTCATGCTCTTGGGTGCTAATGAAAGCTCATACATCATACTACAATGTTGGTGTTGGAAAGTAGTTGAAATGATGCCTTGAATTGGTAGAAAAATCCCTTACAAATCGTGTCCACCAAACTGCCAAAAAGAACTTAGAAAATTTCTAAGTTATAGAAATTTGACAATTTGAAGTGCCTATCTTTGAAAATTCATAACTTGAGAATGGCTTATCCCATTGAGATGTTCCACATATGGTTGGAAAGCTCTCTTTATTCTCTACAACTTTCATTTGGGACTCAAGTCTTGAATCTAAATGGAAGTGGGTGAAAAATGAGGTTAAATTTGAGAAAAAGAGTGATGAAAAATGCTGAAAAATTTCTAAGTGTTTGGCCAAAATGTCTTACAAGCTTCATAACTCAAAAACCAAGCATTTTTGGACAAAAAGTCATATGGAACAAATTGAAAATCTTGGAAAAAGCTTTCCAATGAGCTTTGAGTCACTCCAATTGGGTGTGTGGTTTAGGAGTTATGGTCATTTCAATATATGCTATTAGGGGAAAAATCTCACAAATGACACCTTTCTTGGTCAAAACCCTACTTCTCTTGCAAGAAACCTCATGAAACTTGATATGGATGCTTTGAATACTTCATGAGACAATATATGATGATTAAAACCAATAACACTTCATTTGATCCAAAATTCCAAAAGATTAGGGTTTCCGTCAAACCCTAATTTTGACTGTGAATGCAGTGAGGTCAAATCTTGTAAACTTGCTTCTTCCTTCTCATCTAAAGGTCTTAGGAGACTCTTGAGGATGTTGATAAACCAATAGAATCAAGAATTAGGGTTTGGAGTCCATCTTGATGAAAAATCAAAACCATTGACTGATATGTAACACATAAACCCTAATTTGGAGGCATAGTGAGGCTGAGGTTCAAACTTCTCTTATTGAGGACCCATGGATCTTGGATTCCTGTTGAATGATATCTCTTGCATGTAGATGACTTTAAATGGTGAGTGAACCACAAATCTTGACTTGATAGAGCCAAATTCTCAGTGATTTCTTCAGAGCAAAACCCTAATTCTAAAGTCCTTGCATTGGAGGTCTTTTGTTGACTTGACTTGCTTCAAACAACTTGTGGAGCTTCATGGTGATATGTAAACCTAATTTGAACACAAGGAAACAAACTACAAGATATGGGTTGGTTTAAACAATGCAGAGATGCTCCTAAGATGTAAAAAAGCTGGATGACATCTAAGGGTAAAAATTTAGGGTATAACACACTCAAACCCTTAGTCGAAAATCTCTTTTTGTACGTTTCTAGTGTAATTTTAATAAACTAGAGAAGATATATTTTAAATTTCAGAGGGTGAATTGGAAATGATAATTTTGGTTTATTAATGGAATTACCACTTATTCCTGTTAACATTTGCAAGGAAGGAAATATGTGTTTCCCGAATTTGAACTTAAATTTTCAAAAATATTATTTGGGCAACCAAATTATTATATTGTAAAAACGATGACAATTTGAAAGCACAAATATTATGCTCAAATTTTCTTCATTTGAGAAATAATGGAGAGATTAAGAAAAGATTACCTATTAGATCTTACATACTAGACAAAAAAAGTAGATGTCTTTCAATTCACAAACACACTTTCACCCTACAATGAAGCATGATAAATATTAATATCTATATCTACTTAAGAAAGAGCTACGACTGTGTGGATTGGAACTACTTACGAGACGTCGTGAAAATTATGGGATTTGATGAAAAGTGGATGCGGTGGATGGATAATGGGATTTTCAATAGCTTCACGTCGGTTTTGGTTAATGGGAGCCCTACAAAGGATTTTGCCGTATCTAGAGGCCTCAATCAAGGCGATCCTTTAGCCCCTCTATTATTTACAATAGCCGCAGAACGTCTTGCAGTGTTAATGGATAGAGAGGTGGACAGAGGAACATACTCGGGTTTCAAGGTTAATCTAGATGTCTCTTTTCACTTATTGCAATATGCAGATGACTCGGTTTTATTTGGTGAAGGATCGTGGAAAAACATTTTGGCTATTAAGGCTATACTAAAAGGATTTCATCTCCTTTCTGGTCTTGAGATTAATTTCAATAAAAGCTCCCTTTATGGTATTGGAGTGGAAGAGATGGTACTCATGGCTGCGAAAAACTTCCTTGCTTGTAAAGTTTTTGTCTGTCCTTTTAAGTTTCTCGTTATTTTCATTGGTGGCAGTCATAGATTGGTCTCTTTCTGGAAACCTATGATCGATAAGGTTCGTTCTAGATTGAACTCTTGGAAAGGTCAGTTTTTATCCATGGGTGGTAGAGTAACATCAATCAATTCCGTACTAGCAAATTTACCTACTCACTACATGTCATTCTACAAGCTCCCTAGTAGGGTTACTCGTATCCTTACCTCTATTCAAAAGAGATTCTTGTGGAACAGTTCGACGTCAAAAAAAGGTGTATCTTGGGTCCGGTGGAGCACGGTATGTAAAACTAAAGAGGATGGCAGCCTAGGGGTTAAAGACATTAAGCTGTTCAATTTAGCGTTGCTTTTTAAATGGATTTGGAAAATTCTGTCGCTGGAGGAGTGCTTGTGGAGAGGCATCATTGATAGTCGGTATCCTAATCCTGCGCACGACTTTCATTTAGGAGAGGGCTCTAAGTATCTTGTCACCCCGTCACTTTGGTGGAGTGACCTGCTTAATGTTTCTGTCTCGTGCAGAATTAATCATTTTTCTGGTCTGCTTTCTCACAAGATTGGAAATGGCGTTAATGTATCTTTCTGGCTTTCCCGTTGGGCTGGATCATACGTCTTGGCTACTGCATTCCCAAAGTTATGGAATTGTGCTGATAACAAGGCTAGTCGGGTAGTTGATAATGGTAATAGAGAAGACAGAACTTGGCGTTGGAAAGTGGAGTTGTCTCACCAAAACATGGCAGAAGAATACAGTCAGCAAATTTTAAATTTACAAGTTGTTCTGAGTGATTTTACAGTGTGGGAAGGAGTCAAAGACAAGATCATTTGGCTGCATAATGATAGCTCCCAATTCTCTGTTTCTTCTTTGTACTGTTTTATGCAGGAAAACACAAGTGAGTTTGTCACGGCTCTTCAGGAGGATTTAAGGTCTGCCCTCAAGCTTGTTTGGTTAGTGCAGGTTCCCCTCAAGGTGAAAGTATTTGGCTGGAGGCTGATGAACAACAAAATTCCAACCTGTGACAATCTCGTTCGTAGAGGAATCATAATCAATATTCATGAAAAGGTTTGCTCTTTTTGTTTTTTAGAGTTGGAAAATGCTGAACACCTCTTTTTCCATTGTTCCAAATCTATTTTGGTGTGGAAGTTTATGGGCAATTGGTTGGGAGTTCCAGAGATTTACATTGGCGATATTTTGAATCACTTATCAACTTGGGTAGCCGGATGTGTTAGGAAAAATTTTAGTGTGAGCATTGTTGTAGGATTGTGGCTGACCTTATGTTGGGCCATTTGGTTGTCTAGAAACAACATCATGTTTAGAGAAGAATTTTGGTAAGAAACACAAAAACGCATTTAATTGTAACTACTATGAATGGGTTAATGTCCCTTGTGATTTTTGTAGGACTTGATTTTAGTTAGAAGCCTTTTGATGTATACGGATTTGGATACCCTTTTGTATCCTTGATATATAACACAGATTATTGCTTATTAAAAAAAAATCTATATCTACTTATATGATAGTCATAGGTAATTTAGATTTTGAATTAGTTGCAAAATATTTAGAAGGGTGAAGTTTTTCTCTACCACTTATATATGTGGTGGTTATATAAAAAAGGTGAAGATTAGAATGAAAAGTTATAATTTAGATTGTACTTCGCATGAATTCATTCTTCCCTATATTCTTTCTCTAGGTATTCATTTACGTTAAGTGTATTTAAATATTAGAATGAAAAGTTATAATTTATAGACTAAAATTTACGATGGTCTTAGGTAATTATTTGGAGGCAAAGAATAACATCCTATTTAACCATGGATTTTGTGATATCAATGCCATTTTTAGTGTTATTGTAAGTACTTTTTGGTATTGGATGGTTCTTGGCAATCGTACTAGGCGGAAGTGCAGCCTTTACGACTGGACCAAATTCCCTTTTGACTTTTTATAGTTGTTCTGTCATTGTTGGTGGTGGTGTTGTGGGGTTTTTCTTTGTATTTTCCGTGTTGTCGGATTATTTGTACTCTCCTTGGATTGTATGGTTGTTTCCTTAATTTCTTATTAATGAAAGTGCTTATAAAAAAAAAACTATGATCAATGAATTTTCTGAATTTTCCTTTGGTGTATTTCATATATACGTTGATCAGTAAAATTATTAAACTCTTTCTAAAAGAGAAGTGTTCTTATATAAAAATCAATATTACCATTAAATGGTTTACCATTCATGTATTTTGTCAATATATATTTAATAGGAAAATTATAATCAAAGTTTATTTATTACGAAGGGAATATTTAAAATGAATATTTAATTTATTCATGAATTTTATTATCGTACTATTATCGAAATTATCGTGAAAGTTATTTATTCAACTTATCAGAAATTTTTCTCGTTGTCAATAACTAGACAATATTCCTCCTTTTTAAAGAGTCATTAATTTATATAAATAAACAATAATATGAAAAATACCAGATTTTTTAATGTAAGAAAATGCTTTTACAATTCTGCCTCAATATAAATACTAAAATATAAAAAATAAAATATAATTATTTAGAATTAAAAACATCTTAACACAAAATTCTTACGATAATATATTTTTAAAAGAAATTTAGTAGTATTAAAAAACCCATAAATATTCTAAAAAAATTATCTACATTTAATTTTGAATATATATTCAAAAAACCTATATCAAAAACAAATTAGTAATATTAAAAAACCCTTAAAACTATCTCTCAAACTCTCTACCACTTGGAAGATACCATTCGGAATATATATTCCCTAGAGTACTCTAGTTCTTCTAAGATGTTCTAGTGGCCTTAGAAGTTGAACACTGATGCACTACTTCACTTCCAGATCTTATGTCATATATGCAACACAATCGTCCTTCCACCTTCACAGCATGGAATTACTTACAATACCTATTCAATATCACTGAGTCAATCTCGTTCTACTGGAAGATTTCCATATTTCTCAAACTCCGACAAATTCATTTGATAGAAATCGTCAAATTCCAGACTCCATTAGCACTACAGGATTGCTTGAACCATACACCACCCTTCAATTCCACGCTACTAAAATCACACCTCCTACTAAGACATCAACTGAGTCAACTGGTTCTCCTTACTTTCAAACTCTTGACTTGAGCCTACTCCCAAAGTATAAGGTTGACTAAACTTCAGAGTCCTCATGGTCGCTCAACCGAGATCCTACCTACCACGCACATAGAACTAGGCAAATCAGAGCTAATACTTCATACACTAATATTCAGAATCATCTTGGTTAAAAAGACATATGTGGCCGGAATAGGTTTACTGATGATGTTTCAAGGCTAGGTTGAGAATCGACCTGCTCTGATACCAGTTGTAATAACCCATATAATATATATCTAGAATAATAGCATACAACTGTTAATTCTTGGTACTGATACAACACAAGTGCCTAACAACATCATTATATACACATGTCCAAACAAAAAAGAAACATCTATGGCACATGTTATACAATATTTCCTAAAATAAAACTATGAGATATATGCAATATCTTCATTGCACACAATCAACGGTGGAAGATCACACTAATCTGTATCCTTTGAAACATCAACGAACACCTTATTTTGCATATAACCTACAAACAACACCTGAAAAGCAACAACTATATTGAGGTGAAATAATAATCTCAGTGAGTTCCCTATCTTATGTAAAGAAATCTTTAACGTTTTTTGATAAAAAATATTTTTGTTTAGAAAGATTTAATAGTGCTTTTTATTAATTTATTTTTAATTTACAAAATATTATAACAACAAAAAATTATATTTGAACAATTTGTCTAAGATAGTAATTAATTGTTTGGTTAATATATTTTTGACTATAACTACTTTGAGATTAAAAACATTTCTTTTAAGTGTAATTTTATTTTATGATTTAAAAAAAAAAACAATTTCAATTTTAGTGTTTAGGAAAATATAGTTAGTTGAAATAGTGGTTGTCTTGTTCGATCACTTTTGTTAAAAATGAGATTTAATTTGTCTTTGTCAAAGTTTGAACTCGTGGCCTCCAATAGAGAATAAATATTATATTTGTCTATTTGAAAAATAAAAATAAGATTTCGAATGTGTCACATGGCCCTATGGGGTGATGTGACATAAATGAAATAGAAATATTAACATGTATGATGATATAATATGTCGCTTCAATTTTTTTTTTTGATAAGCGGAAATTTTATTAATAAGAGATTAAGGAAATCTCGAACCAACAAACTACATCCAACAATGAAACAAATAAATTACAAAAAATCGAGTGGCTTTTTATACCATTCGTACAACCTACAAGTCATACTACTTTTACTACCTAGAATTAACCAATTCCACGACGTGGCTTTAATATCGTTGACAATGTCATTAGCATTAAAGATAACGTCGTTGTATAGAATATTGTTCCGACATCTCCAAATATTCCAACATGTTATAAACCATAATGAATTAACCTTTCCCTCTTTGCATCTACCACGAAGTTTCGAAGTCCACGACTTCAAATGCCGACCCACCGTAGATTCGACTATTCTATCAACTTCAACCCACTCACATATCTTATTCCACACCAACGAAGATTTAGCACAAGATATGAAAAGATGCGTAGAATCCTCGATGTGCTGAAAACAAAACATACAAACCTCTTCATCAGCATTATCAATAATATGTCTTGCACTTAAATTGGGTCTCGTGGGCAGTTTATTGAGACTCAACCTCCATCCGAAAATCTGAATTTTCGGCGGTAAAACCGTCTTCCACAATTGCTTCAAAAAATCAGCTAAGTCTCCCTCAATCTCGTCATCAAACAGTGACTCATTCAAGCAGCAATAGAAAGATTTGACAGAGAATATGGATGATTCATGTTCTAACCAAACCCAAATGTCTACGATATTCCGCCTCATAACCACCTGCTTCAGTAAATTGTGTAGATCCATTACCTCGTCTCCCAACCCTTCCAGATCATCGCCGAAACCGTCCATAATGTTCCACTGCCAAGCTTCGCCCACTCACTCTCCCATGTCCATCACCGAACAGACCTTGTTCCTGCTAGCACAGAATAAAGAAGGAAACCTCTCTTTCAATGCCGTGTCTCCAATCCACGCCGTCTGCCAAAAAGCAATATTCGCTCCATCTCCCACCTTGCAATCCACGTAATCGCTAAAACGATGTGAATCGTCAACTGATAATTTCAACAAATCCTTCATCCATAAAGAAGTATTTCGCCAACCTCCACCATCATTGCCGACTTGCATAATAGTACTCAGGTTTGAGTATCTAGCTTCAAGCGTGTGCCTCCAAATTTCGCTCCCACCACTATAAAATTTCCAAATCCACTTTGCAAGATGGGCCTTATTAAACTGACCAGCATGTTTGATGCCTAGACCTCCACAATGTTTCGGTTTACAAATAGAACTCCAAGAAACCCATGCCACATAACTTTTATCTTTATGACCAGCCCAAAGAAACCGACGTTGGATGGATATAATCTCCCGAACCACCACAGATGGGGCCTTGAAGAAAGCAAGGTGGTGGATAGGAAGGTTAGCAAGCATCGAGTTAATAAGAGAAACTCTTCCACCAATGGATAGATTACTACCATTCCAATTAGATAGTCTTTTCTTCAAGCAAGAAATAAATGGATTCCAGAACGAACGACGACGATGATTTCCACCAAGAGAAAGACCCAGAAATTTGAACGGCATACTACCTAATTTGCACTGAAGGAATTGGGCAGCCGCAAGGAGGAAATCAGGATCAACTCCGATACCAAAGATGCTGCATTTGGAAAAGTTAATATTGAGGCCAGATGTAACTTCGAATGCCCGCAGAACAGCTTTAAACGCCCAGACATTAAGCACTGAACCATCTCCGATGAGTAACGTATCATCAGCGAACTGGAGAATGGTAGGGGATGGACATTCATGAATTCTGAAAGCAGACAACATATTCCTCTCTGAAGCAGATCTGATGAGAATAGCCAAACCCTCGGCCACGACTGCGAAAAGAAACGGAGTTAACGGATCGCCCTGTTTTAAACCACTACCAGCCTTGAAATCCTTAGAGGGGCTTCCGTTAATGAGCACGGACATATAGCTATTGAAAACAGAGCCACGGATCCATCTCATCCAATTACTACCGAATCCCATCTTGACAAGCATTTCGTCAAGAAACGCCCAATCAACGCAGTCGTAAGCTTTTGCAAAATCAACTTTGAATAATATGCACTCATTCTTATATCTTTTAGCATAATCAACAATCTCATTAGCCAACAGAATACCGTCAAATATTTGACGGCCAGGGATGAAAGCCGTTTGGGATGGCGATATAAGCTTGTGTATGATTGTGCCAAGCCTAGAAACCATCATCTTGGAAATAACTTTGTTCACACAGGAAATCAAACAAATTGGACGGAAATCATCAAAGCATTGAGGATTATCAATCTTCGGTATCAACGAGATGAACGAAGAAGCGAACATCTTAGGAAGAAACCCAGTCTCGAGGAAGTTCAGAATCGCCTTAGTAAACTCCCCACCAATTATATCCCAGCAAGATTTAATAAATAGAAAGTTGAAACCGTCGACTCCAGGGCATTTATTACCGTCACAACCAAAAACAGCAGTCTTCACATCTTCAGCATTGAAATTAGCCTCAATAATCCTTCTGTCAAATTCATCAATACTCGGCACACTAGGGATTATGTTCTCAGACTTAAAGACATTCTGTTATGAAATCTGGCTGCAAAGAAATTCGCAGCAACATGTTTGATCTCCTCAGGTTCTTCAACTAAACCACCTTCATAATTAATTGTCGCGATATAGTTAGATCGATTCCTCGACTTGAGGCAATTATGGAAATATTTGGTATTATGATCACCATCCTGTATCCACCTAGTTCTGGACTTCTGGGCTAGCATACTCTCTCTAATCCTCAAATTAGCCCACAGGTCTTCTTGAATTCTTAACCTATCACGAACCGAATCATCATCCAAAGCAACATCAACCACCTCATAAATCCTATCAAGTTGGTTCAAGTTGGCCACACAGTCCTCTATCTTAAGGTCCAACCATCCGAAAACGTTCTTGTTCCAAAATCTCAGATCAATTCTAAGGGCCTGAAATTTCTTAAGCAGAACATGGCAGGGAGAGCCAGCATAGTGATATGAATCCCATTTATCCTTTACAAACTGAAGGAAGTCACGATGGGATTCAATATTAATATATTATATAAAAGTGAATAGATTATTACCATAAATCTAGTTTAATACCTCTGCGCCCCATTGATAAAAGTTCACTACAAGGTTTGTAAGATTTGGAGTTTTAGGCATAATATTTTGTTTAGAGACGAGGTTTGTAATGTTGAATCTATCTTTTACGCTATTGTAGCGACTTCTTGGGTTTGGTTGATGTTGGGTAAGAGTAATAGGCTGGGTTGTAGTTTCTATGATTGGAACAAATTTCCTTTAGATTTTATGTAGTAGGGCTGCCCAGTTGGGTGCTTTTGGGGAGTTCCAAGTTCTCTTTTCTCTTGTATGAAGGTTAGAGATTTCCTTAATCTCTCTTTAGTGTATTTGCCTATAAAAAAAAAAGTTCACTACAAGATAACAAAAATTCATAAATTTGGAACTGTTATTGTAGGTGATGTCTACAATAACCTAAATAAGAATGACAGACAAAGAGAGCATACATTTGAGATTTCTATAGAGTAAACTAGAGAACATGACACTTTATACTTCTTATCTACCAATTTATTTATGTGTATCCTTTTTATACTCATAAATTAAATGGTATGACAAAATGATTTAATTTATAGACTTAAATATTGGATAAATGTGGTTTAAAATTGTATTATTTTTTATTTTAATTTAATTTTAGTCTAAATTTTTAATGTCTGAAAAAACTCCCTGACCAAATGTTATATATTTTTCAAATATTTTTTCTTTTATTTCCTTATATTACTTACACGCATTGAATTTGACCAAATGATTAAAAAATTACACCTTAAAAAAAAAGTAAAAATGATTATGTATTTACCTTATAATTTTTTTAGTTGTCTATGAAGTATGATCGAGAAATATTCTTTTTAAAATATTATATATTTAAATGATATATATGAAATTTTCATAGGGAGTAAAACCGATCTTATTAAATTAAATTAAATTTATTACGATTTAACTCTTTTGTTTATAAATATATATTTTCAAAATATAGAACAAATTTACATTTAATATTTTGAAATACTTTGTTTATTAACCCAATAAATTGATGAGCCGTATATTCTTTCCACTTGAATTAGCTTAAGAGTTTTCTACTAAATTTTTTTCTATTGAGACGCTTTATACAGGCGAGTCTTCTAATTAAACTCAGATAACTATAGGTATGATTAACATAAGACAAATTACTTTTAGAGGGGATTAAATAAATTTGAGGTAGATCTCTTTCTGTGCAACCATCTAACTCAAATTCATCACAATGTTTCTTTAAGTAATGTATGTTATGTTTAACATACCTTCAGTTATATGAGTTGAATTAGTAGACTTGTTTCCATGATATATCTCAGAAGAAAACTCATTAGTAACAAATTCAAAAGAAAATTCAATTGAAGAAAAAATGTGAACAAAACATTTATAAACTTCTTACATAAAGTAATTTGAAACTCCTACAGACGAAATAAAAACAGAACTCATGTGGGTGTTAGATTATTAAATATACCCTATATTTATTTGTGAGAACAAATATCAAAATAATATATAGATCTATAAATTTGGATGAAAGTAAATAGAGTATCACCAGAGATATAGTTTAATACCTTTGCGCCCCCATTGGTAAAAGTTCATTACGAGATGATAAAAAATTAAATTTAGATCTGATAGTGTAGGTGATTTTGTTTTTTTTTTTATAAAGCAAGATTCAATATAAACATAAATAAGAATGACTAATAAAATAGAGCATGCCTTTGTGATTTTCCAAGACTGAACTAGAGAACAGGACACTTTAACACTTCATTTCTACCTACCCATTGATAACTCAAAGGTATAACAAAATGATACATTTTATAGACTTATATCTTGGACAAATGAGGTTTAAATTCTTCTATTATTTTTTATTTTATTTTAATTTTAGTAAAAAATTTAATGACAAAAAATACGTGTTGACCAAATGTTATATATTATTCATTTCATATTTCCTTTATTTCCTTGTATTACTTACATGCATTGAATTTAACCAAATGAATTAAAATTATTCCTAAAAATAAAATAAAAAAGAAAAGATGATTATGTATTTACCTTGTAATATTTTTTCCAACTGTCAATGAAGTATGACCGAGTAATATTCCTTCTATAAAATATTAAAGATTTGAATGATGTATATGAAATTATCATTAAGGGTTAAATATAATTTTATACCATTTAACACTTTCGTCTATAAATATATATTTTTAAAATATAGAACAAATTATATTTAATATCTATAGGAGTAATATTCCTTCTTTAAAATATTATTGATTCAAATGATATATATGAAATTATCATAAGCCGGTCTAATGAAATAAAATTGAATTTCTTACCATATGGAATTGAATTTCTTTTGTCTATAAATATATATTTTCAAAATATAGAATAAATTATATTTAATATCTTAAAATACTTTGTGTAGTAACACAATAAATTGATGATCCATATACTTAATCCACCTGAATTAGTTTAATAGTTTTCTCCTAATGATTTTTCTAATGAGACACTTATCAGCTGATCCTCTTTCTATGGCATCTTGGTAAAACAAATTATTCACTCCCCTTCTGAAATTCAACTCAGAGCGCTAAAACAAATTATTTCATTCCCTTCAAAGCATTAAAACTGAAAGAAAAATTCTTCTCTCCCAAACTCATCAAACCTTAACCCTAATCCTTTCTTCCCTTTTCCATCGATTCTCCAGAAGATGTGAATGATTCTACTCCCAACCCCTAACCCTAACATTTTCTCCCCTTCTCGTTCTTCTCAAACCCTTCAATTTGCATACAGAAAGTTAGGATTTTAGGGTTTGTCAAGGGTTTCACGAAACTCAAGTACTTCACGAAATTATGCCATTCAGCAGTTTCAGGAAACATCTCAATCAAAGGTCTGATGTAAGTCTTTTGACGCCGATAATGATTTCGTTGAGAGATGCAAAGATCATAGCATGCTGTGAGGAGGACTTTTTCATTTTCAAGCTGTGTACAATTTTTCGTTACGGTAAGAGCTTCCTTCAACTTGCATACAGTCTCTCCTTCTACTTTCATTCAGTGTCGTGATTCACAATAAAAATTAGTTATTTTTATTCTTGTTTATGATTTAATCAATTTTTCTTCTACTATTTTATTTGTAGACATAATTTTGCTCTGCCTTTTTGGAACTACTAGTATCGGAGACAGTGTGATGCCTTCTGGAACTACACTTAGCTGAGACAGTGTACGAGAATTCATTTCTTCCCAAAAATAAAATAATTTAGTTCTACATTATAATTTTGAGAAATTTGAGTCTTCTGATTTGGGGTTGTGGTTCTTATAAATATGTTGACTTTTAGATCAATTTATTTGCTCTATCTTTTTTAGTACTTTACTGTGTTGTGAAAATGATGCATATAGTTAGTTGGTGAATATGATAACTTATTTGCGCACTTTATTGTATTGTTAAAATGACAAACATAACTTAGAGTATTTGAAAAAGAAGTAAAGTTAGACGATATATCAATTATAAGAGATTCACCTTTCTATCTATATTAACCATTCTTTTTAATTTTATATATATTATTACTTTGATGTTTGGTAAAGAGTAATTGAATTTCAAAGTTCAGAAGTTCAGAGTTGTTCATTCTGATAGTAAAATTATTCTCAACATCCAACTCACAATTTACTTTTAACTTTTGTTGCCAAGGATAACATAACAAATCTGCTAAAACTAAGGCAACAAATCAACACACATAATGGCTAATTTGAATATATAATAACGATACGATATTTCCAAATTGTAACAGATGCTGCTATACTTAAAGAGCTGAGGCAAGAATCAAGGAAATGCTATAAATACGTGACTGTGCTAATACATGAATTCAAATTTAATTTTATTTATGAAATAAAATTAATTTTTTTACCATTTAATTCTTTCGTCTATAAATATATATTATTAAAATATAGAACAAATTATATTTGATATCTTAAAGAGTAATATTTCTTCTTTAAAATATTATAAATTTGAATGATATATATGAAATTATCATAAGTTGATTTATGAAATATTAATGTATTTCTTACAAAATTTAGTCTATAAATATATATATATTCAAAATATAGAACAAATTATATTTAATATCTTAAAATATTGTGTTGTAACACAATAAATTGGTGATCCATATACTTGTTCCACCTGAATTAGCTTAATAATTTCTACTAAGGATATTTCTATTGAGACACATTATACACGTGAGTCTTCTAATTCAACTCACATAAGTATAGGTATGGTTAGGTCTTCCGGTTATAAATTACAGCCTACTGTTGGGAATTATGTCCCTCAAGAATTGATCATATGATTTTACTTGCCTTCCATCTTTTGGGGAGCTTATGTCTCTCAAGGATTGGTCTTACAGGTTTACCTGCCCGTCTGCTTTTAGGAGCTACCATCTAGGTCGTGTCTTTCTGATTAACCTTTCATCCTTTTTTTGAGACATCACTCACACTCTGATAAGAAAATACCAACGAAGTTTATACCGCTTTGTAACACTCATGAAGACACTATATATTGTCATATATGCTTGGTAGACGATGGAAACTATAGGTACCATTGTATCGTGTCATAATTGATACTTTTAGCCATTTTCCAATAAGGAAAAGTGGGGAATACAACCATGGTGATTCCTTAACCCATTGGGAAAAACTAAGAAATCCTAATACGGGGAGCTCTGGTCCTATAGGAGAATTGTTGATGATTTCATGAAAGAGACTTCCTTATCGTTAATGGGTCTTCCTTTAAAGCACTGCGGAGGAGATATCATTACTGTCATTCCAACTCCATAGGAAGAGAACATCAGTGGAATTACACTACAGTAAATTTGAAGTCCTGTTTCATACTACCGTACCCAACAAGAATAGTATTCCTACTACTTCACGAGTTTCTTTCAGCAATGAGACACCTTACCAACGGTAATTCTTCAAATACTCGACTTACAACTTATCCTCACAAGCTGTGAAAGTTATACTTGTCAATTAATTATTACGTTAAGCTTTCTCACCAAACTCATCAACCTAAACTAATTAGCATACATGATACAAGTAATTATCACGTTAGGTTTCCATATGTTATAACTCTCTGCGCTGGCTTTCTAACACTTCCGATCGTGCCTCAAATCGAGTTTCAGAACTCAAGTTATGCTGATTTTCATTCTGCATTTTCTTACACACTCTGTGGTAATCGATTACCAGCACCCAAAACATTCAAAAACCCAATTTTATGCAAGTAATCGATTACCAACATGTGGTAATCGATTACCAAAGAATTCAAACTAAAAAACACCCAGGTTTCTTCATGGCACTCATTTCTAAAAGCTCCCACATCATCCCTTATCACACACCCAACATGAAAATTCACTACCAAAGCATGTTATAAGTAAAAATAAGGCATGCAACAATTTTACAATATCACAAACATAATTATAACCTCAAATCATGCAAACAAACATAGAAATAACATCAATTAGACATGTCAGCAGGGCACTCAACCTCAGTTCTTAACGTGTAATCAAACCATGAACTCATAATTATGCATATGATCATACAAACAACATGAATTCAATCATAATTATCATGACATAGAAACAAGAATCATGCATATAATCTGCATAACCCTAAAACCCCAAATCATGCAAGTTTTCCTTTAAATTGGTTATACACAACTAAACTAAGAGCCCCACCTTGCAAAGGACCTAAATTGATGAAGAACGTGATTAAATGAGGAAGATGATGATGAACACTTGATGGAATAATGGTGATGATTCTCCATTTTTCAAGATTTTCTTCTTCGCTATTTAAATTTACACTCCAACAGATACATGCAAGGAACTTGAAGACAAGCAATTCATAATTCCTCCTCCTTCTTCTTCTTACTCCATCGCCCCTCACTCTCCTCTCTCTAGTTTCCTCCTTGATTTCTGATTTTGAAATAGAAAGTATGTGAAAAATGTGAGGTTTGGCTTGGTTTTAAGGTTTTATATAAGTGGTTGGCCAATTACCAAAAATTAAAAATATGAAATGTATCAAAATTTAGCACATTAATTCGCTATTTGAAAAGGAAAATTGAATGTCTGACTTATGTATGGAAATAATTTTACAAATAATCATTTTAGTGCCCATGCGTTTAAGAATAGGTTAAATTTTAAGATAATTGTATTCTAAAAAAACTTACTTTCTCACCTAAATATATTCAATTCCAACTCTCTACTTTTCAAGAAATATTTTTTTAGATTATATATATATATATATATATATATATATATATATATATATATATATATATATATATATATATATATATATATATATATATATATATATATATATATATATATAT
This sequence comes from Lathyrus tuberosus, assembly GCA_022829125.1. Taxonomy (NCBI): domain Eukaryota; kingdom Viridiplantae; phylum Streptophyta; class Magnoliopsida; order Fabales; family Fabaceae; genus Lathyrus; species Lathyrus tuberosus. The sequence goes on from JALAZF010000349.1 coordinate 4,321,027, forward strand.
ATATATATATATATATATATATATATTGAATTATTAGTGTTTAATATTAATTGTGCATTAGAAAAAAAACAAAAAAAAAATGATTATTTTAAAACCAAATATACGTTGATTAGAAAAATGTATTATTCAATTAAAAATGAATTTAATTGATACCACTAATCATTTAATAAATTAAGATAATTAAAATTGAAAATAAAATTAAAGGGTAATATATTCCTCTCAAACCCTTAGTCGAAAATCTTTTTTTGTACGTTTCAAGTGTAATTTTAATAAACTAGAGAAGATATATTTTAAATTTCAGAGGGTGAATTGGAAATGATAATTTTGGTTTGTTAATGGAATTACCACTTATTCCTGTTAACATTTGCAAGGAAGGAAAAATGTGTTACCCGAATTTGAACTTAAAATTTCAAAAATATTGTCTGGGCAACCAAATTATTATATTGTAAAAACGACGACGATTTGAAAGCACAAATATTATGCTCAAATTTTCTTCATATGAGAAATAATGGAGAGATTAAGAAAAGATTACCTATTAGATCTTACATACTAGATAAAAAAAGTAGATGTCTTTCAATTCACAAACACACTTTCACCCTACAATGAAGCATGATAAATATTAATATCTATATCTACTTAAGAAAGAGCTACGACTGTGTGGATTGGAACTACTTACGAGACGTCATGAAAATTATGGGATTTGGTGAAATGTGGACGCGGTGGATGGATAATGGGGTTTTCAATAGCTTCACGTCGGTTTTGGTTAATGGGAGCCCTATAAAGGATTTTGCCATATCTAGAGGCCTCAAACAAGGCGATCCTTTAGCCCCTCTATTATTTACAATAGTTGCGGAAGGTCTTGCAGTGTTAATGGATAGAGCGGTGGACAGAGGGACGTACTCGGGTTTCAAGGTTAATCTAGATGTCTCTTTTCACTTATTGCAATATGCGGATGACTCGGTTTTATTTGGTGAAGGATCGTGGAACAACATTTTGGCTATTAAGGCTATACTAAAAGGATTTCATCTCATTTCCGGTCTTGAGATTAACTTCAGTAAAAGCTCCCTTTATGGTATTGGAGTGGAAGAGATGGTACTCATGGCTGCGGAAAACTTCCTTGCTTGTAAAGTTTTTGTCTGTCCTTTTAAGTTTCTCGATATTTTCATTGGTGGCACTCATAGATTGGTCTCTTTCTGGAAACCTATGATCGATAAGGTGCGTTCTAGATTGAACTCTTGGAAAGGTCGGTTTTTATCCATGGGTGGTAGAGTAACATCAATCAATTCCGTACTAGCAAATTTACCTATTCACTACATGCCATTCTACAAGCTCCCTAGTAGGGTTACTCGTATCCTTACCTCTATTCAAAAGAGATTCTTATGGAACGGTTCGACGTCAAAAAAAGGTGTATCTTGGGTTCGGTGGAGCACGGTATGTAAAACTAAAGAAGATGGCAGCCTAGTGGTTAAAGACAGTAAGCTGTTCAATTTAGCGTTGCTTTTTAAATGGATTTGGAAAATTCTATCGCAGGAGGAGTGTTTGTGGAGAGGCATATTTGATAGTCGGTATCCTAATCCTGCGCACGACTTTCATTTAGGAGAGGTCCCTAAGTATCTTGTCTCCCCGTCACTTTGGTGGAGAGACTTGCTTAATGTTTCTGTCTCGTGCGAAATTAATCATTTTTCTGGTCTGCTTTCTCACAAGATTGGAAATGGCATTAATGTATCTTTCTGGCTTTCCCGCTGGGCTGGATCATACATCTTGGCTACTGCATTCCCGGAGTTATGGAATTGTGCTGATAACAAGGCTAGTCATGTAGCTAATAATGGTTATAGAGAAGACGGAACATGGCGTTGGAAAGTGGAGTTGTCTCACCAAAACATGGCAGAAGAATACAGTCAGCAGCTTTTAAATTTACAAGCTATACTGAGTGATTTTACAGTGTGGGAAGGAGTCCAAGACAAGGTCATTTGGCTGCATAATGATAGCTCCTAATTCTCTTTTTCTTCTCTGTACTGTTTTATGCAAGAAAACGCAAGCGAGTTTGGCATGGCTCTTCAGGAGGATTTAAGGTCTGCCCTCAAGCTTGTTTGGTTAGCGCAGGTTCCCCTCAAGGTGAAAGTATTTGGCTGGAGGCTGATGCACAACAAAATTCCAACCCGTGACAATCTCGCTCGTAGAGGAATCATAATCAATATTCATGAAAAGGTTTTCTCTTTTTGTTTCTTAGAGGTGGAAAATGTTGAACACGTCTTTTTCCATCATTCCAAATCTATTTTGGTGTGGAAGTTTGTGGCAATTGGTTGGGCGTTCCAGAGATTTACATTTGCGATATTTTGAATCACTTCTCAAGTTGGGTAGTCGGATGTGTTAGGAAAAAGTTTAGTGTGAGCATTGTTGTAGGACTGTGGCTGACCGTATGTTGGGCCATTCGGTCGTCTAGAAACAACATCATGTTTAGAGATGAATTTTGGGATCTAGATACGATCTCTAATCGTGTCATAACTTTTTCTTGGTGGTGGATTGGTATGAAACACAAAAACGCATTTAATTGTAACTACTACGAATGGGTTAATGTCCCTTGTGATTTTTGTAGGTCTTGATTTTAGTTAGAAGTCTTTTGATGTATACGGATTTGGATACCCTTTTGTATCCTTGATATATAACACAGATTATTGCTTATTAAAAAAAATCTATATCTACTTTTATGATAGTCATAGGTAATTTAGATTTTGAATTAGTTGCAACATATTTAGAAGAGTGAAGTTTTTCTCTACCACTTATATATGTGGTGGTTATATAAAAAAGGTGAAGATTAGAATGAAAAGTTATAATTTAGATTGTACTTCACATGAATTCATTCTTCCCTATATTCTTTCTCTAGATACTCATTTACCTTAAGTGCATTTTAATATTAGAATGAAAAGTTATAATTTATAGACTAAAATTTACGATGGTCTTAGGTAATTATTTGGAGGTCAAGGAATAACATTCTATTTAACGACGAATTTTGTGATATCAATGCCATTTTTAGTGCTATTGTAGGTACTTCTTGGTATTGGATGGTTCTTGGCAATCGTAATAGGCGGAAGTGCAGCATTTACGACTGGACCAAATTCCCTTTTGATTTTTTATAGTTGTTCTGTCATTGTTGGTGGTGCTGCTGTCGGGTGTTTCTTCGTATTTTCCGTATTGTCGGATTGTTTGTACTCTCCTTGGATTATATGGTTGTTTCCTTAATTTCTTATTAATGAAAGTGCTTATAAAAAAACTATGATCAATGAATTTTCTGAATTTTTCTGTGGTGTATTTCTTATATACGTTGATCAGTAAAATTATTAAACTCTTTGTAAAAGAGAAGTGTTCTTATATAAAAATCAATATTACCATTTTTATGGTTTACCATTCATGTATAATCAACGTTTATTTATTACAAAGGGAATATTAAAAATGAATATTTAATTTATTCATGAATTTTATTATCGTGCTATTATCGAAATTATCGTGAAAGTTATTTATTCAACTTATCAGAAATTTTTCTCGTTGTCAATAACTAGACAATATTCCTTCTTTTTAAAAAGTCATTAATTTATATAAATAAATAATAATATGAAAAATACCAGATTTTTTAATGTAAGAAAATGCTTTGACAATTCTGCCTCAATATAAATACTAAAATATAAAAAATAAAATATAATTATTTTGAATTAAAAACATTTTAACACAAAATTCTTACGATAATATATTTTTAAAAGAAATTTAGTAGTTTTAAAAAACCCATAAATATTCTAAATAAATTATCTACATTTAATTTTGAATATATATTCAAAAAACCTATTAATTCAAAAACAAATTAGTAATATTAAAAAACCCTTAAAACTATCTCTCAAACTCTCTACCACTTGGAAGATACCACTCTGAATATATATTCCCGAGAGTACTCATGTTCTTCTAAGATGTTTTAGTGACCTTAGAAGTTGAACACTGATGCACTACTTCACTTCCAGATCTTATGTCATACATGCAACACAATTGTACTTCCACCTTCACAGCATGGAATTACTTACAATACATATTCCATATCAGTGGGTCAATCTCGTTCTACTGGAAGATTTCCATATTTCTCAAACTCTAACAAATTCATTTGATAGAAATCGTCAAATTCCCGACTCCATTAGCACTATAGGATTGCTTGAACCATACACCACCCTTCAATTCCACGCTACTAAAATTACAACTCCTACTAAGACATCTACTGAGTCAACCGGTTCTCCTTACTTTCAAACTCTTGACTTGGGCCTACTCCCAAAGTACAAGGTTGACTAAACTTCAGAGTTCTCGTGGTCGCTCAACCGAGATCCTACCTACCACGCACATAGAACTAGGCTAATCAGAGCCAATACTACATACACTAATATTAAGAATCATCTTGGTTAAAATGACATATGTGGCAGGAATAGATTTACTTATGATGTTTCAAGGCTAGGTTGAGAATCGACCTGCTCTGATACCAGTTGTAACAACCCGTATAATATATATCTAGAATAATAGCATACAAGTGTTAATTCTTGGTACTGATACAACACAAGGGCCTAACGACATCATTATATACACATGTCCAAACAAAAAAGAAACATCTATGGCACATGTTATACAATATAACCTAAACTAAAACTATGAGATATATGCAATATCTTCATTACACACAATCAACGGTGGAAGATCACACTAATCTGTATCCTTTGAAACATCAACGGACACCTTATTTTGCATATAACCTACAAACAACACCTGAAAAGCAACAACTATATTGAGGTGAAATAATAATCTCAGTGAGTCCCCTATCTTATGTAGAGAAATCTTTAACGTTTTTTGATGAAAAATATTTTTGTTTAGAAAGATAAAATAGTGCTTTTTATTAATATATTTTTAATTTTCAAAATATTATAACAACAAAAAATTATATTTGAACAATTTGTCTAAGATAGTAATTAATTGTTAGGTTAATATATTTGAATCACGCTTTTTTAATACATCTATAAAATGAATCCAACTCAACTTGCAAGCAACAAATACTGTCTTGATCTCAATGAACTGCTTGATGAAAATAAGACTTGAAATATGGAGTATAGAAACAACATCCTTGGCATGAAATCAACTGAATTCTCAGTTGAAGCACAACAGTCGAAAACCCTAATCTTTAAGGAAGATTAATGAAAGAAGTTGTCCGTGCAGAGAAGAAGCCCTAACTCACTCCATATACAAAAGAATGAAACCCTAGTCTCACGATCTTCAGTTGATGACTGTCCACGAACTCACCCATAAATAAGGATCCTGATCCTCCTTGCTATGTACACTGATTGTAATACCCCGTATTTTATTACTCCAGATAATATTATATTGTGATCGACTAAGCCCAGTGCACTCTGAGAAATTATTTGACAAAATAATCAGAATAACTGTGGAACTTAGAATAAATCCAATTAATATTATCTGACTCTGAGGTATTTTACTAATTTGGACTTAAGAGACTTTTTGGACATTTAGTAGTATTATTTATTAAGGATAGTTTACTATATGTTTCCTTTTCCTCCCATTTTCCAAACAAAAGAAAAAGATAGTAAGAGAAGAGAAGGAAAAGGAAAGAAAGAAGAAAGAAAGGAAAGGAAGGAGATAAAAGTGGAGATGAGGAAAATTTGAAGAAAGTTCAAGTACTTCAAGAATCATCATCATCCATTCATCAAATCTTCACCCAATCTTCTCATCATCTTCATCTTGCTCATTTCAAGGTGGGTTCTAGTTAGAAACCTTTTTTTTTTAGTTTTTGGATAATATGAGTTATTAGGTTAGAATGTTGAAAACAATGTTTTAACGGTTGGAAATTATATAAATCGAAATGAATGCTCAATGTGCTTATAGAAACATGTATTGATGATTGTTTTGATGTTTTGGTTTGATTGGAAATGTTAGGGTTTTAGTGGAAATTATGTGAGAAATGTTGAAAATCATATTGTATGAAGTTTATCGGTTAAACCGTAATAGAACCGTGATATTATACCTCGATGGGTTGTTGAGTATGTTGTTGAGAGGTAGTTGCAAGTTGGGAAAATCTCTGTTAAGAGTTTTATTTTTCTAGAAATTGCAAAGCCCGCTCAGTGCGCAGTAGCCCGCTCAGCGCGCTCCAGAAAATCTGCAACCCCTCAAGTCAGGGAGAACCGCGCTCAGCGCGGTCAGGGGCGCGTTCAGCGCGCAGACCTGGGAGTTGAAATGTCTTCTTTTAGCGAGAAATTCATAACTTTCGGCTCGTTTATCGGTTTCGATCATTCTTTATATCGACGTAAAGCCGAGGAAATATTCTATGCGATGGAGAGGAAATATGTCGATTTTACCGACCGATTAAATAATCGAGAAAGTTCCAAAAGTCATATAATTATGTTTTAATTGTTATACATTATTCTACAATACAATTATGATATGTCTTGCCTATCCTCTTGTTGTGTAACATGATTGTAAGTGTATATGCATGTTAAAATACGAAATAGGTAGAGTGAGAATTATTACCGTAAACAATGTCGAAAAGTGTGGAATGACATAATGACAACGATCGTGCATACGGTGCCAAGGCGTGTGTCAGATACTAATGTCATAGAATGAATAGACACTAGTATGGAACATGTGTGTTAACCTTTGTGGTTGTGATAAGGCGTTATGGCCTTGTGATCGTCGAATACGAGCACGTTTGTGTGTGAGATCACGTAATCACAACCGGTTATCTTGTGAGTGTGTTTCATGGGTCTCGAGCTCCTTTGAAACATGTGCACAACTACTTGGCAGGTTTGATTCCCGCGTGCAGTACGAATGGCGCTCTGGGAGTGTATGCTTGTGACGGTTAATGGCCCATGTGAAGTGACGGTTCATAACGGTTAATGGCCCGTTGAACCCGAATCCATTCGTATGTCAAGTAGGTTGCCAGGATCCATGACTCGGGCCGACTTCTAGACGTAGAAGCGGACGGGAATAGGGGATGCCTTGGTGTGGTTACCGATTAGTGATATCGTGAGTTGATGAACTCATGGCGTGTTTCCATATAGTGTGTGTGTACTCAAAGTCTTTTCCCTTCCCTTTCGACTTGAGTTAGGTGTGATAGAACCATGTAGAGCCGAGAGGACATTTAAGATAGGGAACTCACTGATATTGATGTATCTCACCCCATTGTTGTTGTTTACATCATAGGTACTACAGGTTCGGCGAAGGGTAATGACAAAGTGGTTTGACTTTTCCTTACGGATCGTAGCTTTTGAGATGGCATGGCTTCCGCTATGGCGTTTTATTTTGAGATCATTGTATTGATCTAGTTCTTAGTGCATTTTGGAACATCTTGTATATGTAATGCCGTAGACTTTAGAACTTTGTATTTAGGGCATTTAATGTATATAATGTGTTAACTAGAAACTTATGGTATTTCAGTACCAAATACTTGGATTCATGTATAATATATATGCTTTGATGTATGTTGTTATATATGGGTGTTACAGTTGGTATCAGAGCAGGTCGTATCCTCGACCTAGCCATGAAATAACTTAAGTATTTTCTTTCTGTTTCATATGTGTTGTGTCGCCATTGGTCTTACGTGTTATATTTATGATATTGAGCCTGATCAACTTAATCCTTTCTGTATGACATTTAGGAACATACCTGACAGGCGCAGAAACAACCGTAGGAGACTGAGGACTACTCCAGCAGGGACAAATCCGCCAGGGGACGAAGGGAATGTCCCTTTGTATCAATTCATGCAGCTGATGCAGCAACAACAAAATCAGTTTATGCAACAAATGGTACAACAAATGGATGGTGGCTTGCATCCTCCAGTGGTTGTGCCTGAAGCTGCAGGGGGACCTTTAGGGATTTCATTCGTATGAATCCTCCAGAGTTTCAGGGAGGGTTAGCCCCAGTAAAGGCTCATGAATGGATATCCGGTATGGAGCGGATTTCCTTAATAGTTCAGTGCAGTGAGGAAAACAAGGTGGTATTCGCTTCTCACTTGTTAAAGGGTCCTGCCATGAGGTGGTGGGAAAGCGCTTCAGCCTTCATGACAATTCAAGAGGTACCGAAGGTATGGGAGCAGTTTACGATAACTTTTATGGAGAAGTATTTTTCCAAGTTCCTTAAGGTCTCAGAAAGTGCAAGCAAGAGGAGAGTTGAGTAGGGTGAATCAAAATGATCGTGGGAGATCGAATCAACAATTTAGAGCAAGGCAACAATCTTTCAAAGGGAAGCAAGTTCAGAGTTCTAGGACTAGTGCACCTCCTGTATGTCGTCTTTGCGGTAGGAATCATCAAGGAAGGTGTGAGGTGTTATCAGTGTCAGAAAGTGGGCCACTTGGCGAGGGATTGACCTCAAAGGAGGAATCAGACGCAAGAGAAGAATACCGGGCGAGTGTATACCTTGGATGCGAGGAAAGCAAAGGGTGATAACTCTTTGATTGCTGATATGTGTTTTGTGAATGGAAATCCTTGCTTTGTTTTATTTGATTGTGGAGCTACACACTCTTTTGTATCGATGCAATGTGTAAAGTGGCTTGGGTTGCAAGCGGTTCCGTTGTCTCCACCCATGGTGGTTACTACTGCCATGGATGAGATGGTTGAAACACCTTTAATGTGTGAAAATTGTGTTTTATCTGTGGATGGAAGAGTTTTCCAGATCGATCTGATTTGTTTACCGCTTAAGAAAGTGAATGTTGTTTTGGGAATGGATTGGCTTTCAGCTAATTCGGTATTTATCGTGTGTGAAGAAAAACTAATCATTATTCCATCTACCGAGGCCACTCCGAAGGATGTGTTAACTACTATTTTAGAAGGTACGGTTGGAATGATTAATTTCTTGTTTGAGGAGGAAAAATCTATTCTTTTGATTCTTACTGAGGAGGAGGGTAGTAACCGTCAAGTTTTGAGTATTCCGGTTGTTTGTGACTTTCCAGATGTTTTCCCCGAGGATATCACTTCTCTTCCTCCGGAGCGGGAAGTGGAATTCTCTATTAACCTGATACCGGGAACGACTCCAATATCTGTTTCTCCGTATCGGATGGCACCCCTTGAATTGAGAGAATTAAAGGATCAATTGGAAGAGTTGTTAGCTAAGCATTTTGTTCGACCCAGTGTTTCGCCCTGGGGAGCTCCAGTGTTGTTGGTAATGAAAAAGGATGGTGGAATGCGGTTGTGTATTGATTACCGTCAGCTGAATAAAGGCACCATCAAGAATAAATACCCATTACCAAGGATAGATGATCTGTTAGATCAAATGAAAGGAGCCTGTGTATTCTCGAAGATTGATTTACGGTCGGGTTATCATCAGATTCGGGTGAAGAGTTCGGATTTACCAAAGACTGCGTTTGGAACCCGTTATGGTCATTATGAATTTTTGGTGATGCCTTTTGGTGTGAGGAATGCTCTGGCAGTTTTCATGGATTATATGAATCAGATATTTCAACCCTACTTGGACCAATTTGTGGTGATTTTCATTGATGACATTCTTATCTATTATCGTGATCCTCAAGAGCACAGAGAACACCGAAGAATCCTTTTATCCATCTTACAAGAAAGACAACTTTTTGCCAAGCTAAGTAAGTGTGAATTTTGGATGTCGGAGGTGAATTTTCTTGGACATGTCATATCTCAAGGAGGAGTAGCGGTTGATCCATCAAAAGTTGAGGCAGTGATAAATTGGGAGAGACCGAAGAATGTGTCTGAAGTTAAAAGCTTCTTGGGACTAGCAGGTTATTATAGGAGGTTTATTAAGGGCTTTTCCCAACTAGCGTTGCCGATGACGAGACTTACTCGGAAGGATTGTTCTTATGAATGGGATTCGGCTTGTGAGCAATGTTTTATGAATTTGAAGAAAAGATTGACGACCGCTCCTGTTTTGGTTATTCCTGATCCTAGCAAGTCGTATGAGGTATATTGTGATGCATCGAAGAAGGGGTTAGGAGGTGTGTTAATGCAAGATGGACATGTGGTAGCGTATGCGTCTCGACAATTGAAAGTCCATGAGGAGAACTATCCAACGCATGATTTAGAATTGGCGGCAATTGTATTTACTTTGAAAGTGTGGCGTCACTATTTGTATGGTGTACGTTTTTGAGATGTTTAGCTACCACAAGAGCTTAAAGTATCTCTTTGATCAGAAAGAGTTGAACATGCGTCAAAGGAGGTGGATGGAATATTTGAAAGATTATGACTTGGAGTTAAAATACCATCCGGGTAAAGCAAATAAGGTGGCAGATGCATTGAGTAGTAAAGTGTTGCATAATGTCGAGTTGATGATACTAGAGTATAATTTATTGGAAAAATTTCGAAATCTAAATCTTCAATTTGTTTGGACCCCTAATGGTGTGATTATGGGGAACTTGAATATCAATTCTACTCTTAGAGAAGAAATCCAACAAGAGCAAGGGTTAGACGAGAAGTTACAAGAAGTGTTATTGCAACCGGGTTTTGTGCGAGCTACCGACGGAATTATTTTGTTTAACCAAATGATTTGTGTTCCGGATAACACGGAGTTAAAAAGGAGGATTTTGGAAGAAGCGCATAAGGGTGCTTTTACTATACATCCGGGATCTTCAAAGATGTATCAAGATTTGAAGAGGGACTATTGGTGGTTCGGGATGAAAAGAGATATTGCAGTGTATGTATCGGAATGTACAGTGTGCCAACAAGTGAAGATCGAGCACCAAAGATCGGGTGGCTTGTTGCAACCTTTAGAAATTCCAGTATGGAAATGGAATAGTATCTCGATGGACTTCGCTGTTGGGCTACCCCGTACTTAGGGTGGTTATGATTCGATTTGGGTAATTGTGGATCGGTTGACGAAATCCGCACATTTCTTAGCTGTGAAGACTACCTACAAGGCGAGTCATCTCACAAAGTTGTTCATTTCGGAGATAGTGAGATTGCATGGTATTCCCACTAGTATCGTTTCGGATAGAGATCCAAAGTTCATTTCGAGATTTTGGAGAGCTTTTCAACAAGCCATGGGAACAAAGTTGTGTTTGAGTACGTCGAATCATCCACAAACTGATGGTCAGACGGAACGGACAATACAAACAATGGAAGACATGTTGAGAGCTTGTGTACTTGAAAGTGGAGGAAATTGGATAGAACTTTTGTCGTTGATTGAGTTCTCTTATAATAACAGTTATCATGCAAGTATTGGGATGGCGCCTTATGAGGCATTGTATGGAAGGAAGTGTAGGACACCTTTGTGTTGGGCAGAAGTTGGTGAGGATAGAATTTTGGGACCCGAGATTATTCACGAAACTATGGAGAAGATTAGGATGATCCGTAATAAGGTCAAGCAAGCACAAGATCGTCAGAAGAGTTATGCGGATAACCGAAGAAGACCTTTAGAGTTTGAAGAAGGCGATCACGTGTTTTTGAAAGTTACTCCGAGATTGTGGTTGAAAGGACCGTTTCGGTCGCGGAAATTAAGTCCAAGATACGTGGGACCGTATCAGATTTTGGAAAGAATTGGTGAAGTAGCTTACAGATTAGCCTTACCGCCTTCTCTGTCAGAGATGCACGACGTTTTTCATGTGTCTCAACTTCAAAAATTTGTACCAGATCCTCTTAATCCAATTTTACCAGATACAATTGAGATAGAAGCTGATTTGACGTTTGAGCCTCAACCAAGTCGTATCACTGGAAGAGAAACTAAAGTGTTAAGGAACAAAGAGATTCCTCTTGTCAAGGTACAGTGGGATGAGACGCATCCGGGTGATGCAACCTGAGAATTGGAATCCGAGATGCGAGAAGTCTATCCTCATCTTTTCAGGTAATTGTTTTAAATTCGAGGGCAAATTTCTATTTAAGGGGGGAGGATGTAATACCCCGTATTTTATTACTCCGGATAATATTATATTGTGATCGACAAAGCCCAGTGTAGTCTGAAAAATTATTTGACAAAATAATTAGAATAACTGTGGAACTTAGAATAAATCCAATTAATATTATCTGACTCTGAGGTATTTTACTAATTTGGACTTAAGAGACTTTTTGGACATTTAGTAGTATTATTTATTAATGATAGTTTACTATATGTTTCCTTTTCCTCCCATTTTCCAAACAAAAGAAAAAGATAGTAAGAGAAGAGAAGGAAATGGAAAGAAAGAATAAAAAAAGGAAAGGAAGGAGAGAAAAGTGGAGAAGAGGAAAATTTGAAGAAAGTTCAAGAACTTCAAGAATCATCATCATCCATTCATCAAATCTTCACCCAATCTTCTCATCATCTTCATCTTGCTCATTTCAAGGTGGGTTCTAGTTAGAAACCTTTTTTTTGAGTTTTTGGATAATATGAGTTATTAGGGTAGAATGTTGAAAACAATGTTTTAACGGTTGGAAATTATATAAATCGAAAGGAATGCTCAATGTGCTTATAGAAACATGTATTGATGATTGTTTTGATGTTTTGGTTTGATTGGAAATCTTAGGGTTTTAGTGGAAATTATGTGATAAATGTTGAAAATCATATTGCATGAAGTTTGTCGGTTAAACCGTAATAGAACTGTGATATTATACCTCGATGGGTTGTTGAGTATGTTGTTGAGAGGTTGTTGCAGGTTGGGAAAAGCTCTGTTAAGAGTTTTATTTTTCTGGAAATCGCAGAGCCCGCTCAGCGCGCAGTAGCCCGCTCAGCGCGCTCCAGAAAATCTGCAACCCCTCAAGTCAGGGGGAACCGCGCTCGGCGCGGTCGGGGGCGCGCTCAGCGCACAGACCTAGGAGTTGAAAGGTCTTCTTTTAGCGAGAAATTCATAACTTTCGGCTCGTTTATCAGTTTCGATCATTCTTTATGTCAACGTAAAGCCAAGGAAATATTCTATGCGATGGAGAGGAAATATGTCGATTTTACCGACCGATTAAATAATCAAGAAAGTTCCAAAAGTGATATAATTATATTTTAATTGTTATACATTATTCTACTATGCAATTATGACATGTCTTGCCTATCCTCTTGTTGTGTAACATGATTGTAAGTGTATATGCATGTTAAAATACGAAATAGGTAGAGTGAGAATTATTACCGTAAACAATGTCGGAAAGTGTGGAATGACATAATGACAACGATCGTGCATACGGTGCCGAGGCGTGTGTCAGATACAAATGTCATAGAATGAATAAACACTAGTATGGAACATGTGTGTTAACCTTTGTGGTTGTGATAAGGCGTTATGGCCTTGTGATCGTCGAATACGATCACGTTTGTGTGTGTGATCACGTAATCGTAACCGGTTATCTTGTGAGTGCGCTTCATGGGTCTCGAGCTCCTCTGAAACATGTGCACAACTACTTGGCAGGTTTGATTCCCGCTTACAGTACGAATGGCGCTCTAGGAGCGTATGCTTGTTACGGTTAATGGCCCGTGTGAAGTGACGATTCACAACGGTTAATGGCCCGTAGAACCCGAATCCATTCGTATGTCAAGTAGGTTACCAGGATCCATGACTCGGGTCGACTTCTAGACATAGAAGCGGACGGGAACAGGGGATGCCTTGGTGTGGTTACCGATTAGTGATATCGTGAGTTGATGAACTCATGACATGTTTCCATATACTGTGTGTGTACTCAAAGTCTTTTCCCTTCCCTTTCGACTTGAGTTAGGTGTGATAGAACCATGTAGAGCCGATAGGACATTTAAGATAGGGAACTCACTGAGATTGATGTATCTCACCCCACTGTTTTTGTTTACATCACAGGTACTACAGGTTCGGCGAAGGGTAAGGACAAAGTGGTTTGACTTTTCCTTACGGATCGTAGCTTTTGAGATGGCATGGCTTCCGCTATGGCGTTTTAGTTTGAGAACATTGTATTGATCTAGTTCTTAGTGCATTTTGGAACATCTTGTATATGTTATGCCGTAGGCTTTAGAACTTTGTATTTAGGGCATTTAATTTATATAATGTGTTAACTAGGAACTTATGGTATTTCAGTACCAAATACTTGGATTCATGTATAATATATATGCTTTGATGTATGTTGTTATATATGGGTGTTACACTGATGAAATATCTTGAAGAAGATGACTTAAACTGAGAAGAAGTCAAACCTGATTCACACCACAGAATTCCTGACCCGGTGCTTTTGATGAATCCTTTGAATAGAAAACCCTTGGAGCTTGATGAACCTCTGAACAAGAGGATATTCATGATAATATGGATTCCAATCTTGCTTCAACTTGCCTGAAGTAGGAGCCAACTGGATCGCCTATGAATAGGGTACCCTGATAATAAGAAAATTCCTTTGATCCCACATCTTAGCAGACCAATGCAATGTATGATTATGAATTCATGACCTAATGGATATACAGGCGAATGCGAAACAAAAGCCAGTTAAGGTTAGAAAAAACGAGGGCAAATTTTGGGTTGTTACAAACCCAGAAGGTTTTGGACCCCAATTAATATTGTTCGATTTGATCAACAATGGTCGGTGATCCAAATAATCTCTATCCCCAACCACTTAATTTTTAAGTTCCAGCAATCTATAATAGAATCATCTACCAAAATTCTATCAATTCTGCTTTTACAAAAACCACTAGAATTGAACCAAGTAAATCGACTACCGACGACCAGGAGATCAATTAGATTCATATCTTCGATAAAAGAATTAAATTAATCCATCTCACCGAATTTAGGCACAACTCTCCCCTCCCTTTCCTCAATCACCTTTATAGCATTAAAGTGGCCACCGACTATCCAACCTCCGGATGGCAAACAAGCTTTTAAATCAAGAAACTTACACTAAAGCTTCCTCTTATCAGATAGACCACATGGAGAATAAATATTGAATATATAAAAATTCATACCTTTCCACTTAAAATTCATACCAAGGTAGCCTTTCCCTTTAAAGCTGGAAACAACAGAAAACACTTCATTTCTTCAAATAGTAATCAAACCACCAGACTGCCTTTCCGAATTGACCGCAGACCATTCGAATTCACCAGGACGCCAAATACTATGCACCAATTGATCTTGCATATTTTGAATCTTTATCTCCTGAAGCAAACAAATGTCAGCCTGCCCCTTACTGAGAATCTGATTAATCCTCCTCCGTTTAAGTGAACTACCACAACCACGCGCATTGAATGATACAAAATTCATAATCCCTCGTTGTCAACACTCCTCTTACTAACCCTTGTAGCTTTATCACCTGCTTCCAATCTTCTAATAACTCCTTCAAACGCTTCTTCATCTTCTTCTCCCTCAATCCCCAATTGCTTCATAGTATGCCAGTTCTTAGAAGGCACATCCTCAATCAACTTCCTAACTCTAGAATTACATCTAACCACATCTGACTCAGTAATAGATTCGCTCCTCCCTCCATCCTTATCCATAAATCGAGAAGGCTCGCCACCATCACACCCAGAGGCTACCATGCAAACTTGATTCGAAGGTTTTTCAACATCCACCGCTTGCATGTAAACTGCAGAATGAAGAAGGGAAGAAAAGTAAGATGGCGAGAAAGGTATTTTAAACTTATCATATAACTCTTTTATCTTTTTCTTCATTCTAGTTTTCTGTCAAATAGAGGGGACCAAAGGCCCAAAAGAGGAATTAGAAATGAGGTCCGTGTTATCAACCACTTAATTAATGGGCTTGGGGTTCTGGCCCACTACATTTTGAATATCAGCGACTTGAGGTAACTTAATAACCTATGTACCGGGTCCACTTGATTTTCCACTTGATTGTCAAGGGTTTCACGAAACTCAAGTACTTCACGAAACTATGCCATTCAGCAGTTTCAGGAAACATCTCAATCAAAGGTTTGATGTAAGTCTTTTGACGCCGATAATGATTTCCTTGAGAGATGCAAAGATCATAGCACACTGTGAGGAGGACTTTTTCATTTTCAAGCTGTGTACAATTTTTCGTTACGGTAAGAGCTTCCTTCAACTTGCATACAGTCCCTCCTTCTACTTTCATTCAGTGTCGTGATTCACAATCAAAATTAGTTATTTTTATTCTTGTTTATGATTTAATCAATTTTTCTTCTACTATTTTATTTGTAGACATAATTTTGCTCTGCCTTTTTGGAACTACTAGTATCGGAGACAATGTGATGCCTTCTGGAACTACACTTAGCTGAGACAGTGTGCGAGAATTCATTTCTTCCCAAAAATAAAATAATTTAGTTCTACATTATAATTTTGAGAAATTTGAGTCTTCTGATTTGGAGTTGTGGTTCTTACTAAATATGCTGACTTTTAGATCAATTTATTTGCTCTATCTTTTTTAGTACTTTACTATGTTGTGAAAATGATGCATATAGTTAGTTGGTGAATATGATAACTTATTTGCGCACTTTACTGTATTGTTAAAATGACAAACATAACTTATAGTATTTGAAAAAGAAGTAAAGTTAGACGATATATCAATTATACGAGATTCACCTTTCAATCTATATTAACCATTCATTTTAATTTTCTATATATTATTACTTTGATGTTTGGTAAAGAGTAATTGAATTTCAAAGTTCAGAAGTTCAGAGTTGTTCATTGTGATAGTAAAATTCTTCTCAACATCCAACTCACAATTTACATTTAACTTTTGTTGCCAAGGATAACATAACAGATCTGCTAAAATTTAGGCCACAAATCAACACACATAATGGCTAATTTGAATATATAATAACTATACGATATTTCCAAATTGTAACAGGTGCTGCTATACTTAAAGAGCTGAGGCAAGAATCAAGGAAATGTTATAAATACGTGACTGTGCTAATACATGAATTAAAATTGAATTTTTTTTATGAAATAAAATTAATTTTTTTAC
The DNA here is from genome assembly GCA_022829125.1 of Lathyrus tuberosus. NCBI lineage: Eukaryota > Viridiplantae > Streptophyta > Magnoliopsida > Fabales > Fabaceae > Lathyrus > Lathyrus tuberosus. Next base: position 4,337,846 of record JALAZF010000349.1, read on the forward strand.
CATGTAATTCTTTCGTCTATAAATATATATTATTAAAATATAGAAAAAATTATATTTGATATCTAAAAGTGTAATATTTCTTCATTAAAATATTATAAATTTGAATGATATATTAATGTATTTCTTAATATCCTTAATATGAAATTATCATAAGCTGATTTATGAAATATTAATGTATTTCTTACAAAATTTAGTCTATAAATATATATATTCAAAATATAGAACAAATTATATTTAATATCTTAAAATACTTTGTGTTGTAGCACAATAAATTGATGATCCATATACTTGTTCCACCTGAATTAACTTAATAATTTCTACTAAGGATATTTCTATTGAGACACATTATACACGTGAGTCTTCTAATTCAACTCACATAAGTATAGGTATGGTTAGGTCTTCCTGTTATAAATTACAGCCTACTGTTGGGAATTACGTCCCTCAAGAATTGGTCATATGATTTTACTTGCCTTCTAGCTTTTGGGGAGCTTATGTCTCTCAAGGATTGGTCTTACAGGTTTACCTGCCCGTCTGCTTTTAGGAGCTACCCTCTAGGTCGAGTCTTTCTGATTAACCTTTCATCCTACTTTTGAGACATCACTCACACTCCGATAAGAAAATACTAACGAAGTTTATACCGCTTTATAACACTCATGAAGACACTATATATTGTCATATCTGCTTAGTAGACGGTGGAAACTATAGGTACCATTGTATCGTGTCATAATTGATACTTTTAGCCATTTTCCAATAAGGAAAAGTGGGGAATACCAACATGGTGATTCCTTAACCCATTGGGAAAAACTAAGAAATCCTAATACGGGGAGCTCTGGTCCTATAGGAGAATTGTTGATGATTTCATGACAGAGACTTCCTTATCGTTAATGGGTCTTCCTTTAAAGCACTGCGGAGGAGATATCTTTACTGTCATTCCAACTCCACAGGAAGAGAACATCAGTGCAATTACACTACAGTAAATTTGAAGTCCTGTTTCATACTACCATACCCAACAAGAATAGTATTCCTACTACTTCACGAGTTTCTTTCAGCAATGAGACACCTCACCAACGGTAATTCTTCAAATACTAGACTTACAACTTATCCTCACAAGCTGTGAAAGTTATACTTGTCAATTAATTATTATGTTAAGCTTTCTCACCAAACTCATCAACCTAAACTAATTAGCATACATGATACAAGTAATTATTACGTTAGGTTTACATATGTTATAGCTCTCTGCGCTGGCTTTCTAACACTTCTGATCGTGCCTCAAACCGAGTTTCAGAACTCAAGTTATGCTGATTTTCATTCTGCATTTTCTTACACACTCTATGGTAATCGATTACCATCACCCAAAACATTCAAAAACCCAATTTTATGCAAGTAATCGATTACCAACATGTGGTAATCGATTACCACAGAATTCGAACTAAAAAACACCCAGGTTTCTTTATAGCACTCATTTCTAAAAGCTCCCACGCCATCCCTTATCACACACCCAACATGAAAATTCACTACCAAAGCATGTTATAAGTAAAAATAAGGCATGCAACAACTTTACAATATCACAAACATAATTATAACCTCAAATCATGCAAACAAACATAGAAATAACATCAATTAGACATGTCAGCAGGGCATTCAACCTCAGTTCTTAACGTGTAATCAAACCATGAACTCATAATTATGCATATGATCATACAAACAACATGAATTCAATCATAATTATCATGACATAGAAACAAGAATCATGCATATAATCCACACAACCCTAAAACCTCAAATCATGCAAGTTTTCCTTTAAATTGGTTCTACACAACTAAACTAAGAGCCCCACCTTGCAACGGACCTAAATTGATGAAGAACGTGATTAAATGAGGAAGATGATGATGAACACTTGATGGAATAATGGTGATGATTCTCCATTTTTCAAGGTTTTCTTCTTCGCTATTTAAATTTACACTCCAACACATACATGCAAGGAACTTGAAGACAAGCAATTCATAATTACTCCTCCTTCTTCTTCTTACTCCATCGCCCCTCACTCTCCTCTCTCTAGTTTCCTCCTTGATTTCTGATTTTGAAATAGAAAGTATGTGAAAAATGTGAGGTTTGGCTTGGTTTTAGGGTTTTATATAAATGGTTGGCCAATTACCAAAAATTAAAAATATGTAATGTATCAAATATTTAGCACATTAATTCGCTATTTGAAAGGGAAAATTGAATGTCTGACTTATGTATGGAAATAATTTTACAAATAATCATTTTAGTGCCCATGCGTTTAACAATAGGTTAAATTTTAAGTTAATTGTATTCTAAAAAAATATACTTTCTCACCTAAATATATTCAATTCCAACTCTCTACCTTTCAAGAATTTTTTTTTTAGATTATATATATATATTGAATTATTAGTGTTTAATAATAAATGTGCATTAGAAAAAAAAACAAAAAAAAAAATGATTATTTTAAAAACAAATATACGTTGATTAGAAAAATGTATTATTCAATTAAAAATGAATTTAATTGATACCACTAATCATTTAATAAATTAAGAAAATTAAAATTGAAAATAAAATTAAAGGGTAATATATTCCACTGTAACCCTTAGTCGAAAATCTCTTTTTGTACGTTTCTAGTGTAATTTTAATAAACTAGAGAAGATATATTTTAAATTTCAGAGGGTGAATTGGAAATGATAGTTTTGGTTTGTTAATGGAATTACCACTTATTCCTGTTAACATTTGAAAGGAAGGAAAAATGTGTTACCCGAATTTGAACTTAAAATTTCAAAAATATTGTCTGGGCAACCAAATTATTATATTGTAAAAACGACGATGATTTGAAAGCACAAATATTATGCTCAAATTTTCTTCATATGAGAAATAATGGAGAGATTAAGAAAAGATTACCTATTAGATCTTACATACTAGACAAAAAAAGTAGATGTCTTTCAATTCACAAACACACTTTCACCCTACAATGAAGCATGATAAATATTAATATCTATATCTACTTAAGAAAGAGCTACGACTGTGTGTATTGGAACTACTTACGAGACGTCATGAAAATTATGGGATTTGGTGAAAAGTGGATGCGGTGGATGGATAATGGGGTTTTCAATAGCTTCACGTCGGTTTTGGTTAATGGGAGCCCTACAAAGGATTTTACCGTATCTAGAGGCCTCAAACAAGGCGATCCTTTACCCCCTCTATTATTTACAATAGTCGCGGAAGGTCTTGCAGTGTTAATGGATAGAGCAGTGGACAGAGGGACATACTCGGGTTTCAAGGTTAATCTAGATGTCTCTTTTCACTTATTGCAATATGCGGATGACTCGGTTTTATTTGGTGAAGGATCGTCGAACAACATTTTGGCTATTAAGGCTATACTAAAAGGATTTTATCTCATTTTCGGTCTTGAGATTAACTTCAATAAAAGCTCCCTTTATGGTATTGGAGTGGAAGAGATGGTACTCATGGTTGCGGAAAACTTCCTTGCTTGTAAAGTTTATGTCTGTCCTTTTAAGTTTCTCGGTATTTTCATTGGTGGCAGTCATAGATTGGTCTCTTTCTGGAAACCTATGATCGATAAGGTGCGTTCTAGATTGAACTCTTGGAAAGGTCGGTTTTTACCCATGGGTGGTAGAGTAACATCAATCAATTCCGTACTAGCAAATTTACCTATTCACTACATGTCATTCTACAAGCTCCCTAGTAGGGTTACTCGTATCCTTACCTCTATTCAGAAGAGATTCTTGTGGAACGGTTCGACGTCAGAAAAAGGTGTATCTTGGGATCGGTGGAGAACGGTATGTAAAACTAAAGAAGATGGCAGCCTAGGGGTTAAAGACATTAAGCTGTTCAATTTAGCGTTGCTTTTTAAATGGATTTGGAAAATTTTGTCGCAGGAGGAGTGTTTGTGGAGAGGCATCATTGATAGTCGGTATCCTAATCCTGCGCACGACTTTCATTTAGGAGAGGTCCCGAAGTATCTTGTCTCCCCGTCACTTTGGTGGAGAGACCTGCTTAATGTTTCTGTCTCGTGTGGAATTAATCATTTTTTTGGTCTGCTTTCTCACAAGATTGGAAATGGCGTTAATGTATCTTTCTGGCTTTCCCATTAGGCTGGATCATATGTCTTGGCTACTGCATTCCCGACGTTATGGAATTGTGCTGATAACAAGGCTAGTCGGGTAGCTGATAATGGTTATAAAGAAGACGGAACGTGGCGTTGGAAAGTGGAGTTGTCTCACCAAAACATGGCAGAAGAATACAGTCAGCAGCTTTTAAATTTACAAGTTGTGCTGAGTGATTTTACAGTGTGGGAAGGAGTCCAAGACAAGGTCATTTGGCTGCATAATGATAGCTGTTGCGGTGAAAATCGGATAACAAATTATTAATTAATTTGCATCATTTTCTTTTACAACCAACTTTAATTTATCCAAAGGAAAGGTTCAAGATCGTTAGAAAAACCTAAAGGGAAAGATCTAAGGTTCGGGGGTTGGTTACGCCTAGGGAAGGTATTAGCACCCTAAACGTCTGTAGTACTCTACGGGAACCTCATGTTAATGTTATGTTATGTTTGCTAAAGGTTCTATGCTAAAGGCTTAAACCCTAGGGGTTAGTATCTAAGTATACTTGATAAGGCATCGCACCTTACGCCTACGTATCCTCGGGAATAGAATCAGAGTATGCGTAGTTCTACTTCTACTGAATGATTGACTATGGTCAGTATTCAGAGGGGAAATTAGTACAAGCTCATTGTAGAGTTCAAGAAATCTCTAGATCTAGTTGAAATGGACCTATGTTATGTTTTAGTTAGGAGGGGAAAGTGATAAATTCATTAGGATGAATATCACTAAGAGTTTAAGAACTCTCTCCTAAAGCTAGTTATGATTCCATGGCCCTTGATGAGGCCAAGAAATAAAGTTTCTCCTAAGAGGTTACTCAGGTTAGGATGGGGGTTGTTACTTTAAGAGTCAACACTAATCACCTTCCTTTGGAATGGGGGAAAAACAGTTGATAATATAACAACAGATAAAGACATGACAAAAGATAAAACATTCATATAAGATAACATAATGGAAGCAACATAAGCATGAAGATGGCAATATGTTTCATGATAAAGTATGGATAAGATGAACATGATTATAAGGACACATCAATATGTTTCAATCTTTAGGAAGACAAGCATATAGAATGATATTAAAGATGACATTTAAAGAAAAATAACATTCATATTAAAGTCAAGTATATGGCAAATCAACATGAATAGATTAATTCAAGAATTACAAACATTCAACAGGTTAGCAAAAGATGCTCATAAATAAATGTTAATCAATTAATCCACCAGTGACAAATAATTAAACCAACATTTAAAATACACATTGATAATTAAAAATTAAGACACAAATTGATAATTTAAAATTAACAACATAATTGAAAATGACAATTAATAACACAAATAGAATTAACAATACAATTCAAGATACAATTGATAATTAAAAAATTAAAAGCTAACAAAACAATTAACAATTAAAAATACAAATAACAATTAGGAAATTTCTCACATGTTAATTAATGATAATCAGATAAATAGTTAAGAAATAAACTATAAATTTAACTAACTATTTTGGAGTTTTTGAAACAAGAAAATATACTAAAAGATTTTCTAAAAAAAGATTAAAAATAGAAAATAAAATAAATAAGAAGGAGAGGCGCAGGGGGTGTATAAGTGAAAAAGAAATGAACTGAAGCTGTGTTGTGATTATGCTTGGGCCAGAAACTGAGGGGTGGAGATAGCAACAAGGGCGCAAGGCCCAAAAGGGAGGAAAAGGAGAGAATCAGGCGAAAAAAGAAAATGACCAAAAGGGTTGATCCGCGGGATCGAACCCAGGTCATTGAGGTGAAAGGGTAATGGCAAGGCAAGGTTAAACCGTTGGGACGGCACATACGTCTAGTAAATAAACGCCTCAATAAATACATGAGCCAAAGATTCCATGAAAATATTAAATGGCAAACAAAACGCGCACATACAGGTTCAGATATAAATAATAACGCGATTTCAATTGGTCATAGGGCTATTAAAACACTACATGACAAAAACCAAAACCAGCGGCCAATCAAAACACAGCATGGAAACTAACACATGCAAGAACAAGGAACCCGTCGTGTTTCATCTTGAAATGCTAAAACAACTATCAAACTTCCATCTAACATAGCAACCTCGATACACCATCAAACATCATGAAATAACCTACCAATTAGAAGTGCTCTAGACATAGAACATGATGGAAACCTAATCTGGACAAAATAATAACCACCACAAGAGCAAAAGCAAGAGGAAACACACGTCCAAAAATGGAAACCTCAATTAGAGAAAGCATGAAGAAACCAGCCTCTATTTTAGATATAAACTTAACATAAAACTAACAACGACATTCCATTTATATCAAAGAGATAGGTTTAAACATAAAAATGACAGAGGAAAATATGTACAAATGGGAGGGCAACATCATGCTATGTGCTTAGTAAAGCAAAACTCTCATTAAACCTTGAAATCTATAGCCAAACCAAGACAACACTTAGGCCAAAAACTCAACACATAACACATGAGTAACCTTAAGCACATAAATTATCATTTCATGCCGGGTGTTAAGAATGCCTGTGTGAATTCTAACATGATGTTTAAACCCAAAACTGAGACAAAGGAAGCATGTATCATGGCATTAAGATACGAAACATAATCTTAAACGTTGGCAGTACCAACCACCTCCATACTATCCACATGGCTAATTGCAAGAAAAACAAATTAACATGGGTAAGGCATGATAGCGTAAGAACAATACTTTCAGTCATAATATTCTAACATCAAACAACAATACAAACATTCTCAAACAATCCAAACTTCAATCATATTTCAACCAACAGTTTCATATAAACCACGCCAAAATATTTACCAACATGACTGAACTTGAACCTTAAGTTATTTCATAACTATAACCATTAAGAAAGAGAACTGCAACTTAAGTATCCCCAAACTGTCATCATACATCACGCCCGAATCACACAATAATGCAATATGTATCACATATATGGACGTATACTTTGCTCAAAACAACAGTCATACTTGTGATACTTGTCATTATAAATCACAATGCTACATTAGCACCTAACACACAACTTCATTTGTTGCAGCACACACAGCATCAAACTGTTACACATCACACAAACACATACTACACATCACATTACACACACACATACTACACAAACTGGCCGATGTTAAACTGAACACTTTTCCAACGTAAAAAAATCTTAGCACACACGCAGTCATCGTATCTTACTGTAAAATATACAACACAGTTATGTACTGCACGCAAATAATCACACACGACATCACATTAAACTCAGACTTATGATATGCACAACATATATTATGACATAACAAAACAACACTAATTCACAAACAGAGGTGCATAACAACAAATAAACCATACACATGCACCATAAATACACGTACATCAAGAACAACATATGATTATATTAATCCTAACATAAAACTTACACAATTCAGAATGGAAAACTATACATGATAAGCATTAAAGTAGAAGGTTAAGAGGCTTACCTGGTGTCCAAGCGAATCAGCAATGGCTTCCTTTCCTTGCAGCTGACTCGAGCTCTCGCAACGTGGGTTAGTTTTTAGAGAGTTGTTGATAGGATTGATGTCTTTGCAAGTGAATAATCTCTTCCTTTTATAGTGAAACTTGGCTGGATAATATTGCTGAGTATTTAGTGGACAAAGGTTTTCCTCAAAGGAAAAAGATCCATGAGAAGGATATGGTTTATTTAAATGAATCTCCTTGCGCCAAGTGAAAGAGTTATAGTCGTTGCTTGTTTATTTTGAATTTAGGTCAGAATAGAGGGGTTTATGTCCAGCATCTTGTGGTTTTAGCATGTACACGATGGTCCCTTTTGTCTTGCTTGTAAAAGTTGATTAACAAGTACAATGAAGGTGCTTTGACAGGTTGCTTTTAGCAGGTTTGAGGCATAGTGGGAAGTATAGAAAACTGACAAAGAAAAGTTTAGTAGGGTGTTTGGAGTGATGGTTTATACACTTGACTTTTGGTGGTGGCCTTTTACAAAGTACATGAGGCTGTACTCAATAAGTTTTGCTTGTACGATTTCGTGGGAAAGTGAAACATTGGAGGCAATGAAAAGGGTCAGCAGGACTTGTATTTGGTGATGGTTGGAATTAGTTCAAAGTGAGATATGGTTTGGGAGATGGAATTTAGAGTCGAGTAACCCACTTTAGCTCATGATAAAGTATGGATAAGATGAACATGATTATAAGGACACATCAATATGTTTCAATCTTTAGGAAGACAAACATATAGAATGATATTAAAGATGACATTTAAAGAAAAATAACATTCATATTAAAGTCAAGTATATGGTAAATCAACATGAATAGATTTATTCAAGAATTACAAACCGTTAGTGAAATAACATTCAACAGGTTAGCAAAAGATGCTCATAAATAAATGTTAATCAATTAATCCACCAGTGACAATTAATTAAACTAACATTTAAAATACACATTGATAATTAAAAATTAAGACACAAATTGATAATTTAAAATTAACAACATAATTGAAAATGACAATTAATAACACAAATAGAATTAACAATACAATTCAAGATACAATTGATAATTAAAAAATTAAAAGCTAACAAAACAATTAACAATTAAAAATACAAATAACAATTAGGAAATTTCTCACATGTTAATTAATGATAATCAGATAAATAGTTAAGAAATAAACTATAAATTTAACTAACTATTTTGGAGTTTTTGAAACAAGAAAATATACTAAAAGATTTTCTAAAAAAAGATTAAAAATAGAAAATAAAATAAATAAGAAGGAGAGGCGCAGGGGGTGTATAAGTGAAAAAGAAATGAACTGAAGCTGTGTTGTGATTATGCTTGGGCCAGAAACTGAGGGGTGGAGATAGCAACAAGGGCGCAAGGCCCAAAAGGGAGGAAAAGGAGAGAATCAGGCGAAAAAAGAAAATGACCAAAAGGGTTGATCCGCGGGATCGAACCCAGGTCATTGAGGTGAAAGGGTAATGGCAAGGCAAGGTTAAACCGTTGGGACGGCACATACGTCTAGTAAATAAACGCCTCAATAAATACATGAGCCAAAGATTCCATGAAAATATTAAATGGCAAACAAAACGCGCACATACAGGTTCAGATATAAATAATAACGCGATTTCAATTGGTCATAGGGCTATTAAAACACTACATGACAAAAACCAAAACCAGCGGCCAATCAAAACACAGCATGGAAACTAACACATGCAAGAACAAGGAACCCGTCGTGTTTCATCTTGAAATGCTAAAACAACTATCAAACTTCGATCTAACATAGCAACCTCGATACACCATCAAACATCATGAAATAACCTACCAATTAGAAGTGCTCTAGACATAGAACATGATGGAAACCTAATCTGGACAAAATAATAACCACCACAAGAGCAAAAGCAAGAGGAAACACACGTCCAAAAATGGAAACCTCAATTAGAGAAAGCATGAAGAAACCAGCCTCTATTTTAGATATAAACTTAACATAAAACTAACAACGACATTCCATTTATATCAAAGAGATAGGTTTAAACATAAAAATGACAGAGGAAAATATGTACAAATGGGAGGGCAACATCATGCTATGTGCTTAGTAAAGCAAAACTCTCATTAAACCTTGAAATCTATAGCCAAACCAAGACAACACTTAGGCCAAAAACTCAACACATAACACATGAGTAACCTTAAGCACATAAATTATCATTTCATGCCGGGTGTTAAGAATGCCTGTGTGAATTCTAACATGATGTTTAAACCCAAAACTGAGACAAAGGAAGCATGTATCATGGCATTAAGATACGAAACATAATCTTAAACGTTGGCAGTACCAACCACCTCCATACTATCCACATGGCTAATTGCAAGAAAAACAAATCAACATGGGTAAGGCATGATAGCGTAAGAACAATACTTTCAGTCATAATATTCTAACATCAAACAACAATACAAACATTCTCAAACAATCCAAACTTCAATCATATTTCAACCAACGGTTTCATATAAACCACGCCAAAATATTTACCAACATGACTGAACTTGAACCTTAAGTTATTTCATAACTATAACCATTAAGAAAGAGAACTGCAACTTAAGTATCCCCAAACTGTCATCATACATCACGCCCGAATCACACAATAATGCAATATGTATCACATATACGGACGTATACTTTGCTCAAAACAACAGTCATACTTGTGATACTTGTCATTATAAATCACAATGCTACATTAGCACCTAACACACAACTTCATTTGTTGCAGCACACACAGCATCAAACTGTTACACATCACACAAACACATACTACACATCACATTACACACACACATACTACACAAACTGGCCGATGTTAAACTGAACACTTTTCCAACGTAAAAAAATCTTAGCACACACGCAGTCATCGTATCTTACTGTAAAATATACAACACAGTTATGTACTGCACGCAAATAATCACACACGACATCACATTAAACTCAGACTTATGATATGCACAACATATATTATGACATAACAAAACAACACTAATTCACAAACAGAGGTGCATAACAACAAATAAACCATACACATGCACCATAAATACACGTACATCAAGAACAACATATGATCATATTAATCCTAACATAAAACTTACACAATTCAGAATGGAAAACTATACATGATAAGCATTAAAGTAGAAGGTTAAGAGGCTTACCTGGTGTCCAAGCGAATCAGCAATGGCTTCCTTTCCTTGCAGCTGACTCGAGCTCTCGCAACGTGGGTTAGTTTTTAGAGAGTTGTTGATAGGATTGATGTCTTTGCAAGTGAATAATCTCTTCCTTTTATAGTGAAACTTGGCTGGATAATATTGCTAAGTATTTAGTGGACAAAGGTTTTCCTCAAAGGAAAAAGATCCATGAGAAGGATATGGTTTATTTAAATGAATCTCCTTGCGCCAAGTGAAAGAGTTATAGTCGTTGCTTGTTTATTTTGAATTTAGGTCAGAATAGAGGGGTTTATGTCCAGCATCTTGTGGTTTTAGCATGTACACGATGGTCCCTTTTGTCTTGCTTGTAAAAGTTGATTAACAAGTACAATGAAGGTGCTTTGACAGGTTGCTTTTAGCAGGTTTGAGGCATAGTGGGAAGTATAGAAAACTGACAAAGAAAAGTTTAGTAGGGTGTTTGGAGTGATGGTTTATACACTTGACTTTTGGTGGTGGCCTTTTACAAAGTACATGAGGCTGTACTCAATAAGTTTTGCTTGTACGATTTCGTGGGAAAGTGAAACATTGGAGGCAATGAAAAGGGTCAGCAGGACTTGTATTTGGTGATGGTTGGAATTAGTTCAAAGTGAGATATGGTTTGGGAGATGGAATTTAGAGTCGAGTAACCCACTTTAGCTCATGATAAAGTATGGATAAGATGAACATGATTATAAGGACACATCAATATGTTTCAATCTTTAGGAAGACAAACATATAGAATGATATTAAAGATGACATTTAAAGAAAAATAACATTCATATTAAAGTCAAGTATATGGTAAATCAACATGAATAGATTTATTCAAGAATTACAAACCGTTAGTGAAATAACATTCAACAGGTTAGCAAAAGATGCTCATAAATAAATGTTAATCAATTAATCCACCAGTGACAATTAATTAAACTAACATTTAAAATACACATTGATAATTAAAAATTAAGACACAAATTGATAATTTAAAATTAACAACATAATTGAAAATGACAATTAATAACACAAATAGAATTAACAATACAATTCAAGATACAATTGATAATTAAAAAATTAAAAGCTAACAAAATAATTAACAATTAAAAATAGAAATAACAATTAGGAAATTTCTCACATGTTAATTAATGATAATCAGATAAATAGTTAAGAAATAAACTATAAATTTAAATAACTATTTTGGAGTTTTTGAAACAAGAAATTATACTAAAAGATTTTCTAAAAAAAATATTAAAAACATAAAATAAAATAAATAAGAAGGAGAGGCGCAGGGGGTGTATAAGTGAAAAAGAAATGAACTGAAGCTGTGTTGTGATGATGTTTGGGCCAGAAACGGAGGGGTGGAGATAGCAACAAGGGCGCAAGGCCCAAAAGGGAGGAAAAGGAGAGAATCAGGCGAAAAAAGAAAATGACCAAAAGGGTTGATCCGCAGGATCGAACCCAGGTCATTGAGGTGAAAGGGTAATGGCAAGGCAAGGTTAAACCGTTGGGACGACACATACGTCCGGTAAATAAACTCCTCAATAAAAACATATGCCAAAGATTCCATGAAAATATTAAATGGAAAACAAAACACGCACATACAGGTTCAGATATAAATAATAACGCGAATTCAATTGGTCATAGGGCTATTAAAACACTACATGACAAAAACCAAAACCAGCGGCCAATCAAAACACAGCATGGAAACTAACGCATGAAAGAACAAGGAACCCGTCGTGTTTCATCTTGAAATGCTAAAACAACTATCAAACTTCCATCTAACATAGCAACCTCGATACTCCATCAAACATCATGAAATAACCTACCAATTGGAAGTGCTCTAGACATAGAACATGATGGAAACCTAATCTGGACAAAATAATAACCACCACAAGAGCAAAAGCAAGAGGAAACACACGTCCAAAAATGGAAACTCAATTAGAGAAAGCATGAAGAAACCAGCCTCTGTTTTAGATATAAACTTAACATAAAACTAACAACGACATTCCATTTATATCAAAGAGATAGGTTTAAACATAAAAATGACAGAGGAAAATATGTACAAATGGGAGGGCAACATCATGCTATGTGCTTAGTAAAGCAAAACTCTCATTAAACCTTGAAATCTATAGCCAAACCAAGACAACACTTAGGCCAAAAACTCAACACACAACACATGAGTAACCTTAAGCACATAAATTATCATTTCATGCCGGGTGTTAAGATTGCCTGTGTGAATTCTAACATGATGTTTAAACCCAAAACTGAGACAAAGGAAGCATGTATCATGGCATTAAGATACGAAACATAATCTTAAACGTTGGCAGTACCAACCACCTCCATACTATCCACATGGCTAATTGCAAGAAAAACAAATCAACATGGGTAAGGCATGATAGCGTAAGAACAATACTTTCAGTCATAATATTCTAACATCAAACGACAATACAAACATTCTCAAACAATCCAAACTTCAATCATATTTCAACCAACAGTTTCATATAAACCATGCCAAAATATTTACCAACATGACTGAACTTGAACCTTAAGTTATTTCATAACTATAACCTTTAACAAAGAGAACTGCAACTTAAGTATCCCCAAACTGTCATCATACATCACGCCCGAATCACACAATAATGCAATATGTATCACATATATGGACGTATACTTTGCTCAAAACAACAGCCATACTTGTGATACTTGTCATTATAAATCACAGTGCTACATTAGCACCTAACACACAACTTCATTTGTTGCAGCACACACAGCATTAAACTGTTACACATCACACAAACACATACTACACATCACATTACACACACACATACTACACAAACTGGCCGATGTTAAACTGAACACTTTTCCAACGTAAAAAAATCTTAGCACACACGCAGTCATCGTATCTTACTGTAAAATGTATAGCACAATTATGTACTGCACGCAAATAATCACACACGACATCACATTAAACTCAGACTTATGATATGCACAACATATATTATGACATAACAAAACAACACTAATTCACAAACAGAGGTGCGTAACAACAAATAAACCATACACATGCACCATAAATACACGTACATCAAGAACAACATATGATCATATTAATCCTAACATAAAACTTGCACAATTCAGAATGGAAAACTATACATGATAAGCATTAAAGTAGAAGGTTAAGAGGCTTACCTGGTGTCCAAGCGAATCAGCAATGGCTTCCTTTCCTTGCAGCTGACTCGAGCTCTCGCAACGTGGGTTAGTTTTTAGAGAGTTGTTGATAGGATTGATGTCTTTGCAAGTGAATAATCTCTTCCTTTTATAGTGAAACTTGGCTGGATAATATTGCTGAGTATTTAGTGGACAAAGGTTTTCCTCAAAGGAAAAAGATCCATGAGAAGGATATGGTTTATTTAAATGAATCTCCTTGCGCCAAGTGAAAGAGTTATAGTCGTTGCTTGTTTATTTTGAATTTAGGTCAGAATAGAGGGGTTATTGTCCAGCATCTTGTGGTTTTAGCATGTACACGATGGTCCCTTTTGTCTTGCTTGTAAAAGTTGATTAACAAGTACAATGAAGGTGCTTTGACAGGTTGCTTTTAGCAGGTTTGAGGCATAGTGGGAAGTATAGAAAACTGACAAAGAAAAGTTTAGTAGGGTGTTTGGAGTGATGGTTTATACACTTGACTTTTGGTGGTGGCCTTTTACAAAGTACATGAGGCTGTACTCAATAAGTTTTGCTTGTACGATTTCGTGGGAAAGTGACACATTGGAGGCAATGAAAAGGGTCAGCAGGACTTGTATTTGGTGATGGTTGGAATTAGTTCAAAGTGAGATATGGTTTGGGAGATGGAATTTAGAGTCGAGTAACCCACTTTAGCTCATGATAAAGTATGGATAAGATGAACATGATTATAAGGACACATCAATATGTTTCAATCTTTAGGAAGACAAACATATAGAATGATATTAAAGATGACATTTAAAGAAAAATAACATTCATATTAAAGTCAAGTATATGGTAAATCAACATGAATAGATTAATTCAAGAATTACAAACCGTTAGTGAAATAACATTCAACAGGTTAGCAAAAGATGCTCATAAATAAATGTTAATCAATTAATCCACCAGTGACAATTAATTAAACTAACATTTAAAATACACATTGATAATTAAAAATTAAGACACAAATTGATAATTTAAAATTAACAACATAATTGAAAATGACAATTAATAACACAAATAGAATTAACAATACAATTCAAGATACAATTGATAATTAAAAAATTAAAAGCTAACAAAACAATTAACAATTAAAAATAGAATAACAATTAGGAAATTTCTCACATGTTAATTAATGATAATCAGATAAATAGTTAAGAAATAAACTATAAATTTAAATAACTATTTTGGAGTTTTTGAAACAAGAAATTATACTAAAAGATTTTCTAAAAAAAAGATTAAAAACATAAAATAAAATAAATAAGAAGGAGAGGCGCAGGGGGTGTATAAGTGAAAAAGAAATGAACTGAAGCTGTGTTGTGATGATGTTTGGGCCAGAAACGGAGGGGTGGAGATAGCAACAAGGGCGCAAGGCCCAAAAGGGAGGAAAAGGAGAGAATCAGGCGAAAAAAGAAAATGACCAAAAGGGTTGATCCGCAGGATCGAACCCAGGTCATTGAGGTGAAAGGGTAATGGCAAGGCAAGGTTAAACCGTAGGGACGACACATACGTCCGGTAAATAAACTCCTCAATAAATACATAAGCCAAAGATTCCATGAAAATATTAAATGGAAAACAAAAGACGCACATACAGGTTCAGATATAAATAATAACGCGAATTCAATTGGTCATAGGGCTATTAAAACACTACATGACAAAAACCAAAACCAGCGGCCAATCAAAACACAGCATGGAAACTAACGCATGAAAGAACAAGGAACCCGTCGTGTTTCATCTTGAAATGCTAAAACAACTATCAAACTTCCATCTAACATAGCAACCTCGATACTCCATCAAACATCATGAAATAACCTACCAATTGGAAGTGCTCTAGACATAGAACATGATGGAAACCTAATCTGGACAAAATAATAACCACCACAAGAGCAAAAGCAAGAGGAAACACACGTCCAAAAATGGAAACTCAATTAGAGAAAGCATGAAGAAACCAGCCTCTGTTTTAGATATAAACTTAACATAAAACTAACAACGACATTCCATTTATATCAAAGAGATAGGTTTAAACATAAAAATGACAGAGGAAAATATGTACAAATGGGAGGGCAACATCATGCTATGTGCTTAGTAAAGCAAAACTCTCATTAAACCTTGAAATCTATAGCCAAACCAAGACAACACTTAGGCCAAAAACTCAACACACAACACATGAGTAACCTTAAGCACATAAATTATCATTTCATGCCGGGTGTTAAGATTGCCTGTGTGAATTCTAACATGATGTTTAAACCCAAAACTGAGACAAAGGAAGCATGTATCATGGCATTAAGATACGAAACATAATCTTAAACGTTGGCAGTACCAACCACCTCCATACTATCCACATGGCTAATTGCAAGAAAAACAAATCAACATGGGTAAGGCATGATAGCGTAAGAACAATACTTTCAGTCATAATATTCTAACATCAAACGACAATACAAACATTCTCAAACAATCCAAACTTCAATCATATTTCAACCAACAGTTTCATATAAACCATGCCAAAATATTTACCAACATGATTGAACTTGAACCTTAAGTTATTTCATAACTATAACCTTTAACAAAGAGAACTGCAACTTAAGTATCCCCAAACTGTCATCATACATCACGCCCGAATCACACAATAATGCAATATGTATCACATATATGGACGTATACTTTGCTCAAAACAACAGCCATACTTGTGATACTTGTCATTATAAATCACAGTGCTACATTAGCACCTAACACACAACTTCATTTGTTGCAGCACACACAGCATCAAACTGTTACACATCACACAAACACATACTACACATCACATTACACACACACATACTACACAAACTGGCCGATGTTAAACTGAACACTTTTCCAACGTAAAAAAATCTTAGCACACACGCAGTCATCGTATCTTACTGTAAAATGTATAGCACAATTATGTACTGCACGCAAATAATCACACACGACATCACATTAAACTCAGACTTATGATATGCACAACATATATTATGACATAACAAAACAACACTAATTCACAAACAGAGGTGCGTAACAACAAATAAACCATACACATGCACCATAAATACACGTACATCAAGAACAGCATATGATCATATTAATCCTAACATAAAACTTGCACAATTCAGAATGGAAAACTATACATGATAAGCATTAAAGTAGAAGGTTAAGAGGCTTACCTGGTGTCCAAGCGAATCAGCAATGGCTTCCTTTCCTTGCAGCTGACTCGAGCTCTCGCAACGTGGGTTAGTTTTTAGAGAGTTGTTGATAGGATTGATGTCTTTGCAAGTGAATAATCTCTTCCTTTTATAGTGAAACTTGGCTGGATAATATTGCTGAGTATTTAGTGGACAAAGGTTTTCCTCAAAGGAAAAAGATCCGTGAGAAGGATATGGTTTATTTAAATGAATCTCCTTGAGCCAAGTGAAAGAGTTATAGTCGTTGCTTGTTTATTTTGAATTTAGGTCAGAATAGAGGGGTTTATGTCCAGCATCTTGTGGTTTTAGCATGTACACGATGGTCCCTTTTGTCTTGCTTGTAAAAGTTGATTAACAAGTACAATGAAGGTGTTTTGACAGGTTGCTTTTAGCAGGTTTGAGGCATAGTGGGAAGTATAGAAAACTGGCAAAGAAAAGTTTAGTAGGGTGCTTGGAGTGATGGTTTATACACTTGACTTTTGGTGGTGGCCTTTTACAAAGTACATGAGGCTGTACTCAATAAGTTTTGCTTGTACGATTTCGTGGGAAAGTGAAACATTGGAGGCAATGAAAAGGGTCAGCAGGACTTGTATTTGGTGATGGTTGGAATTAGTTCAAAGTGAGATATGGTTTGGGAGATGGAATTTAGAGTCGAGTAACCCACTTTAGCTCATGATAAAGTATGGATAAGATGAACATGATTATAAGGACACATCAATATGTTTCAATCTTTAGGAAGACAAACATATAGAATGATATTAAAGATGACATTTAAAGAAAAATAACATTCATATTAAAGTCAAGTATATGGTAAATCAACATGAATAGATTAATTCAAGAATTACAAACCGTTAGTGAAATAACATTCAACAGGTTAGCAAAAGATGCTCATAAATAAATGTTAATCAATTAATCCACCAGTGACAATTAATTAAACTAACATTTAAAATACACATTGATAATTAAAAATTAAGACACAAATTGATAATTTAAAATTAACAACATAATTGAAAATGACAATTAATAACACAAATAGAATTAACAATACAATTCAAGATACAATTGATAATTAAAAAATTAAAAGCTAACAAAACAATTAACAATTAAAAATAGAAATAACAATTAGGAAATTTCTCACATGTTAATTAATGATAATCAGATAAATAGTTAAGAAATAAACTATAAATTTAAATAACTATTTTGGAGTTTTTGAAACAAGAAATTATACTAAAAGATTTTCTAAAAAAAAGATTAAAAACATAAAATAAAATAAATAAGAAGGAGAGGCGCAGGGGGTGTATAAGTGAAAAAGAAATGAACTGAAGCTGTGTTGTGATGATGTTTGGGCCAGAAACGGAGGGGTGGAGATAGCAACAAGGGCGCAAGGCCCAAAAGGGAGGAAAAGGAGAGAATCAGGCGAAAAAAGAAAATGACCAAAAGGGTTGATCCGCAGGATCGAACCCAGGTCATTGAGGTGAAAGGGTAATGGCAAGGCAAGGTTAAACCGTTGGGACGACACATACGTCCGGTAAATAAACTCCTCAATAAATACATAAGCCAAAGATTCCATGAAAATATTAAATGGAAAACAAAACACGCACATACAGGTTCAGATATAAATAATAACGCGAATTCAATTGGTCATAGGGCTATTAAAACACTAGATGACAAAAACCAAAACCAGCGGCCAATCAAAACACAGCATGGAAACTAACGCATGAAAGAACAAGGAACCCGTCGTGTTTCATCTTGAAATGCTAAAACAACTATCAAACTTCCATCTAACATAGCAACCTCGATACTCCATCAAACATCATGAAATAACCTACCAATTGGAAGTGCTCTAGACATAGAACATGATGGAAACCTAATCTGGACAAAATAATAACCACCACAAGAGCAAAAGCAAGAGGAAACACACGTCCAAAAATGGAAACTCAATTAGAGAAAGCATGAAGAAACCAGCCTCTGTTTTAGATATAAACTTAACATAAAACTAACAACGACATTCCATTTATATCAAAGAGATAGGTTTAAACATAAAAATGACAGAGGAAAATATGTACAAATGGGAGGGCAACATCATGCTATGTGCTTAGTAAAGCAAAACTCTCATTAAACCTTGAAATCTATAGCCAAACCAAGACAACACTTAGGCCAAAAACTCAACACACAACACATGAGTAACCTTAAGCACATAAATTATCATTTCATGCCGGGTGTTAAGATTGCCTGTGTGAATTCTAACATGATGTTTAAACCCAAAACTGAGACAAAGGAAGCATGTATCATGGCATTAAGATACGAAACATAATCTTAAACGTTGGCAGTACCAACCACCTCCATACTATCCACATGGCTAATTGCAAGAAAAACAAATCAACATGGGTAAGGCATGATAGCGTAAGAACAATACTTTCAGTCATAATATTCTAACATCAAACGACAATACAAACATTCTCAAACAATCCAAACTTCAATCATATTTCAACCAACAGTTTCATATAAACCATGCCAAAATATTTACCAACATGACTGAACTTGAACCTTAAGTTATTTCATAACTATAACCTTTAACAAAGAGAACTGCAACTTAAGTATCCCCAAACTGTCATCATACATCACGCCCGAATCACACAATAATGCAATATGTATCACATATATGGACGTATACTTTTCTCAAAACAACAGCCATACTTGTGATACTTGTCATTATAAATCACAGTGCTACATTAGCACCTAACACACAACTTCATTTGTTGCAGCACACACAGCATCAAACTGTTACACATCACACAAACACATACTACACATCACATTACACACACACATACTACACAAACTGGCCGATGTTAAACTGAACACTTTTCCAACGTAAAAAAATCTTAGCACACACGCAGTCATCATATCTTACTGCAAAATGTATAGCACAATTATGTACTGCACGCAAATAATCACACACGACATCACATTAAACTCAGACTTATGATATGCACAACATATATTATGACATAACAAAACAACACTAATTCACAAACAGAGGTGCGTAACAACAAATAAACCATACACATGCACCATAAATACACGTACATCAAGAACAACATATGATCATATTAATCCTAACATAAAACTTGCACAATTCAGAATGGAAAACTATACATGATAAGCATTAAAGTAGAAGGTTAAGAGGCTTACCTGGTGTCCAAGCGAATCAGCAATGGCTTCCTTTCCTTGCAGCTGACTCGAGCTCTCGCAACGTGGGTTAGTTTTTAGAGAGTTGTTGATAGGATTGATGTCTTTGCAAGTGAATAATCTCTTCCTTTTATAGTGAAACTTGGCTGGATAATATTGCTGAGTATTTAGTGGACAAAGGTTTTCCTCAAAGGAAAAAGATCCGTGAGAAGGATATGGTTTATTTAAATGAATCTCCTTGAGCCAAGTGAAAGAGTTATAGTCGTTGCTTGTTTATTTTGAATTTAGGTCAGAATAGAGGGGTTTATGTCCAGCATCTTGTGGTTTTAGCATGTACACGATGGTCCCTTTTGTCTTGCTTGTAAAAGTTGATTAACAAGTACAATGAAGGTGTTTTGACAGGTTGCTTTTAGCAGGTTTGAGGCATAGTGGGAAGTATAGAAAACTGGCAAAGAAAAGTTTAGTAGGGTGCTTGGAGTGATGGTTTATACACTTGACTTTTGGTGGTGGCCTTTTACAAAGTACATGAGGCTGTACTCAATAAGTTTTGCTTGTACGATTTCGTGGGAAAGTGAAACATTGGAGGCAATGAAAAGGGTCAGCAGGACTTGTATTTGGTGATGGTTGGAATTAGTTCAAAGTGAGATATGGTTTGGGAGATGGAATTTAGAGTCGAGTAACCCACTTTAGCTCATGATAAAGTATGGATAAGATGAACATGATTATAAGGACACATCAATATGTTTCAATCTTTAGGAAGACAAACATATAGAATGATATTAAAGATGACATTTAAAGAAAAATAACATTCATATTAAAGTCAAGTATATGGTAAATCAACATGAATAGATTAATTCAAGAATTACAAACCGTTAGTGAAATAACATTCAACAGGTTAGCAAAAGATGCTCATAAATAAATGTTAATCAATTAATCCACCAGTGACAATTAATTAAACTAACATTTAAAATACACATTGATAATTAAAAATTAAGACACAAATTGATAATTTAAAATTAACAACATAATTGAAAATGACAATTAATAACACAAATAGAATTAACAATACAATTCAAGATACAATTGATAATTAAAAAATTAAAAGCTAACAAAACAATTAACAATTAAAAATAGAAATAACAATTAGGAAATTTCTCACATGTTAATTAATGATAATCAGATAAATAGTTAAGAAATAAACTATAAATTTAAATAACTATTTTGGAGTTTTTGAAACAAGAAATTATACTAAAAGATTTTCTAAAAAAAAGATTAAAAACATAAAATAAAATAAATAAGAAGGAGAGGCGCAGGGGGTGTATAAGTGAAAAAGAAATGAACTGAAGCTGTGTTGTGATGATGTTTGGGCCAGAAACGGAGGGGTGGAGATAGCAACAAGGGCGCAAGGCCCAAAAGGGAGGAAAAGGAGAGAATCAGGCGAAAAAATAAAATGACCAAAAGGGTTGATCCGCAGGATCGAACCCAGGTCATTGAGGTGAAAGGGTAATGGCAAGGCAAGGTTAAACCATTGGGACGACACATACGTCCGGTAAATAAACTCCTCAATAAATACATAAGCCAAAGATTCCACGAAAATATTAAATGGAAAACAAAACACGCACATACAGGTTCAGATATAAATAATAACGCGAATTCAATTGGTCATAGGGCTATTAAAACACTACATGACAAAAACCAAAACCAGCGGCCAATCAAAACACAGCATGGAAACTAACGCATGAAAGAACAAGGAACCCGTCGTGTTTCATCTTGAAATGCTAAAACAACTATCAAACTTCCATCTAACATAGCAACCTCGATACTCCATCAAACATCATGAAATAACCTACCAATTGGAAGTGCTCTAGACATAGAACATGATGGAAACCTAATCTGGACAAAATAATAACCACCACAAGAGCAAAAGCAAGAGGAAACACACGTCCAAAAATGGAAACTCAATTAGAGAAAGCATGAAGAAACCAGCCTCTGTTTTAGATATAAACTTAACATAAAACTAACAACGACATTCCATTTATATCAAAGAGATAGGTTTAAACATAAAAATGACAGAGGAAAATATGTACAAATGGGAGGGCAACATCATGCTATGTGCTTAGTAAAGCAAAACTCTCATTAAACCTTGAAATCTATAGCCAAACCAAGACAACACTTAGGCCAAAAACTCAACACACAACACATGAGTAACCTTAAGCACATAAATTATCATTTCATGCCGGGTGTTAAGATTGCCTGTGTGAATTCTAACATGATGTTTAAACCCAAAACTGAGACAAAGGAAGCATGTATCATGGCATTAAGATACGAAACATAATCTTAAACGTTGGCAGTACCAACCACCTCCATACTATCCACATGGCTAATTGCAAGAAAAACAAATCAACATGGGTAAGGCATGATAGCGTAAGAACAATACTTTCAGTCATAATATTCTAACATCAAACGACAATACAAACATTCTCAAACAATCCAAACTTCAATCATATTTCAACCAACAGTTTCATATAAACCATGCCAAAATATTTACCAACATGATTGAACTTGAACCTTAAGTTATTTCATAACTATAACCTTTAACAAAGAGAACTGCAACTTAAGTATCCCCAAACTGTCATCATACATCACGCCCGAATCACACAATAATGCAATATGTATCACATATATGGACGTATACTTTGCTCAAAACAACAGCCATACTTGTGATACTTGTCATTATAAATCACAGTGCTACATTAGCACCTAACACACAACTTCATTTGTTGCAGCACACACAGCATCAAACTGTTACACATCACACAAACACATACTACACATCACATTACACACACACATACTACACAAACTGGCCGATGTTAAACTGAACACTTTTCCAACGTAAAAAAATCTTAGCACACACGCAGTCATCGTATCTTACTGTAAAATGTATAGCACAATTATGTACTGCACGCAAATAATCACACACGACATCACATTAAACTCAGACTTATGATATGCACAACATATATTATGACATAACAAAACAACACTAATTCACAAACAGAGGTGCGTAACAACAAATAAACCATACACATGCACCATAAATACACGTACATCAAGAACAGCATATGATCATATTAATCCTAACATAAAACTTGCACAATTCAGAATGGAAAACTATACATGATAAGCATTAAAGTAGAAGGTTAAGAGGCTTACCTGGTGTCCAAGCGAATCAGCAATGGCTTCCTTTCCTTGCAGCTGACTCGAGCTCTCGCAACGTGGGTTAGTTTTTAGAGAGTTGTTGATAGGATTGATGTCTTTGCAAGTGAATAATCTCTTCCTTTTATAGTGAAACTTGGCTGGATAATATTGCTGAGTATTTAGTGGACAAAGGTTTTCCTCAAAGGAAAAAGATCCGTGAGAAGGATATGGTTTATTTAAATGAATCTCCTTGAGCCAAGTGAAAGAGTTATAGTCGTTGCTTGTTTATTTTGAATTTAGGTCAGAATAGAGGGGTTTATGTCCAGCATCTTGTGGTTTTAGCATGTACACGATGGTCCCTTTTGTCTTGCTTGTAAAAGTTGATTAACAAGTACAATGAAGGTGTTTTGACAGGTTGCTTTTAGCAGGTTTGAGGCATAGTGGGAAGTATAGAAAACTGGCAAAGAAAAGTTTAGTAGGGTGCTTGGAGTGATGGTTTATACACTTGACTTTTGGTGGTGGCCTTTTACAAAGTACATGAGGCTGTACTCAATAAGTTTTGCTTGTACGATTTCGTGGGAAAGTGAAACATTGGAGGCAATGAAAAGGGTCAGCAGGACTTGTATTTGGTGATGGTTGGAATTAGTTCAAAGTGAGATATGGTTTGGGAGATGGAATTTAGAGTCGAGTAACCCACTTTAGCTCATGATAAAGTATGGATAAGATGAACATGATTATAAGGACACATCAATATGTTTCAATCTTTAGGAAGACAAACATATAGAATGATATTAAAGATGACATTTAAAGAAAAATAACATTCATATTAAAGTCAAGTATATGGTAAATCAACATGAATAGATTAATTCAAGAATTACAAACCGTTAGTGAAATAACATTCAACAGGTTAGCAAAAGATGCTCATAAATAAATGTTAATCAATTAATCCACCAGTGACAATTAATTAAACTAACATTTAAAATACACATTGATAATTAAAAATTAAGACACAAATTGATAATTTAAAATTAACAACATAATTGAAAATGACAATTAATAACACAAATAGAATTAACAATACAATTCAAGATACAATTGATAATTAAAAAATTAAAAGCTAACAAAACAATTAACAATTAAAAATAGAAATAACAATTAGGAAATTTCTCACATGTTAATTAATGATAATCAGATAAATAGTTAAGAAATAAACTATAAATTTAAATAACTATTTTGGAGTTTTTGAAACAAGAAATTATACTAAAAGATTTTCTAAAAAAAAGATTAAAAACATAAAATAAAATAAATAAGAAGGAGAGGCGCAGGGGGTGTATAAGTGAAAAAGAAATGAACTGAAGCTGTGTTGTGATGATGTTTGGGCCAGAAACGGAGGGGTGGAGATAGCAACAAGGGCGCAAGGCCCAAAAGGGAGGAAAAGGAGAGAATCAGGCGAAAAAAGAAAATGACCAAAAGGGTTGATCCGCAGGATCGAACCCAGGTCATTGAGGTGAAAGGGTAATGGCAAGGCAAGGTTAAACCGTTGGGACGACACATACGTCCGGTAAATAAACTCCTCAATAAATACATAAGCCAAAGATTCCACGAAAATATTAAATGGAAAACAAAACACGCACATACAGGTTCAGATATAAATAATAACGCGAATTCAATTGGTCATAGGGCTATTAAAACACTACATGACAAAAACCAAAACCAGCGGCCAATCAAAACACAGCATGGAAACTAACGCATGAAAGAACAAGGAACCCGTCGTGTTTCATCTTGAAATGCTAAAACAACTATCAAACTTCCATCTAACATAGCAACCTCGATACTCCATCAAACATCATGAAATAACCTACCAATTGGAAGTGCTCTAGACATAGAACATGATGGAAACCTAATCTGGACAAAATAATAACCACCACAAGAGCAAAAGCAAGAGGAAACACACGTCCAAAAATGGAAACTCAATTAGAGAAAGCATGAAGAAACCAGCCTCTGTTTTAGATATAAACTTAACATAAAACTAACAACGACATTCCATTTATATCAAAGAGATAGGTTTAAACATAAAAATGACAGAGGAAAATATGTACAAATGGGAGGGCAACATCATGCTATGTGCTTAGTAAAGCAAAACTCTCATTAAACCTTGAAATCTATAGCCAAACCAAGACAACACTTAGGCCAAAAACTCAACACACAACACATGAGTAACCTTAAGCACATAAATTATCATTTCATGCCGGGTGTTAAGATTGCCTGTGTGAATTCTAACATGATGTTTAAACCCAAAACTGAGACAAAGGAAGCATGTATCATGGCATTAAGATACGAAACATAATCTTAAACGTTGGCAGTACCAACCACCTCCATACTATCCACATGGCTAATTGCAAGAAAAACAAATCAACATGGGTAAGGCATGATAGCGTAAGAACAATACTTTCAGTCATAATATTCTAACATCAAACGACAATACAAACATTCTCAAACAATCCAAACTTCAATCATATTTCAACCAACAGTTTCATATAAACCATGCCAAAATATTTACCAACATGACTGAACTTGAACCTTAAGTTATTTCATAACTATAACCTTTAACAAAGAGAACTGCAACTTAAGTATCCCCAAACTGTCATCATACATCACGCCCGAATCACACAATAATGCAATATGTATCACATATATGGACGTATACTTTGCTCAAAACAACAGCCATACTTGTGATACTTGTCATTATAAATCACAGTGCTACATTAGCACCTAACACACAACTTCATTTGTTGCAGCACACACAGCATCAAACTGTTACACATCACACAAACACATACTACACATCACATTACACACACACATACTACACAAACTGGCCGATGTTAAACTGAACACTTTTCCAACGTAAAAAAATCTTAGCACACACGCAGTCATCGTATCTTACTGTAAAATGTATAGCACAATTATGTACTGCACGCAAATAATCACACACGACATCACATTAAACTCAGACTTATGATATGCACAACATATATTATGACATAACAAAACAACACTAATTCACAAACAGAGGTGCGTAACAACAAATAAACCATACACATGCACCATAAATACACGTACATCAAGAACAGCATATGATCATATTAATCCTAACATAAAACTTGCACAATTCAGAATGGAAAACTATACATGATAAGCATTAAAGTAGAAGGTTAAGAGGCTTACCTGGTGTCCAAGCGAATCAGCAATGGCTTCCTTTCCTTGCAGCTGACTCGAGCTCTCGCAACGTGGGTTAGTTTTTAGAGAGTTGTTGATAGGATTGATGTCTTTGCAAGTGAATAATCTCTTCCTTTTATAGTGAAACTTGGCTGGATAATATTGCTGAGTATTTAGTGGACAAAGGTTTTCCTCAAAGGAAAAAGATCCGTGAGAAGGATATGGTTTATTTAAATGAATCTCCTTGAGCCAAGTGAAAGAGTTATAGTCGTTGCTTGTTTATTTTGAATTTAGGTCAGAATAGAGGGGTTTATGTCCAGCATCTTGTGGTTTTAGCATGTACACGATGGTCCCTTTTGTCTTGCTTGTAAAAGTTGATTAACAAGTACAATGAAGGTGTTTTGACAGGTTGCTTTTAGCAGGTTTGAGGCATAGTGGGAAGTATAGAAAACTGGCAAAGAAAAGTTTAGTAGGGTGCTTGGAGTGATGGTTTATACACTTGACTTTTGGTGGTGGCCTTTTACAAAGTACATGAGGCTGTACTCAATAAGTTTTGCTTGTACGATTTCGTGGGAAAGTGAAACATTGGAGGCAATGAAAAGGGTCAGCAGGACTTGTATTTGGTGATGGTTGGAATTAGTTCAAAGTGAGATATGGTTTGGGAGATGGAATTTAGAGTCGAGTAACCCACTTTAGCTCATGATAAAGTATGGATAAGATGAACATGATTATAAGGACACATCAATATGTTTCAATCTTTAGGAAGACAAACATATAGAATGATATTAAAGATGACATTTAAAGAAAAATAACATTCATATTAAAGTCAAGTATATGGTAAATCAACATGAATAGATTAATTCAAGAATTACAAACCGTTAGTGAAATAACATTCAACAGGTTAGCAAAAGATGCTCATAAATAAATGTTAATCAATTAATCCACCAGTGACAATTAATTAAACTAACATTTAAAATACACATTGATAATTAAAAATTAAGACACAAATTGATAATTTAAAATTAACAACATAATTGAAAATGACAATTAATAACACAAATAGAATTAACAATACAATTCAAGATACAATTGATAATTAAAAAATTAAAAGCTAACAAAACAATTAACAATTAAAAATAGAAATAACAATTAGGAAATTTCTCACATGTTAATTAATGATAATCAGATAAATAGTTAAGAAATAAACTATAAATTTAAATAACTATTTTGGAGTTTTTGAAACAAGAAATTATACTAAAAGATTTTCTAAAAAAAAGATTAAAAACATAAAATAAAATAAATAAGAAGGAGAGGCGCAGGGGGTGTATAAGTGAAAAAGAAATGAACTGAAGCTGTGTTGTGATGATGTTTGGGCCAGAAACGGAGGGGTGGAGATAGCAACAAGGGCGCAAGGCCCAAAAGGGAGGAAAAGGAGAGAATCAGGCGAAAAAAGAAAATGACCAAAAGGGTTGATCCGCAGGATCGAACCCAGGTCATTGAGGTGAAAGGGTAATGGCAAGGCAAGGTTAAACCGTTGGGACGACACATACGTCCGGTAAATAAACTCCTCAATAAATACATAAGCCAAAGATTCCACGAAAATATTAAATGGGAAACAAAACACGCACATACAGGTTCAGATATAAATAATAACGCGAATTCAATTGGTCATAGGGCTATTAAAACACTACATGACAAAAACCAAAACCAGCGGCCAATCAAAACACAGCATGGAAACTAACGCATGAAAGAACAAGGAACCCGTCGTGTTTCATCTTGAAATGCTAAAACAACTATCAAACTTCCATCTAACATAGCAACCTCGATACTCCATCAAACATCATGAAATAACCTACCAATTGGAAGTGCTCTAGACATAGAACATGATGGAAACCTAATCTGGACAAAATAATAACCACCACAAGAGCAAAAGCAAGAGGAAACACACGTCCAAAAATGGAAACTCAATTAGAGAAAGCATGAAGAAACCAGCCTCTGTTTTAGATATAAACTTAACATAAAACTAACAACGACATTCCATTTATATCAAAGAGATAGGTTTAAACATAAAAATGACAGAGGAAAATATGTACAAATGGGAGGGCAACATCATGCTATGTGCTTAGTAAAGCAAAACTCTCATTAAACCTTGAAATCTATAGCCAAACCAAGACAACACTTAGGCCAAAAACTCAACACACAACACATGAGTAACCTTAAGCACATAAATTATCATTTCATGCCGGGTGTTAAGATTGCCTGTGTGAATTCTAACATGATGTTTAAACCCAAAACTGAGACAAAGGAAGCATGTATCATGGCATTAAGATACGAAACATAATCTTAAACGTTGGCAGTACCAACCACCTCCATACTATCCACATGGCTAATTGCAAGAAAAACAAATCAACATGGGTAAGGCATGATAGCGTAAGAACAATACTTTCAGTCATAATATTCTAACATCAAACGACAATACAAACATTCTCAAACAATCCAAACTTCAATCATATTTCAACCAACAGTTTCATATAAACCATGCCAAAATATTTACCAACATGACTGAACTTGAACCTTAAGTTATTTCATAACTATAACCTTTAACAAAGAGAACTGCAACTTAAGTATCCCCAAACTGTCATCATACATCACGCCCGAATCACACAATAATGCAATATGTATCACATATATGGACGTATACTTTGCTCAAAACAACAGCCATACTTGTGATACTTGTCATTATAAATCACAGTGCTACATTAGCACCTAACACACAACTTCATTTGTTGCAGCACACACAGCATCAAACTGTTACACATCACACAAACACATACTACACATCACATTACACACACACATACTACACAAACTGGCCGATGTTAAACTGAACACTTTTCCAACGTAAAAAAATCTTAGCACACACGCAGTCATCGTATCTTACTGTAAAATGTATAGCACAATTATGTACTGCACGCAAATAATCACACACGACATCACATTAAACTCAGACTTATGATATGCACAACATATATTATGACATAACAAAACAACACTAATTCACAAACAGAGGTGCGTAACAACAAATAAACCATACACATGCACCATAAATACACGTACATCAAGAACAGCATATGATCATATTAATCCTAACATAAAACTTGCACAATTCAGAATGGAAAACTATACATGATAAGCATTAAAGTAGAAGGTTAAGAGGCTTACCTGGTGTCCAAGCGAATCAGCAATGGCTTCCTTTCCTTGCAGCTGACTCGAGCTCTCGCAACGTGGGTTAGTTTTTAGAGAGTTGTTGATAGGATTGATGTCTTTGCAAGTGAATAATCTCTTCCTTTTATAGTGAAACTTGGCTGGATAATATTGCTGAGTATTTAGTGGACAAAGGTTTTCCTCAAAGGAAAAAGATCCGTGAGAAGGATATGGTTTATTTAAATGAATCTCCTTGAGCCAAGTGAAAGAGTTATAGTCGTTGCTTGTTTATTTTGAATTTAGGTCAGAATAGAGGGGTTTATGTCCAGCATCTTGTGGTTTTAGCATGTACACGATGGTCCCTTTTGTCTTGCTTGTAAAAGTTGATTAACAAGTACAATGAAGGTGTTTTGACAGGTTGCTTTTAGCAGGTTTGAGGCATAGTGGGAAGTATAGAAAACTGGCAAAGAAAAGTTTAGTAGGGTGCTTGGAGTGATGGTTTATACACTTGACTTTTGGTGGTGGCCTTTTACAAAGTACATGAGGCTGTACTCAATAAGTTTTGCTTGTACGATTTCGTGGGAAAGTGAAACATTGGAGGCAATGAAAAGGGTCAGCAGGACTTGTATTTGGTGATGGTTGGAATTAGTTCAAAGTGAGATATGGTTTGGGAGATGGAATTTAGAGTCGAGTAACCCACTTTAGCTCATGATAAAGTATGGATAAGATGAACATGATTATAAGGACACATCAATATGTTTCAATCTTTAGGAAGACAAACATATAGAATGATATTAAAGATGACATTTAAAGAAAAATAACATTCATATTAAAGTCAAGTATATGGTAAATCAACATGAATAGATTAATTCAAGAATTACAAACCGTTAGTGAAATAACATTCAACAGGTTAGCAAAAGATGCTCATAAATAAATGTTAATCAATTAATCCACCAGTGACAATTAATTAAACTAACATTTAAAATACACATTGATAATTAAAAATTAAGACACAAATTGATAATTTAAAATTAACAACATAATTGAAAATGACAATTAATAACACAAATAGAATTAACAATACAATTCAAGATACAATTGATAATTAAAAAATTAAAAGCTAACAAAACAATTAACAATTAAAAATAGAAATAACAATTAGGAAATTTCTCACATGTTAATTAATGATAATCAGATAAATAGTTAAGAAATAAACTATAAATTTAAATAACTATTTTGGAGTTTTTGAAACAAGAAATTATACTAAAAGATTTTCTAAAAAAAAGATTAAAAACATAAAATAAAATAAATAAGAAGGAGAGGCGCAGGGGGTGTATAAGTGAAAAAGAAATGAACTGAAGCTGTGTTGTGATGATGTTTGGGCCAGAAACGGAGGGGTGGAGATAGCAACAAGGGCGCAAGGCCCAAAAGGGAGGAAAAGGAGAGAATCAGGCGAAAAAAGAAAATGACCAAAAGGGTTGATCCGCAGGATCGAACCCAGGTCATTGAGGTGAAAGGGTAATGGCAAGGCAAGGTTAAACCGTTGGGACGACACATACGTCCGGTAAATAAACTCCTCAATAAATACATAAGCCAAAGATTCCACGAAAATATTAAATGGGAAACAAAACACGCACATACAGGTTCAGATATAAATAATAACGCGAATTCAATTGGTCATAGGGCTATTAAAACACTACATGACAAAAACCAAAACCAGCGGCCAATCAAAACACAGCATGGAAACTAACGCATGAAAGAACAAGGAACCCGTCGTGTTTCATCTTGAAATGCTAAAACAACTATCAAACTTCCATCTAACATAGCAACCTCGATACTCCATCAAACATCATGAAATAACCTACCAATTGGAAGTGCTCTAGACATAGAACATGATGGAAACCTAATCTGGACAAAATAATAACCACCACAAGAGCAAAAGCAAGAGGAAACACACGTCCAAAAATGGAAACTCAATTAGAGAAAGCATGAAGAAACCAGCCTCTGTTTTAGATATAAACTTAACATAAAACTAACAACGACATTCCATTTATATCAAAGAGATAGGTTTAAACATAAAAATGACAGAGGAAAATATGTACAAATGGGAGGGCAACATCATGCTATGTGCTTAGTAAAGCAAAACTCTCATTAAACCTTGAAATCTATAGCCAAACCAAGACAACACTTAGGCCAAAAACTCAACACACAACACATGAGTAACCTTAAGCACATAAATTATCATTTCATGCCGGGTGTTAAGATTGCCTGTGTGAATTCTAACATGATGTTTAAACCCAAAACTGAGACAAAGGAAGCATGTATCATGGCATTAAGATACGAAACATAATCTTAAACATTGGCAGTACCAACCACCTCCATACTATCCACATGGCTAATTGCAAGAAAAACAAATCAACATGGGTAAGGCATGATAGCGTAAGAACAATACTTTCAGTCATAATATTCTAACATCAAACGACAATACAAACATTCTCAAACAATCCAAACTTCAATCATATTTCAACCAACAGTTTCATATAAACCATGCCAAAATATTTACCAACATGACTGAACTTGAACCTTAAGTTATTTCATAACTATAACCTTTAACAAAGAGAACTGCAACTTAAGTATCCCCAAACTGTCATCATACATCACGCCCGAATCACACAATAATGCAATATGTATCACATATATGGACGTATACTTTGCTCAAAACAACAGCCATACTTGTGATACTTGTCATTATAAATCACAGTGCTACATTAGCACCTAACACACAACTTCATTTGTTGCAGCACACACAGCATCAAACTGTTACACATCACACAAACACATACTACACATCACATTACACACACACATACTACACAAACTGGCCGATGTTAAACTGAACACTTTTCCAACGTAAAAAAATCTTAGCACACACGCAGTCATCGTATCTTACTGTAAAATGTATAGCACAATTATGTACTGCACGCAAATAATCACACACGACATCACATTAAACTCAGACTTATGATATGCACAACATATATTATGACATAACAAAACAACACTAATTCACAAACAGAGGTGCGTAACAACAAATAAACCATACACATGCACCATAAATACACGTACATCAAGAACAGCATATGATCATATTAATCCTAACATAAAACTTGCACAATTCAGAATGGAAAACTATACATGATAAGCATTAAAGTAGAAGGTTAAGAGGCTTACCTGGTGTCCAAGCGAATCAGCAATGGCTTCCTTTCCTTGCAGCTGACTCGAGCTCTCGCAACGTGGGTTAGTTTTTAGAGAGTTGTTGATAGGATTGATGTCTTTGCAAGTGAATAATCTCTTCCTTTTATAGTGAAACTTGGCTGGATAATATTGCTGAGTATTTAGTGGACAAAGGTTTTCCTCAAAGGAAAAAGATCCGTGAGAAGGATATGGTTTATTTAAATGAATCTCCTTGAGCCAAGTGAAAGAGTTATAGTCGTTGCTTGTTTATTTTGAATTTAGGTCAGAATAGAGGGGTTTATGTCCAGCATCTTGTGGTTTTAGCATGTACACGATGGTCCCTTTTGTCTTGCTTGTAAAAGTTGATTAACAAGTACAATGAAGGTGTTTTGACAGGTTGCTTTTAGCAGGTTTGAGGCATAGTGGGAAGTATAGAAAACTGACAAAGAAAAGTTTAGTAGGGTGCTTGGAGTGATGGTTTATACACTTGACTTTTGGTGGTGGCCTTTTACAAAGTACATGAGGCTGTACTCAATAACTTTTGCTTGTACGATTTCGTGGGAAAGTGAAACATTGGAGGCAATGAAAAGGGTCAGCAGGACTTGTATTTGGTGATGGTTGGAATTAGTTCAAAGTGAGATATGGTTTGGGAGATGGAATTTAGAGTCGAGTAACCCACTTTAGCTCATGATAAAGTATTGATAAGATGAACATGATTATAAGGACACATCAATATGTTTCAATCTTTAGGAAGACAAACATATAGAATGATATTAAAGATGACATTTAAAGAAAAATAACATTCATATTAAAGTCAAGTATATGGTAAATCAACATGAATAGATTAATTCAAGAATTACAAACCGTTAGTGAAATAACATTCAACAGGTTAGCAAAAGATGCTCATAAATAAATGTTAATCAATTAATCCACCAGTGACAATTAATTAAACCAACATTTAAAATACACATTGATAATTAAAAATTAAGACACAAATTGATAATTTAAAATTAACAACATAATTGAAAATGACATTTAATAACACAAATAGAATTAACAATACAATTCAAGATACAATTGATAATTAAAAAATTAAAAGCAAACAAAACAATTAACAATTAAAAATACAAATAACAATTAGGAAATTTCTCACATGTTAATTAATGATAATCAGAAAAATAGTTAATAAATAAACTATATATTTAAATAACTATTTTGGAGTTTTTGAAACAAGAAATTATACTAAAAGATTTTCTAAAAAAAGATTAAAAACAGAAGAGAAAACTCTCACTTTCACTCTTTATTTTGTGAGTGTTTATTGCCATGAAATTCTTAGGGTTTTTCGGTGGAGGAGGTAAAGGTGTGAGTTTAGGGTTTGCGAGAAGAAACTTTATTTCTGATTTAGGGATTTTTGATTGAGAAGAAGAAATTTGAGGGTTTGATGAGTTTAGGAGGGAAGACATTTTCATTTCAGCGGTGAAAGAAATTTTTTCGTGGGTAAGTATATAGGAGGGGTTTTGATAATTTGTTTTTAACCAAACATACAGAACGGTCTTACATATAAATAATTTATTAAAATAATTAAGAAATTTATTAGAATGGCTGTTATCAGTTTCTAAAAAGTTTTTTAAAAAAGGTCGTTCTCTATCATCAACAAGAACGACGTTCAGCCATTGTCTAAAATTTACAAAAAAATATACTCTCTATTGCAACGATGTATAAAATCCGTTTTCTATTACACTCTACGAGAACAGTTTTTTTAACATCTAAAAATTAGGCGTTGTCGTAGAGTAAAAATGTTGTAATGAGAAGATGAGGCGCAGGGGGTGTATAAGTGAAAAAGAAATGAACTGAAGCTGTGTTGTGATGATGCTTGGGCCAGAAACGGAGGGGTGGAGATAGCAACAAGGGCGCAAGGCCCAAAAGGCAGGAAAAGGAGAGAATCAGGAGAAAAAAGAAAATGACCAAAAGGGTTGATCCGCAGGATCGAACCCAGGTCATTGAGGTGAAAGGGTAATGGCAAGGCAAGGTTATACCGTTGGGACGGCACATACATCCGGTAAATAAACGCCTCAATAAATACATAAGCCAAAGATTCCATGAAAATATTAAATGGCAAACAAAACGCGCACATACAGGTTCAAATATAAATAATAACGCGAATTCAATTGGCCATAGGGCTATTAAAACACTACATGACAAAAACCAAAACCAGCGACCAATCAAAACACAGAATGGAAACTAACGCATGCAAGAACAAGGAACCCGTCGTGTTTCATCTTGCAATGCTAAAACAACTATCAAACTTCCATCTAACATAGCAACCTCCATACACCATCAAACATCATGAAATAACCTACCAATTGGAAGTGCTCTAGACATAGAACATGATGGAAACCTAATCTGGACAAAATAATAACCACCACAAGAGCAAAAGCAAGAGGAAACACACGTCCAAAAATGAAAACTCAATTAGAGAAAGCATGAAGAAACCAGCCTCTGTTTTAGATATAAACTTAACATAAAACTATCAACGACATTCCATTTATATCAAAGAGATAGGTTCAAACATAAATATGACAGAGGAAAATATGTACAAATGGGAGGGCAACATCATGCTATGTGCTTAGTAAAACAAAACTCTCATTAAACCTTGAAATCTAAAGCCAAACCAAGACAACACTTAGGCCAAAAACTCAACACACAACACATGAGTAACCTTAAGCACATAAATTATCATTTCATGCCAGGTGTTAAGAATGCCTGTGTGAATTCTAACATGATATTTAAACCCAAAACTGAGACAAAGGAAGTATGTGTCATGGCATTAAGATATGGAACAAATTGCAGAACTTGGAAATAGCTTTCCAATGAGCTTTGGGCCACTCCAATTGGGTGTGTGGTTTAGGAGTTATGGTCATTTCAAAATAGGCTATTAGGGGAAAAATCTCTCAAATGACACTTTCCTTGATCAAAACCCTACTTCTCTTGCAAGAAAACTCATGAAACTTTATATGGATACTTTGTATACCTCGTGAGACAATGTATGATGATTAAAACCATTAATACTTCATTTGATCCAAAATTCCAAAAGATTAAGGTTTCAGTTAAACCCTAATTTTGACTGTGAATGCACTGAGGTTAGATCTTGCAATCTTGCTTCTTCCTTTTCATCTAAAGGTCTTAGGAGACTCTTGAAGATGTTGATAAACCAATAGGATCAAGAGCTAGGGTTTGGGAGTGCATCTTGATGAAGATCAAAGCCATTGATTGATAAGTGTCACAGAAACCCTAATTTGGAAGTACAGAGAGGCTGAGGCTCAAACTTCTCTTGTTGAGGGCCCATAGACCTTGGATTCTTGTTGAATGATGTCCCTTGGATATAGGTGACCTTAAGTGGTAAGTGAACCACACAAATCTTGACTTGATAGAGCCAAATTCTCAGTGATCTCTTCATAGTAAAACCCTAATTCCAAAATTCTTGCACTGGAGGTCTTTTGTTGACTTGACTTGCTTCAAAACAACTTGTGGAACTTCATGGTGATGTGTAAACCTAGTTTGAACACAAAGAAACAAACTACAAGATATGGGTTAGCTCACACAATGCAGAGATGCTCCTAAGATGCACAAAAGCTGGATGACATCTAAGGGTAAAAATTTAGGGTACAACAATAGCTCTCAATTCTCTGTTTCTTCTCTGTACTGTTTTATGCAGGAAAACGCAAGCGAGTTTGTGACGGCTCTTCAGGAGGATTTAAGGTCTGCCCTCAAGCTTGTTTGGTTAGCGCAGGTTCCCCTCAAGGTGAAAGTATTTGGCTGGAGGCTGATGCACAACAAAATTCCAACCCGTGACAATCTCGCTCGTAAAGGAATCATAATCAATATTCATGAAAAGGTTTGCTCTTTTTGTTTCTTAGAGGTGGAAAATGTTGAACACGTCTTTTTCCATTGTTCCAAATCTATTTTGGTGTGGAAGTTTGTGGGCAATTGGTTGGGCGTTCTAGAGATTTACATTGGCGATATTTTGAATCACTTTTCAACTTGGATAGCCGGATGTGTTAGGAAAAATTTTAGTGTGAGCATTGTTGTAGGATTGTGGCTGACCGTATGTTGGGCCATTTGGTCGTCTAGAAACAACATCATGTTTAGAGATGAATTTTGGGATCTAGATACGATCTCTAATCGTGTCATAACTTTTTCTTTGTGGTGGATTGGTAAGAAACACAAAAACGCATTTAATTGTAACTACTACGAATGGGTTAATGTCCCTTGTGATTTTTGTAGGTATTGATTTTAGTTAGAGGCCTTTTGATGTATACTGGTTTGGATACCCTTTTGTATCCTTGATATATAACACAGATTTTTGCTTATTAAAAAAAATCTATATCTACTTATATGATATTCATAGGTAATTTAGATTTTGAATTAGTTGCAAAATATTTAGAAGAGTGAAGTTTTTCTCTACCACTTATATATGTGGTGGTTATATAAAAAAGGTGAAGATTAGAATGAAAAGTTATAATTTAGATTGTACTTCACATGAATTCATTCTTCCCTATATTCTTTCTCTAGATACTCATTTACCTTAAGTGTATTTTAATATTAGAATGAAAAGTTATAATTTATAGACTAAAATTTACGATGGTCTTAGGTAATTATTTGGAGTTCAAGGAATAACATCTTATTTAACGACGGATTTTGTGATATCAATGTCATTTTTAGTGCTATTGTAGGTACTTCTTGGTATTGGATGGTTCTTGGCAATCGTACTAGGCGGAAGTGCAGCCTTTACGACTGAACCAAATTTCCTTTTGACTTTTTATAATTGTTCTGTCATTGTTGGTGGTGCTGCTGTCGGGTGTTTCTTTGTATTTTCCGTATTGTCGGATTGTTTGTACTCTCCTTGGATTGTATGGTTGTTTCCTTAATTTCTTATTAATGAAAGTGCTTATAAAAAAAACTATGATCAATGAATTTTCTGAATTTTCCTTTGGTGTATTTCTTATATACGTTGATCAGTAAAATTATTAAACTCTTTGTAAAAGAGAAGTGTTCTTATATAAAAATCAATATTACCATTTTTATGGTTTACCATTCATGTATTTTGTCAATATATATTTAATATGAAAATTATAATCAACGTTTATTTATTACAAAGAGAATATTTAAAATGAATATTTAATTTATTCATAAATTTTATTATCGTACTATTATCGAAATTATCGTGAAAGTTATTTATTCAACTTATCAGAAATTTTTCTCGTTGTCAATAACTAGACAATATTCCTCCTTTTTAAAGAGTCATTAATTTATATAAATAAATAATAATATGAAAAATACCAGATTTTTTAAGGTAAGAAAATGCTTTTACAATTCTGCCTCAATATAAATACTAAAATATAAAAAATAAAATATAATTATTTTGAATTAAAAACATCTTAACACAAAATTCTTACGATAATATATTTTTAAAAGAAATTTAGTAGTATTAAAAAACCCATAAATATTCTAAATAAATTATCTACATTTAATTTTGAATATATATTAAAAAATCCTATAAATTCAAAAACAAATTAGTAATATTAAAAAACCCTTAAAACTATCTCTCAAACTCTCTACCACTTGGAAGATACCATTCTGAATATATATTCCCTACAGTACTCCTGTTCTGCTAAGATGATCTAGTGACTTTAGAAGTTGAACACTGATGCACTACTTCACTTCCAGATCTTATGTCATATATGCAACACAATCGTCCTTCCACCTTCACAGCATGGAATTACTTACAATAC
The DNA here is from genome assembly GCA_022829125.1 of Lathyrus tuberosus. Classification (NCBI taxonomy): domain Eukaryota; kingdom Viridiplantae; phylum Streptophyta; class Magnoliopsida; order Fabales; family Fabaceae; genus Lathyrus; species Lathyrus tuberosus. The sequence continues at coordinate 4,376,971 of JALAZF010000349.1, forward strand.
CTATTCAATATCACTGGGTCAATCTCGTTCTACTGGAAGATTTCCCTATTTCTCAAACCCCGACAAATTCATTTGATAGAAATCGTCAAATTCCCGAGCCCATTAGCACTACAGGATTGCTTGAACCATACACAACCCTTCAATTCCACGCTACTAAAATCACACCTCCTACTAAGACATCAACTGAGTCAACCGGTTCTCCTTACTTTCAAACTCTTGACTTGGGCCTACTCCCAAAGTACAAGGTTGACTAAACTTCAGAGTCCTCGTGGTCGCTCAACCGAGATCCTACCTACCACGCACATAGAACTAGGCAAATTAGAGCCAATACTTCATACACTAATATTAAGAATCATCTTGGTTAAAAAGACATATGTGGCCGGAATAGGTTTACTTATGATGTTTCAAGGCTAGGTTGAGAATCGACCTGCTCTGATACCAGTTGTAACAACCCGTATAATATATATCTAGAATAATAGCATACAAGTGTTACTTCTTGGTACTGATACAACACAAGTGCCTAACGACATCATTATATACACATGTCCAAACAAAAAAGAAACATCTATGGCACATGTTATACAATATTTCCTAAAACAAAACTATGCGATATATGCAATATCTTCATTGTACACAATCAACGGTGGAAGATCACACTAATCTGTATCCTTTGAAACATCAACGGACACCTTATTTTGCATATAACCTACAAACAACACCTGAAAAGCAACAACTATATTGAGGTGAAATAATAATCTCAGTGAGTTCCCTATCTTATGTAGAGAAATCTTTAACGTTTTTTGATAAAAAATATTTTTGTTTATAAAGATTAAATAGTGCTTTTTATTAATATATTTTTAATTTTCAAAATATTATAACAACAAAAAATTATATTTGAACAATTTATCTAAGATAGTAATTAATTGTTAGGTTAATATATTTTTGACTATAACTACTTTGAGATTAAAAACATTTCTTTTAAGTGTAATTTTTTTTTTATGATTTAAAAAAAAAAACAATTTCAATTTTAGTGTTGAGGAAAATATAAATAGTTGAAATAGTTTTTTTTAATAAGCTAAACTTTCATATAAACCGGAGTACAAAGGGGTACCCCAACCCATATACAACAATAGTCTGATCAAATATCACCGGCTACAAAAATCACTAGGAGAGTTAACCCAAGTGAAATAATTACAAAAATAAGAACTATTCTAACTCTTTCCTAACCACCACCAAGTATAAAGTAAAATACGATTTGAAATCGTATCTAAATCCCAAAATTCATCCCTAAATATAATATTATTACGGGATAACCAAATGATCCAACATATCGATAACCATAACCCTACTGCTATTCTAACAACCAACCCTCTATCAACACAACCCTGAAACCAACATGTTAAATGAGTGATCATATTTCCTACCAATATACAAGGAATCCCCAACCATTTACAAGCAAAATTCCACACCATAATCGTCTTACCACAAAAAAATAGAACATGCTTAACCGACTCCGTTTCAAGGAAGCAAAAAGGACAGGTCATCTCATACCTATTAGTGACAATACCTCTCCAAATCAAATTATCCCTCGTTGGAATTCTCTTATGAAGCATCCTCCAACCAAAAACTTTCACCTTAAAAGGAGCTTGAGCTAACCAAATTAACTTAAACGCCGCTTTCATTTCAATTCCAAACTGTACTTCATCTCTTCAAATTTCTCCTGCAAAAAAACGGACATAGACGAGACAGAAAAAACATAATTTTTCTCCAGCAACAACTTAATCGAACCATTGGCATTCTTGTTTATGGAAATATCAGCAAATATCAAGTAAAGTTCATCAAGCTAAACCCGAGCCTGCTCCGGCGCATCAAAGACATCCACTTTAATATCCCAAATCCAGTTCTCTCCCTCCCAAAATCCATTATCAATGACAGTACTTAAGTTTGTATCTACTAAACCAAAAAGCACAGGAAACCTCCTGCTGAAAGTATCCTCCGATGCCCATTTAGTCCTCCAAAAATCCACCCTACTACCATCTCCTATATCATAAGCGATTATTTCAGCCAACATTCCTTCACCTGCAACTTTCGTGGCCTGAAACAGATCTAAAAACCAAGCAGAAGTAGTCACCTGCAAGATTGAAAATTCTCCACTAAAGAAATCAGAGCAGCAAAAAGGATATCTAAAGTTAATGAAATCTTTCCAAATTGAAGTCTTATTCTCTAAAATCTTCCAAGACCACTTAAAGAACAAAGCTAAATTGAATAATTTTAGATCTTTCACACCTAATCCACCCAATTCTCTATTTCTACAAACCATTTACCAACTTATCCATGATATCCCTCTTTTATTCTCCAATCCATTCCACAAAAACGATCTTTGAATCGACTTGAAAATTCTAACCACCTTAGCCGGCATTCTATAGAAAGACATTGATAAAAGTTCAAATAGTGTTTGTCTTGTTCGATCACTTTTGTTAAAAATGAGATTTAATTTGTCTCTGTCAAAGTTTGAACTCGTGCCCTCCAATAGAGAATAAATATTATATTTGTCTATTTGAAAAATAAAAATAAGATTTCGAATGTGTCACATGACCCTATGGGGTGATGTGACATAAATGAAATAGAAATATTATGATATAATATGTCGCTTCAATTTTAATATATTATATAAAAGTGAATAGAGTATTACCATAAATCTAGTTTAATACCTCTGCGCCCCATTGATAAAAGTTCACTACAAGATAACAAAAATTCATAAATTTGAAACTGTTATTGTAGGTGATGTCTACAATAACCTAAATAAGAATGACAGATAAAGAGAGCATACATTTGAGATTTCTAAAGAGTAAACTAGAGAACATGACACTTTATACTTCTTATCTACCAGTTGATTTATGTGTATCCTTTTTATACTCATAAATAAAATGGTATGACAAAATGATTTAATTTATAGACTTAAATATTGGATAAATGTGGTTTAAAATTGTATTATTTTTTTATTTTAATTTAATTTTAGTCTAAATTTTTAATGTCTTAAAAAACTCCCTGACCAAATGTTATATTTTTTTCAAATATTTTTTCTCTTATTTCCTTATATTACTTACATGCATTGAATTTGACCAAATGATTAAAAAATTACACCTTAAAAAAAAGAAAAAATGATTATGTATTTACCTTATAATTTTTTTAGTTGTCTATGAAGTATGATCGAGAAATATTCTTTTTAAAATATTATATATTTAAATGATATATATGAAATTTTCATAGGGAGTAAAACCGATCTTATGATATTAAATTAAATTTATTACGATTTAGCTCTTTTGTTTATAAATATATATTTTTAAAATATAGAATAAATTTACATTTAATATTTTGAAATACTTTGTTTATTAACCCAATAAATTGATGATCCATATATTCTTTCCGCTTGAATTAGCTTAAGAGTGTTCTACTAAAATTTTTTCTATTGAGACGCTTTATACGGGCGAGTCTTTTAATTCAGCTCAGATAACTATAGGTATGATTAACATAAGACAAATTACTTTTAGAGGTGATTAAATAAATTTGAGGTAGATCTCTTTCTGTGCAACCATCTAACTCAAATTCATCACAATGCTTCTTTAAGTAATGTATGTTATGTTCAACATACCTTCAGTTATATGAGTTGAATCAGTAGACTTGTTTCCATGATATATCTCAGAAGAAAACCCATTAGTAACAAATTCAAAAGAAAATTCAATTGAAGAAAAAATGTGAACAAAACATTTATACACTTGTTACATAAAGTAATTTGAAACTCCTACAGACGAAATAAAAACAGAACTCATGTGGGTGTTAGATTATTAAATATACCCTATATTTATTTGTGAGAACAAATATCCAAATAATATATAGATCTATAAATTTGGATGAAAGTAAATAGAGTATCACCAGAGATATAGTTTAATACCTTTGCGCCACCATTGGCAAAAGTTCATTACGAGATGATAAAAAATTAAATTTAGATCTGATATTGTAGGTGATTATTTTTTTTTTATAAAGCAAGATTCAATATAAACATAAATAAGAATGACTAATAAAATAGAGCATGCCTTTGTGATTTTCCAAGAGTGAACTAGAGAACAGGACACTTTAACACTTCATTTCTACCTACCCATTGATAACTCAAAGGTATAACAAAATGATACATTTTATAGACTTATATCTTGGACAAATGAGGTTTAAATTCTTCTATTATTTTTTATTTTATTTTAATTTTAGTAAACAATTTAATGACAAAAAATACGTGTTGACCAAGTGTTATATATTATTCATTTCATATTTCCTTTATTTCCATGTATTACTTACATGCATTGAATTTAACCAAATGATTTAAAATTATTCCTTAAAATAAAATAAAAAAGAAAAGATGATTATGTATTTTCCTTGTAATATTTTTTCCAACTGTCAATGAAGTATGACCGAGTAATATTCCTTCTATAAAATATTAAAGATTTGAATGATGTATATGAAATTATCATTAAGGGTAAAATATAATTTTATACCATTTAACACTTTCGTCTATAAATATATATTTTTAAAATATAGAACAAATTATATTTAATATCTATAGGAGTAATATTCCTTCTTTAAAATATTATAGATTCAAATGATATATATGAAATTATCATAAGCCGGTCTAATGAAATAAAATTGAATTTCTTACCATTTAACTCTTTTGTCTATAAATATATATTTTCAAAATATAGAATAAATTATATTTAATATCTTAAAATACTTTGTGTAGTAACACAATAAATTGATGATCCATATACTTATTCCACCTGAATTAGTTTAATAGTTTTCTCCTAATGATTTTTCTAATGAGACACTTATCAGCTGATCCTCTTTCTATGGCATCTTGATAAAACAAATTATTCACTCCCCTTCTGAAATTCAACTCAGAGCGCTTAAATGAAATTTTTTGATCCCCTTCTGAAATATAGAGCGCTAAAACAAATTATTTCATTCCCTTCAAAGCATTAAAACTGAAAGAAAAATTCTTCTCTCCCAAACTCATCAAACCTTAACCCTAATCTTTTCTTTCCTTTTCCATCGATTCTCCAGAAGATGTGAATGATTATACTCCCAACCTCTAACCCTAACATTTTCTCCCCTTCTCGTTCTTCTCAAACCCTTCAATTTGCATACAGAAAGTTAGGATTTTAGGGTTTGTCAAGGGTTCCACGAAACTCAAGTACTTCACGAAATTATGCCATTCAGCAGTTTCAGGAAACATCTCAATCAAAGGTTTGATGTAAGTCTTTTGACGCCGGCGATAATGATTTCCTTGAGAGATGCAAAAGTCATAGCACGCTGTGAGGAGGACTTTTTCATTTTCAAGCTGTGTACAATTTTTCGTTACGGTAAGAGCTTCCTTCAACTTGCATACAGTCTCTCCTTCTACTTTCATTCAATGTCGTGATTCACAATAAAAATTAGTTATTTTTATTCTTGTTTATGATTTAATCAATTTTTCTTCTACTATTTTATTTGTAGACATAATTTTGCTCTGCCTTTTTGGAACTACTAGTATCGGAGACAGTGTGATGCCTTCTGGAACTACACTTAGCTGAGACAGTGTGCGAGAATTCATTTCTTCCCAAAAATAAAATAATTTAGTTCTACATTATAATTTTGGGAAATTTGAGTCTTCTGATTTGGAGTTGTGGTGCTTATTAAATATGATGACTTTTAGATCAATTTATTTGCTCTATCTTTTTTAGTACTGTACTATGTTGTGAAAATTATGCATATAGTTAGTTGGTGAATATGATAACTTATTTGCGCACTTTAATGTATTGTTAAAATGACAAACATAACTTATAGTATTTGAAAAAGAAGTAAAGTTAGAGGATATATCAATTATACGAGATTCACCTTTCAATCTATATTAACCATTCATTTTAATTTTATATATATTATTACTTTGATGTTTGGTAAAGAGTAATTGAATTTCAAAGTTCAGAAGTTCAGAGTTGTTCATTGTGATAGTAAAATTCTTCTCAACATCCAACTCACAATTTACATTTTACTTTTGTTGCCAAGGATAACATAACAGATATGCTAAAACTAAGGCAACAAATCAACACACATAATGGCTAATTTGAATATATAATAACTATGCGATATTTCCAAATTGTAACAGATGCTGCTATACTTAAAGAGCTGAGGCAAGAATCAAGGAAATGCTATAAATACGTGACTGTGCAAATACATGAATTAAAATTTAATTTTTTTTATGAAATAAAATTAATTTTTTTACCATTTAATTCTTTCGTCTATAAATATATATTATTAAAATATAAAACAAATTATATTTGATATCTTAAAGAGTAATATTTCTTCTTTAATATATTATAAATTTGAATGATATATATGAAATTATCATAAGCTAATTTATGAAACATTAATGTATTTCTTACAAAATTTAGTCTATAATTATATATATTCAAAATATAGAACAAATTATATTTAATATCTTAAAATACTTTGTGTTGTAACACAATAAATTGATGATCCATATACTTGTTCCACCTGAATTAGCTTAATAATTTCTACTAAAGATATTTCTATTGAGACACATTATACACGTGAGTCTTCTAATTCAACTCACATAAGTATAGGTATAGTTAGGTCTTCCTGTTATAAATTACAGCCTACTGTTGGGAATTACGTCCCTCAAGAATTGGTCATATGATTTTACTTGCCTTCCAGCTTTTGGGGAGCTTATGTCTCTCAAGGATTGGTCTTACAGGTTTACCTGCCCGTTTGCTTTTAAGAGCTACCTTCTAGGTCGAGTCTTTCTGATTAACCTTTCATCCTACTTTTGAGACATCACTCACACTCTGATAAGAAAATACCAACGAAGTTTATACCGCTTTGTAAAACTCATGAAGACATTATATATTGTCATCTATGCTTGGTAGACGGTGGAAACTATAGCTACCATTGTATCGTGTCATAATTGATACTTTTAGCCATGTTCCAATAAGGAAAAGTGGGGAATACCAACATGGTGATTCCTTAACCCATTGGGAAAAACTAAGAAATCCTAATACGGGGAGCTCTGGTCCTATAAGAGAATTGTTGATGATTTCATGACAGAGACTTCCTTATCGTTAATGGGTCTTCCTTTAAAGCACTGCGGAGGAGATATCTTTACTGTCACTCCAACTCCACATGAAGAGAACATCAGTGGAATTACACTACAGTAAATTTGAAGGCTTGTTTCATACTACCATACCCAACAAGAATAGTATTCCTACTACTTCACGAGTTTCTTTCATCAACGAGACACCTCACCAACGGTAATTCTTCAAATACTCGACTTATAACTTACCCTCACAAGCTGTGAAAGTTATACTTGTCAATTCATTATTACGTTAAGCTTTCTCACCAAACTCATCAACCTAAACTAATTAACATACATGATACAAGTAATTATTACGTTAGGTTTCCATATGTTATAGCTCTCTGCGCTGGCTTTCTAACACTTCTGATCGTGCCTCAAACCGAGTTTCAGAACTCAAGTTATGGTGATTTTCATTCTGCATTTTCTTACACACTCTGTGGTAATCGATTACCAGCACCCAAAACATTCAAAAACCCAATTTTATGCAAGTAACCGATTACCAACATGTGGTAATCGATTACCACAGAATTCGAACTAAAAAACACCCAGGTTTCTTCATAGCACTTGATCTGAAGTATTCGAACTGGTCCACGTAAGCTGGTCGTCAGATGGTGAGGTGCTCGGATGATTGCTGGTCGTCAGGCATGCGACGTGCTCGGCTTGAGAATGAGGAGAGGAGAGGGTGTACCTGCAAGGCACTCCGACGCTCAAGTAAGAAAGGGTCAGAGAAAAGGGGCAAGTACAAAGTGTATTCTTAGGGTAAAAAATGTGATACCTGACCTTCTCAAGTGAGAGGGTTTATATAGAGCCCCCAGCGCGTGGCCAATGGTCCTATTTTCGGGGCGAACTAGCCGTTTTTCCCAAAGAATAGGCAACTGCCCAAACTAGCCATTATGTCGGGCAGGGTGCCATGAACTAGCCGTTATGTCGGGCATAGACGCAGTTGCGGGCACCCGCCCATCGCTGTTCGGGCAGCAAGGAAGCCGTGCGTAACAGGCATCAGAGCCGGGGAGGGACGTTGCGTTCCTTGCCCGGTTTGAGGGGCAGAAATGTCACTTTTGCCCCTCTGTGGATTGGGATTAGGCAATTTGGGCCGCTCTGAATTAGAAGCGGATTGGGCCAATTCTAGCCATTGGTCTAGTCCAGAACAGGAGCCCCCCAAGTCATTGCTCCCGAGCATGGGAGTGATGACTTAAGGACTGCTCGTCGCCCGGGGGAGTTACGCAGAGTCGTCGTAAGGAGACGAGGAAGATTGTCTCGATGTGCGCGTGGCCCTCTGTGTTCGTGATGTTTATGGTCGTGACCCTGTTGCCCGGTATTCGGGAAGATAAAACGTCAGACAGAATGGGAAACGTTGGGCTGCCACGTGTGCATCGAGCCCTACGTAGCAGTTAATAGGTAATTATGGCTAGTGGGCAGTCATTATTACCTACGGGCGCGTGTGCGCACGTGCCCCTCAGTATAAAAGGGGGAAGGTTGTCCCATTTTATACTTTTTCCCTTCTGATTCTTCTTCGTCTTCATCAGCGTTCCTGCCCGTCGCCGTCTTCAGAGCCACCGACCACCGTGCCAAGTTTTGAGCAGCCTTTCTCTTCTACTCAAAACAAGTAAGTTCTCTGATTTCCAGCTTGTTTTACTTCCTCTCATTGTCAATGGTAGATTGCATGCGGCTAGGGTTAGTTTTAGGCGACAAAGTAGGTAGATTTCTGGCGAGTGTTGGTGGTGGGCGGTGGTTCTGCCCATCCGCTGTACCAAGCATCTCGTCGGAGTAGGTAGCGCGTTCGGTGAACGTGGTGGTCCACGCCGTGATTGCGAGTCGTGACCACCGCGTCTTACCATCTTCTGGTGGACTGGTGAACTTTCCGGTGCAACGTTTCCAGATTCCGGTGGAGCTTTGCAGTTTCCGGTGGGACTTCAAACGGAATTTGGGCACGAGCGCGGGGAGGTTCCTCGTAGGAAGATGGTATGTCTCGGTCATCTCCTCGCGGGGAGGTTTTTTCTTTCTTCGTTTGATGTTAGGGCTTAGGCCGGGGACGTTGTACTTAGCCTTCTGCGCGCCTTTTCACTTGACTTAGCGGTGGAAGGGTGGATTTGATTTCCTGTCGAATTCACAGTGTTTCTCTGCTTTTTCAGGTGATCGTAGGGGCGATGGAGCCAGAGAAGGAAGTTATCCCCGTCACATCCGAGGAGGAGACTGTCTCCGAGGAGAGCAGTAGTGCAACGGCCTCGAACTCTGCGTCCTCGAGCTCGTCGGCTTCGAACTCCTCGAGCGAAGTCGAGGGGGAAGCAAGCGATGCTGAGGAGGGAGAGGATTTGGAGGTCGTGGAGGAAGACGTAATGGAAGAGGACGTTGATGTGTTCTGCCCGGAAGAGTGGGAGGTGGCCGAACCTTCTAACCATATTTCCACGTTTGCCAGGTCTGCGGCGGACGCTTTTACCGAGGTGGGGCCAGCGGGTGAATGGAGAGTGCTTCTACCTAATTCGGACGAGCGGATCTGCTCGAACTTCAGGGACTACTTCGCGATGTACGAATACGCCTTCAAGGAATTGGGGCTGAGGTTGCCCTTCACTGACTTCCAGCGGTCGGTGTTTGAGCACCTGAAGTTGGCTCCTTCTTAGCTCCACCCCAATTCGTTGGCCTTCATACGGGCTTTTGAGTTGGTGTGCGAGCACCTTGCTCTGGGGACCACTCTTCCTTTATTCTTTGTTGTTTTCCACCTACAGCGGCAGCTGGCGGGGAAGAGGTATGGATGGGTCTCTTTGAAGTAGCCCAGAAAGTTGTTTAAGCCGTTCTCGGAGTCCATCCGAACGTTCAAGGGACGGTACTACATCGTCGAGCCTTTGTCCGAAGCTGCTCAGGACAGCGTGTATGTCTGGGAGGTAGAGTATGATGAGAACGGAGATGAGCTACTTAACGAGGAAGGGAAATATATTGGGGAGAGAATGTACAAGTTCCCGATCCGCTGGTCACCCGACCACTTCTCAAAGAAGCCCAGCGCCTACGTCTTTGAGCCGAGCGCGTTACGCGGGCAGGATGGTGTGTCCTATGAGACGCTGGTGAAGTGGTTCAACTCCATTGATCTTGCGAGCTGCTGGACGAGTAAGGGTGCCCCTATCTACGAGGATGACGGGAGCCAGAGAGTTGAGAGCAGGTTTATCAACGTGAAGGCTCTGCTGGAGTGCAAGACTCCCGCGGATGCCGAGAAGTTGCTCGGTAGTCTTAGTTACTTAGACTTTATTTGTTATTTCTTTTTTTTCCCCGTTGCTAACGTGTTCGTTTCATTTGTGCAGGTGAGATGCCTCAGGCTCGTGATCGTGTGGTGAGGAACGTCATGGCGAGGGGCAAGGCTGGAGCGGCTCCTCCCAAGACCCGTCCTATTGGTGGTGCTCGTGCTCTTCCTCTTGCTCAAACTGCTCCGGGGACCTCTGCTACTCCCTCTCCTGGCCCACGGGATTCTCCGTTGCCTCTGACCGGGCGGACGAAGCGGCCGAGGACGTTAGATGCCGTGGACCTGACTCGGGCGCCTGAGAAAGGAAAATTTGAGCTCCCCCCGTGCATTCTTGACAGAAGATTTTTTGAGGGCAACACTTTGATCGTTCCGCGGGCAGAATCGCTCAACCTGGGAAGCATGGATCGAGCGAGCAAGAGGGCGCTGGTGGCCCAGGATGCTTCGGCCATAGCGAGGATGCTGGATATGGCGGCTGTTTTTGCGGAAGGGACTTTATGCTTGAGGCTGAACTCACTACTGCCCGGGCCTCCGAGGCGTCCCTAAAGGAAGAAGTCAAGGGTGCTCGTGAGGCTAGGAGGAAGGCCGAGGAGGAGACGGCCAAGCTGAAAGAGGAGGTAACCAGGCTGAAGGCGGAGAAGAAGGCTGCGGAGGATTTGAACAAGGAGCTAATGGCGGCCAGTGCCCCGGGTACTGACGAACCGGACGAGATAAAAGTGTTGAAAACTAGGGATGAGCTAGTCGCCAGCATACTGCAGGCCGAGGAGGATGGTATTGCTGTGGCATCGGAGTCTTTTGAAAGTGCTGTGGCCCAGTTGCGGGTGGTGAACCCCGGGCTCGACATTTTGACCGATGGTATCCACTCCTTGCACGAGTGGAGGATGATCGCATTGTCTTTCCCGTAGGCCTGGTTCTCGACACCCCCGAAGCTCAGACCAAAGATCAGCCAGCTGAGGAGCAAGAGCCCGAGCCCGAGACGACTGAGCATGTGGAAGGATGAGGATTCAGGTTGTTTTGATGTTGTTGTGTTTTGTTCGGCCTGCGTGCCGTTGATTAATTTGTAATTTATTTGGTTTTGGGGGGGGGGGCATGACTCCCTTTTTTATGTAATACGCACAGTCTTTTGGCCCTTGTGGCCTTTTTATTTAATGCTCGGTTCATTTATACAATTTGTGTTGTACTTTACATTATTGCTGTACTTTACCTTAGTTGTGCATGTATAACTGCCCGTCGGAGGGTGTGTCTGTTAATGGAGCTTTCTTTTGAAAGATAGCTCGCTGTGTGTGAATTCGCCAGTGCGGGGAACTGGTCGAATAACTAGGGAAGGCCCTGGCGAGGTTGCAGATCTCAGGTCGCGATTGAGGCCTGAGGTCACGGCGTGAACATCCCATCGCGAGCTGGGGTTCTGCCAATGATGGTACTTGGGCGAAGGCGGTGCTCGGTCGAGGGCCACCGATGAGCAGAGTTCCGGCTCGTTTATTTGAGCGGGATTCTACTTCGTGTGCAAGCGTCGTTTGTACCTGGACGAGCATGATGACCGCTAGCTGGTCTCTTGATGCGAGGAAGCTTATGGTTACTCTAGCTGTAGTATTGCTTAAGTTTCTCAGCGTTCCATGGTCGAGGGAGTGCCTCCCCGTTAAGGTTTTCGAGGAAGTATGCACCATTTCCCATTTTGGTACGGACTCTGTATGGCCCTTCCCAGTTGGCCGCTAGTTTGCCTTCGCGAGAGTCCTTGTGGTTTCTTCGCAGGACAAGCCTGCCCACATCGAATTCTCGTCGTAAGACTTTGGCGTTGTGCCTGATTGCTATTTTTTGCTTAAGGGACGCTTCGCGGAGGGCTGCTCCTGTCCGGATTTCCTCGACAAGGTCGAGCTCTTCTCTCATTGCTTCGTTATTCATTTCCTCGTCTAGAGGTGATTCTGTCCTTCTGGACGGTACGTGGATTTCGATGGGTAAAACAGCCTCCATGCCATATGCTAAGCGGAAAGGCGTTTCCCCGGTGGTGGACTGGGGAGTAGTGCGATATGCCCATAAGACGCTGTGGAGCTCCTCGACCCAGGGTTTCTTCGTTTCATCCAGTCTTCGTTTGAGGCCACGAAGGATGACACGGTTGGCCGCTTCCGCCTGCCCGTTGGTCTGGGGGTGCTCTACCGAAGCGAAGTATTGCTTTGTTCCGAGATGGGCGACGAAGTCTTGGAACTTCTTGTCCATGAATTGTGTTCCATTGTCCGTGACGATTGCATGGGGAATCCCAAAACGGGCAAGGATATTCCGCTTGTAGAAGCGTAGAATGTTAAGTGTTGTTATCTTCGCTAAGGCTTCTGCTTCTATCCATTTTGTGAAATAATCTACGCCCACTATCAGGTATTTGTTTTGGCTGGACCCCGTCACGAAGGGTCCTAGGATGTCTAGGCCCCACCAGGCGAATGGCCACGGGGATGTCAAGCTTTTCAGCTCGTTAGGTGGAGCTAGGTGCATATCCCCGTGCCATTGGCATTTGTCGCATTTCTTCACATGCTCCTTGGCGTCTTGCTGCATAGTTGGCCAGTAATATCCTGCCCGGAGTGCCTTGCGGGCAAGAGACCTTCCTCCCAGGTGCTGGGCGTTAATGCCTTCGTGGATTTCTCGTAATACGTGGGGGACAATCTCCTCCTCTATGCACTTTAGTAGTGGGATGGAGAAGCCCCTTCGGTAAAGTTTATGTTCGAGGATGACGTACGAGCAAGCTCTTCGTCTATGGTGTTGGCTTCCTTGGGGTCATCCGGAAGTTCGTCCCTAGTGAGGTAGTTGTACACGGGCGTCATCCAGCAGTCGCTGTCCCCGATCGCGTGCACGTGTAGGGTCGAGGACCCCTTATCGATGCTGGATCGGGGAAGTATCTCTTGGATGACTGACATGTTTCCGCCTTTCCTCTTGGTGCTCGCTAGTTTGGACAGGACGTCTGCTCGCACGTTGTGTTCGCGGGGAACATGTCTTACTGCTACCGTCCTGAACTTCGACATCTTTTCCTTGACTAGGGTAAGGTATTCAGATAGACTGTCGTTTTTGGCCTGATACTCCCCAGAAATCTGGTGGGCTACGAGCTGAGAGTCCGTGCAGATGACGATTTCTTCTGCCCCTAGGTCTTCGGCTAGGCGCAACCCGGCGAGGAAGGCTTCATACTCAGCCTGGTTGTTCAACATGGGGAAGGACAATGTGAGAGATACCTCAACTATGGTCCCTTCGTCGTTTTCCAGAATTACTCCTGCCCCGCTGCCGCTCGAGCTGGATGCTCCGTCCACGTAGATGGTCCATCTGTTTGTTGTGTGGGGCGAGGAGTCTGAGAAGGTTACTTCCGCCACGAAATCGGCCAGGGTCTGTGCTTTGAGAGCTTTCCTACTTTCATACCGGACGTCAAATTCGGACAGCTCCAGCGACCACTTGAGCATTCGACCGGCCATGTCTGGCCGGCCCAGCAACTGCTTGATGGGCTGATCCATCCTCACTACGATCGTGTGGGCCAGGAAATAGTGTCTCAGTCGTCTAGCAGCGTTGACGAGGGCCAATGCTACCTTCTCTATCTGTTGATATCGCAACTCCGCGTCTTGCAACGCTTTGCTCGTGAAGTATACTAGTTTTGCCCGCCAGGATTTTCGCGAATGAGAACGGCGCTCACGGCCTCGGCAGTGACGACGAGGTATAGGAACAAAACTACCCCGGTATCGGGTCGTGATAACACGGGCGATTTTGACAGGGCTTGCTTTAAGTGAAGGAGGGATGCCTCGCATTCTTCGGTCCATTTAAACGCGCCTTCTTTTCTCAAGAGCTTGAAGAAAGGAAGGGCGTGTTGGGTGGATTTTGCGACGAAGCGGGATAATGAGGGGAGTACCCCATTGAGGGACTGGATGTTCTTCTTAGACGTGGGCGTTGGGAACTCAGAGAATGCCCGACATTTGTCAGGGTTAGCTTCTATTCCTCCTTCCGTCAAGTAGAAACCAAGGAATTTACCTGCCCGTACGCCGAACGTGCACTTCTCTGGGTTAAAACGCATTTGATATTTTCTTGCTTGCTCTAAAATTTTTCAAAGATGGGCGACATGTTCTAGTTCCTCGTGGGACTTGACGATCATGTCGTCCATATATACCTCGAGCATGTCGCCTATTTGTCCTTGGAAGACTTTGTTCATCATTCGTTGGTACGTAGCGCCGGCGTTCTTCATACCGAAAGGCATTACGTTGTAGTAATAGTTGCCCAACTCGGTCATGAAGGCCGTGTAAGTTTTATCGCTCGCGGCCATCGGGATTTGATTGTAGCCCGAGTAGGCGTCGAGGAACGATAAAAGCTTAAAACCTGCTAGGTTATCTACGAGCTTATCTATATTGGGGAGGGGATAGGCGTCCTTCGGACAGGCCTTATTAACATCGGTATAATCAACGCACATTCTCCATTTGCCATTATTTTTTCTTACAAGTACAACATTTGAGAGCCATGTAGTGTATTTTGCCTCAGAAATAAACCTAGCTTCTAGAAGGTCTTTGACATCTTTCTCCGCGGCTTCCATCTTCTCCGGGGACTATTTCCTTCTGCGCTGGGCAACGACTTTGACGGCCGGATCAATTGTAAGCTGGTGGCAAGCGACGGAGGGGTCCAATCCTGGCATTTCAGCAGCGCTCCATGCGAACAAGTCTGCGTTCTCCCAGAGGCACGTTTTTAGTTGTCTCTTGGCCAGGTCGGGGAGGTCTGCTCCGATCTTCACTCCCCGTTGGGGGTCTTCTCCGAAGGGAACGATCTCGAAGTTGCCATCTGGGATGGGGCGTAGGAGATGGTCGCTGTTGTGGGACTGGCTTCCCGAAGTCGTCTGGTCTTTGGCGTGATCATCTTCGCTGAAACGGTTGTCCAAGTCGATGGATTCGACCTGGGGGAGTGGCTTTGGCTGCTCGGAGCTGCTGGGCAGAGGAGGACGACCAGATGTCCTCGGCCTCACTGAGATGGTGCTCAGTCCTTTTGATGCTGCTTCAAAGCATCGACGGGCAGCTTCGATGTCGCCGTGGAGGGTGGCGACCATCCCTTCAGAAGTGTAGTACTTCATCTTGAGATGTACGGTGGAGGTACTGCAATCAACTCCGCCAGGGTTGGCCTTCCAAAAATGCACTGGTATAGTGATGGGCAATCGATTACCAGAAACTGTGCTTTGATTGCTCGGGTTGTCTTTCCTGAACCGAAGGTCACGATGAGCTCTACGTAACCTCGGGGCCTTGTTACTGCTCCGTTGAATCCCTGCAGGTTGGATCCAAGGTATGGAGTAAGGTGAGAGTCGTCCAGCTGCAGTGTTTCGAACAAATGGTTGTACATGATATCAACTGAGCTACCCTGGTCCACGAGTATCCTGCGAACGTCGAAGTTCGCCATCCATGCCCGGATAAGAAGCGGGATGCTTGAGTTCGGTGATCCGCCGTGGAGCTCCTCCTTGTAGAAGGAAATAGGAGAGGATCGTTTGTGAGTGGTATCCAGCGTGGTAACTTCGTTGGAGCTTTTGCTGATCAGTTGATCGAATTTCCTTTTGACTGAACCGAACGTGATTTTGTTGAATCCGCCACCGGAGATGACCATGGCCGACCGGAAGGCCTTCCACGGGCTGTGAGCGCCGAGAAACGTGGATGCGGGTAGACTATCAGGGATACAGAAGTCTTTTGGCCGAGTTATGGACATGGCGATCTGTACATTGGTGTCCTCGGAGGGCGGAGTCTCTTCTGTAGCTTTCTTGCTCTCCTGGGTTTCTTGTCGGGGAGCTTCTTTCTTCTTCGCGAACTGCTTCAGGTGGCCTTCGCGAATGAGGATCTCTATGGCATCTCTGAGGTGGATGCATTCTTCTGTCTTATGGCCGTGGCTCTTGTGGAAGCGACAATACTTGGATTTGTCTACACCTGGCCTGGCCGGCAGCTGTTTGGGGAAACGGACCCCCGCCTGCTTGAACTCTGAGTTGGCACATTCGGACAAGATTTTCTCCCTCGAGGTAGTGAGGGGGGTATATTCATGGAACCATCTAGAAGGTCCCATCTGTTCGCGTGCATCGCGAGGCCTATCGTCGCGTCTTTTGTCTCCTCGACGGGATGTCGAGGGCTCTTCAACTCTGGATGACCGGGCACCTTCTTGGTGACGGGAGGCCCGGACAGAGTGGGCAGCGACCTTCTCCTTGTACTGTATATGCGACTGGGCTTGGTGGAGGAGGGCGTTGAGATTCCTCGGTGGCTTGAAGCCGATGGCTTTCGCGAAGTCTGAGCCAGGACGTAATCCCTGCTCGAGCAGGAATTTCTTCATCTCGTCGGTCGTTGGCACTTGGACGGCTTCCTTGTTGAACCGCTCAATGTAGTCCCGAAGAGGTTCATCTCTTCCCTGCACGACAGCTCCGAGGGACGCCTCAGTCTTTGGATGGCGTCGTGATGCGGTAAAGTGTCGGGAGAAAATCCTCCCGAGCTACCGCTAGGACGTGATGGACTCCTCCGGCAGCTGTTTGTACCAGGTCATTGCTCCCTTCCGGAGCGTGGTTGGGAATAGGCGGCATATGATGGCTCCTCGTACACTTCTGTAGTCTAGAAGAGCATCTATGTTTTCTATGTGCTCGTCTAGGTTCGTGGTTCCATCATAAGTCCCAAGAGACGGAGGCTTCTCTAGTCCTTTGGGGAGACGGGTGGCAAGGATCCTGCGGGACAACGGGCCGCGAGGCTCGTCGTCGCTGTCCGAACTTGAAGTCGATGGTGACCATTGTCTGCGCTCGCACCGGCGGTCTCTCCGAGGTGAGGGTGATCGTGGCCGGTCGCGAGGTCTGACCGGTGGAGAATGCCCGTCCTGCCTCGTTCTCTTGTGTCTTGGTGGTGACTGACCGCGCGGGGAGATCTGTTCGCGCTTGCGAACGCGTTGTGGTTCAAGCTCACGCCTCGTCATACGGTCTTCCCGGCGCCTAGGTGGAGGGCTTCTTGATTTCTGGTGTTTCCTCTTGGGAGGAGAGGATCTTGGAAGAGATGCTTCCTCGAGAGCTCCTATCCTCTCTCCTTACTGCAAGATAAGGAGGTTTGTGCGGTTGACAGCTTCCAGGAGGGCTGCAACGGCCAGGTCAGTGCTGGGAAGACTAGGAATTGGTCGTTCCCCCAACGGTGGCTGTTTTCCTCCTTGCTCGGTGGGAGGAGGAGTTGGAGACGCAGTGGCCCCGTCCCGAAGGAAGCGGGGATCAGAAAGTAGCAACGAACTGCCGTCGACGTCCATATTGTTGACGGGGGTGAGAACCGTAGCGTCCGCACCTTTCGCGGAATTATGAGCGGCCATGTGTGGGCGGATCAAAGAAAGTATGTTTTGATCTTTTAGTTTCCGAGGAGGAAAGAAAGAAGGGGAGAACAAGGAGTTCCCACAGACGGCGCCACTGATCCGAAGTATTCGAACTGGTCCACGTAAGCTGGTCGTCAGATGGTGAGGTGCTCGGATGATTGCTGGTCGTCAGGCGTGCGACGTGCTCGGCTTAAGAATGAGGAGAGGAGGGGGTGTACCTGCAAGGCACTCCGACGCTCAAGTAAGAAAGGGTCAGAGAAAAAGGGCAATTACAAAGTGTATTCTTAGGGTAAAAAATGTGATACCTGACCCTCTCAAGTGAGAGGGTTTATATAGAGCCCCCAGCGCGTGGCCAACGGTCCAATTTTCGGGGCAAACTAGACGTTTTTCCCAAAGAATAGGCAATTGCCCAAACTAGCCGTTATGCCGGGCAGGGTGCCATGAACTAGCCGTTATGTCGAGCATAGACGCAGTTGCGGACACCTGCCCATCGCTGTTCGGGCAGCTAGGAAGCCGTGCGTAACGGGCATCAGAGCCGGGGAGGGACGTTGCGTTCCTTGCCCGGTTTGAGGGGCAGAAATTTCACTTTTGCCCGTCTGTGGATTGGGCTTAGGCAATTTGGGCCGCTCTGGAGTAGAAGCGGATTGGGCCAATTCTAGCCATTGGTCCAGTCCAGAACAACACTTATTTCTAAAAGCTCTCACGTCATCCCTTATCACACACCCAACATGAAAATTCACTACCAAAGCATGTTATAAGTAAAAATAAGGCATGCAACAATTTCACAATATCACAAACATAATTATAACCTCAAATCATGCAAACAAACATAGAAATAACATCAATTAGACATGTCAGCAGGGCACTCAACCTCAGTTTTTAACGTGTAATCAAACCATGAACTCATAATTATGCATATGATCATACAATCAACATGAATTCAATCATAATTATCATGACATAGAAACAAGAATCAGGCATATAATCCGCACAACCCTAAAACCCCAAATCATGCAAGTTTTCCTTAAATTGATTCTACACAACTAAACTAAGAGCCCCACCTTGCAAAGGACCTAAATTGATGTAGAACGTGATTAAATGAGGAAGATGATGATGAACACTTGATGGAATAATGGTGATGATTCTCCATTTTTCAAGGTTTTCTTCTTCGCTATTTAAATTTACACTCCAACACATACATGCAAGGAACTTGAAGACAAGCAATTCATAATTTCTCCTCCTTCTTCTTCTTACTCCATCACCCATCACTCTCGTCTCTCTAGTTTCCTCCTTGATTTCTGATTTTGAAATAGAAAGTATGTGAAAAATGTGAGGTTTGGCTTGGATTTAGGGTTTTATATAAGTGGTTGGCCAATTGCCAAAAATTAAAAATATGTAATGTATCAAATATTTAGCACATTAATTCGCTATTTGAAAGGAAAAATTGAATGTCTGACTTATGTATGGAAATAATTTTACAAATAATCATTTTAGTGCCCATGCGTTTAAGAATGGGTTAAATTTTAAGATAATTGTATTCTAAAAAAACATACTTTCTCACCTAAATATATTCAATTCCAACTCTTTACTTTTCAATAAATTTTTTTTTAGATTATATATATATATATATATATATATATATATATATATATATAGAATTATTAGTGTTTAATATTAATTGTGCATTAGAGAAAAATATATATGATTATTTTAAAAACAAATATACGTTGATTAGAAAATTTTATTATTCAATTAAAAATGAATTTAATTAATACCACTAATCATTTAATAAATTAAGATAATTAAAATTTAAAGGGTAATATATTCCACTCAAACCCTTAGTCGAAAATCTCTTTTTGTAAGTTTCTAGTGTAATTTTAATAAACTAGAGAAGATATATTTTAAATTTCAGAGGGTGAATTGGAAATGATAATTTTGGTTTGTTAATGGAATTACCACTTATTCCTGTTAACATTTGCAAGGAAGGAAAAATGTGTTTCCCGAATTTGAACTTAAATTTTCAAAAATATTGTCTGGGCAACCAAATTATTATATTGTAAAAACGATGACGATTTGAAAGCACAAATATTATGCTCAAATTTTCTTCATATGAGAAATAATGGAGAGATTAAGAAAAGATTACCTATTAGATCTTACATACTAGACAAAAAAAGTAGATTTCTTTCAATTCACAAACACACTTTCAATAGCTACGACTGTGTGGATTGGATAATGGGGTTTTCAATAGCTTCACGTCGGTTTTGGTTAATGGGAGCCCTACAAAGGATTTTGCCGTATCTAGAGGCCTCAAACACGGCGATCCTTTAGCCCCTCTATTATTTACAATAGTCGCGGAAGGTCTTGCAGTGTTAATGGATAGAGCGGTGGACAGAGGGACATACTCGGGTTTCAAGGTTAATCTAGATGTCTCTTTTCACTTATTGCAATATGCGGATGACTCGATTTTATTTGGTGAAGGATCGTGGAACAACATTTTGGCTATTAAGGCTATACTAAAAGGATTTCATCTCATTTCCGGTCTTGAGATTAACTTCAGTAAAAGCTCCCTTTATGGTATTGGAGTGGAAGAGATGGTACTCATGGCTGCGGAAAACTTCCTTGCTTGTAAAGTTTCTGTCTGTCCTTTTAAGTTTCTCGGTATTTTCATTGGTGGCAGTCATAGATTGGTCTCTTTCTGGAAACCTATGATCGATAAGGTGCGTTCTAGATTGAACTCTTGGAAAGGTCGGTTTTTATCCATCGGTGGTAGAGTAACATCAATCAATTCCGTACTAGCAAATTTACCTATTCACTACATGCCATTCTTCAAGCTCCCTAGTAGGGTTACTCGTATCCTTACCTCTATTCAAAAGAGATTCTTGTGGAACGGTTCGACGTTAAAAAAAGGTGTATCTTGGGTTCGGTGGAGAACGGTATGTAAAACTAAAGAAGATGGCAGCCTAGGGGTTAAAGACATTAAGCTGTTCAATTTAGCGTTGCTTTTTAAATGGATTTGGAAAATTCTATCGCAGGAGGAGTGATTGTGGAGAGGCATCATTGATAGTCGGTATCCTAATCCTGCGCACGACTTTCATTTAGGAGAGGTCCCTAAGTATCTTGTCTCCCCGTCACTTTGGTGGAGAGACCTGCTTAATGTTTCTGTCTCGTGCGGAATTAATCATTTTTATGGTCTGCTTTCTCACAAGATTGGAAATGGCGTTAATGTATCTTTCTGTCTTTCCCGTTGGCCTGGATCATACATCTTGGCTACTGCATTCCCAGAGTTATGGAATTGTGCTGATAACAAGGCTAGTCGGGTAGCTGATAATGGTAATAGAGAAGATGGAACGTGGCGTTGGAAAGTGGAGTTGTCTCACCAAAACATGGCAGAAGAATACAGTCAGCAGCTTTTAAATTTACAGGTTGTGCTGAGTGATTTTGTAGTGTGGGAAGGAGTCCAAGACAAGGTCATTTGGCTGCATAATGATAGCTCCCAATTCTCTGTTTCTTCTCTGTACTGTTTTATGCAGGAAAAGGCAAGCGAGTTTGTCAGGGCTCTTCAGGAGGATTTAAGGTCTTCCCTCAAGCTTGTTTGGTTAGTGCAGGTCCCCCTCAAGGTGAAAGTATTTGGCTGGAGGCTGATGCACAACAAAATTCCAACCCGTGATAATCTCGCTCGTAGAGGAATCATAATCAATATTCATGAAAAGGTTTGCTCTTTTTGTTTTTTTGAGGTGGAAAATGCTGAACATGTCTTTTTCCATTGTTCCAAATCTATTTTGGTGTGGAAGTTTATGGGAAATTGGTTGGGAGTTCCAGAGATTTACATTGGCGATATTTTGAATCACTTATCAACTTGGGTAGCCGGATGTGTTAGGAAAAATTTTAGTGTGAGCATTGTTGTAGGATTGTGGCTGACCGTATGTTGGGCCATTTGGTCGTCTAGAAACAACATCATGTTTAGAGATGAATTTTGGAATCTAGATACGATCTCTGATCGTGTCATAATTTTTTCTTGGTGGTGGATTGGTAAGAAACACAAAAACGCATTTAATTGTAACTACTACGAATGGGTTAATGTCCCTTGTGATTTTTGTAGGTCTTGATTTTAGTTAGAAGCCTTTTGATGTATACGGATTTGGATACCCTTTTGTATCCTTGACATATAACACATATTTTTGCTTATTAAAAAAATCTATATCTACTTATATGATAGTCATAGGTAATTTAGATTTTGAATTAGTTGCAAAATATTTAGAAGGGTGAAGTTTTTCTCTACCACTTATATATGTGGTGGTTATATAAAAAAGGTGAAGATTAGAATGAAAAGTTATAATTTAGATTGTACTTCACATGAATTAGTTCTTCCCTATATTCTTTCTCTAGGTATTCATTTACCTTAAGTGTATTTTAATATTAGAATGAAAAGTTATAATTTATAGACTAAAATTTACGATGGTCTTAGGTAATTATTTGGAGGCAAAGAATAACATCCTATTTAACGATGGATTTTGTGATATCAATGCCATTTTTAGTGCTGTTGTAAGTACTTCTTGGCTTTGGATGGTTCTTGGCAATCGTACTAGGCGGAAGTGCAGCCTTTACCACTGGACCAAATTCCCTTTTGACTTTTTATAGTTGTTCTGTCATTGTTGGTGGTGGTGTTGTCGGGTGTTTCTTTGTATTTTCCGTATTGTCGGATTGTTTGTACTCTCCTTGGATTGTATGGTTGTTTCCTTAATTTCTTATTAATGAAAGTGCTTATAAAAAAAACTATGATCAATGAATTTTCTGAATTTTCCTTTGGTGTATTTCTTATATACGTTGATTAGTAAAATTATTAAACTCTTTGTAAAAGAGAAGTGTTCTTATATAAAAATCAATATTACCATTTTTATGGTTTACCATTCATGTATTTTGTCAATATATATTTAATATGAAAATTACAATCAACGTTTATTTATTACAAAGAGAATATTTAAAATGAATATTTAATTTATTCATGAATTTTATAATCGTACTATTATTGAAATTATCGTGAAAGTTATTTATTCAACTTATCAGAAAATTTTCACGTTGTCAATAACTAGACAATATTCCTCCTTTTTAAAGAGTCATTAATTTATATAAATAAATAATAATATGAAAAATACCATATTTTTTAATGTAAGAAAATGCTTTTACAATTCTTCCTCAATATAAATACTAAAATATAAAAAATAAAATATAATTATTTTGAATTAAAAACATCTTAACACAAAATTCTTACGATAATATATTTTTAAAAGAAATTTAGTAGTATTAAAAAACCCATAAATATTCTAAATAAATTATCTACATTTAATTTTGAATATATATTCAAAAAACCTATAAATTCAAAAACAAATTAGTAATATTAAAAAACCCTTAAAACTATCTCTCAAACTCTCTACCACTTGGAAGATACCATTCTGAATATATATTCCCTAGAGTACTCCTGTTCTTCTAAGATGTTCTAGTGACCTTAGAAGTTGAACATTGATGCACGACTTCACTTCCAGATCTTATGTCATATATGCAACACAATCGTCCTTCCACCTTCACAGCATGGA
Source organism: Lathyrus tuberosus (assembly GCA_022829125.1). Taxonomy (NCBI): domain Eukaryota; kingdom Viridiplantae; phylum Streptophyta; class Magnoliopsida; order Fabales; family Fabaceae; genus Lathyrus; species Lathyrus tuberosus. Next base: position 4,400,264 of record JALAZF010000349.1, read on the forward strand.
ATTACTTACAATACCTATTCAATATCACTGGGTCAATCTCGTTCTACTGGAAGATTTCCATATTTCTCAAACCCCGACAAATTCATTTGATAGAAATCGTCAAATTCCCGAGCCCATTAGCACTACAGGATTGCTTGAACCATACACAACCCTTCAATTCCACGCTACTAAAATCACACCTCCTACTAAGACATCAACTAAGTCAACCGGTTCTCCTTACTTTCAAACTCTTGACTTGGGCCTACTCCCAAAGTATAAGGTTGACTAAACTTCAGAGTCCTTGTGGTCGCTCAACCGAGATCCTACCTACCACGCACATAGAACTAGGCAAATCAGAGCCAATACTTCATACACTAATATTAAGAATCATCTTGGTTAAAAAGACATATGTGGTCGGAATAGGTTTACTTATGACGTTTCAAGGCTAGGTTGAGAATCGACCTGCTCTGATACTAGTTGTAACAACCCGTATAATATATATCTAGAATAATAGCATACAAGTGTTAATTCTTGGTACTGATACAACACAAGTGCCTAACGACATCATTATTTACACATGTCCAAACAAAAAAGAAACATCTATGGCACATGTTATACAATATTTCCTAAAATAAAACTATGAGATATATGCAATATCTTCATTGCACACAATCAACGGTGGAAGATCACACTAATATGTATCCTTTGAAACATCAACGGACACCTTATTTTGCATATAACCTACAAACAACACCTGAAAAGCAACAACTATATTGAGGTGAAATAATAATCTCAGTGAGTTCCCTATCTTATGTAGAGAAATCTTTAACGTTTTTTGATAAAAAATATTTTTGTTTAGAAAGATTAAATAGTGCTTTTTATTAATATATTTTTAATTTTCAAAATATTAAAACAACAAAAAATTATATTTGAACAATTTGTCTAAGATAGTAATTAATTGTTAGGTTAATATATTTTTTACTATAACTACTTTGAGATTAAAAACATTTCTTTTAAGTGTAATTTTTTTTTTTTTTATGATTTCAAAAAAATACAATTTCAATTTTAGTGTTTAGGAAAATATAAATAGTTGAAATATTGGTTGTCTTGTTCGTTCACTTTTGTTAAAAATGAGATTTAATTTGTCTCTGTCAAAGTTTGAACTCGTGACCTCCAATAGAGAATAAATATTATATTTGTCTATTTGGAAAATAAAAATAAGATTTCGAATGTGTCACATGGCCTTATGGGGTGATGTGACATAAATGAAATAGAAATATTATCATATAATATGTCGCTTCAATTTTAATATATTATATAAAAGTGAATAGAGTATTACCATAAATCTAGTTTAATACCTCTGTGCCCCCATTAGATCGTCCCACTCCTTGCAGGTATACCACACACACATTAAGCGAAACATTCAACAATGTACCAGGTTCATTAGATGCTTTATTCGATTCTTTCTTCGCTTGATAACCATTTCGTTTCGTCCCTGACCTGTTTCCCGAGTAGATACTGGGTGAGTTCTTCTCTATCTTTGGCTTAAATTCCTGGCTATAGGGCTTAGGGGCCTCGGTAGGGAAGTGTCGTCATCTGGGTTTTACTGGGTTGCGGGTTGGTGGCCGTCGTTTCTCTGGTTGGGTTATCTTTGTTGAGGCTCAGTGTGGTATGGCATCTCAGAACAACAAGGGGGAGATAGAGGGGTTTGGACTGAGGTGGGTAAGAAGAGGAATCGCTTAAGTCGAAATGCTTCTATTGGCAGAATGTCTATTTGGAAGAGAAACAAAGGTAAGATTACAGATTCGGACTTACAAGAATCATCTTCTTTTTTCTTTACTCGGTTTCCAGATTCATATGAAGCGAAACAGATGTACGAGGTTTTTAAGGAGTTTGGGACTATATTAGAAGTGTTCATCCCGGGAAGGCTTGATGTATTCATTAGGTATAAAAGAGTAGAGGACGAACATCTTCTTGACATTAATTTAGACAAGGTGATCATTAATGGCACAAAGATTTTTGCCAATCTACCCAGATTTAGGAGAGAACCTAAGGTTGGTGCAGGTATTGGTCTTGAAGATCGTAAGAATGAGGATTTGAGGAGGGTAGAAGGATCATCAATCAGAAAAGTCAAGAGGAGTGGTTTAGTTACTAATGTGTCCTTTGCTCAGGCTGCTAGAAGACATAATGATTGGAATGTAATCAAGAAACCAAAACAAGAATTTATGGGGGATAAGCCTAATTTCGCCCATCTGAGTTTTGAGGTTTATGAAGAAGAAATGGAAAGGTTTAGGCAGGCTTTTACCGGGGTTTTGGAGAAACCTAGTTCTGCGATGAAAGTTGCGGAAGCATTTCAAATGGAAAGTTGTCGCTCCCAGGATTTTCATCCAGGTACAAATGCGAGAGTGGCGCGGAAAAATAGAGTCGCCAGCCATGTAAATTTAACCCAAGAGAGGGAAAGGGAACACCGCATAAACCTGAGGAAGAGGGAAAGGAATGGTCATCGCAACCATAACCTGGGTTCGGGAGTCGGTTACGCGAGGGGAAGGTGTTAGCACCCCACGCGTCCATCGTACTCGATGGGATCCACGCTTGTTGTCTATTCTAAGGGTGAGTTATACTATCATCTAGGGTTGTGCTAAGACGGAGAGGGGAAAACAAAGACAGACTCGGTAGGACATCGACGTCCTAGGCCTACGTACCCCCTCTGTGCAATGGGGAATTCAGAGTCAACGTAGTTCGGACCAAGTTCTTTTTGTGTTTTTTATGAGCGACGTTAAGTTCGCATCCGGCAGTTAGGGTCGATGCCTGTTTGCGTCTCAGACGAAAAGTAACGTGCCTTTTTTGAAAATAGCTTTTAGTTTGACAATCCCGAAGGACAAAAAGGTTTGAAGTTTGTTTGTATTTTTTAAGACAGAAGTGACTTGAGTTAGTTCATAACATGCATTGCACCAAAGTCTAGGGCACAGGGGCGAATACTTAACGCATCGTCCCAAGACAGGACGCTCGCTAAGCACTCTAGAAAGATGAGAGGAATCCCCTCATTTCTCATTCCCCACGCTTAAGGCTCGTGCGCAATACACTTTATACTTATTACGTGTTTTCAAGAAGTTTGAGATGAGAAGAGAATACACAAGGGTAACTCTAAAGGGAACTAAGAGTCTTAAAGTTATCATGCATGGGTTACCTACGGTTAGTGAGGTTTGACGACAACCTAAGCCTAAAGAAAAGAAAAGATGAGAGATGGAAAGAGTGAGAGTGACCATGGATACTTATCCATACCCTCAAATGACTTACCTTAGTCCTTGCATAAAAGGTTAGTGAGAAACAGACACAAATAATATCAAAGCATATGAAAACCAAACAATGGCATATAATAGTAATCCAAACATGAATTAAGAAGTCAAATAAACAACTCCAAGAAAATGGCACAAGTGCCTTTCCAAACAGATAATCAGACAAGATAAAGGATGCATACAAGGAAATCTCACACAATGGGCCATTAAACAAATAGTAAAGCAAATTCTAAGATCACCAAATTAAATATAAAGGTTGCTCAACCAGAGACAAACCAAAAACCAAAAACCCTGCAAAAAATCAAGATGTTAGCCACTTAAACAAATAGGCAAAGCTCAGGTGAGAACTAGGGTTCAATGCGCAAAAAGTGGACCAGAATGTAATATGAAATAATAATTAAAAATGATAGAAAAATATTTTAATGCATTTTAGAATGTTAGTGAATGAATGCAAAAGGAACGGATTAAAAATATTTTATGGATGCAGAGAAATAAAATAAACAAAATTAGATATGCATGATGTGGATAATTCAAAAAGAAAATGAATAAATATTTAATTTAGATGATAAAAAATAAAATAAAAATAAAAAATAAAATTTTTGAAAATTTTATAAAATGATGAAAAGTATGCATGAATTTTATTGGGATTTTTTAATGCAATTATGTATTTTTAAAAATTAAAAATGAAAATGCAATGAATTAAATAAAAATAAAATGAATTGAAAATGCATGGGGGTGCAACGAGTAGGAAAAATGCATTGGGAATGATATGGGCTGAAGAGTGGGGGGTACGAATAGCAGCCCAACCCATCAGCGAAAAAAATAAAATAAAAAGAATAAGGGTGGGCCTCAGTCAACTAGGTTGACTGCTTACCTGCCTTTGGATCAATCCTGCGTCTCAAAACAAGTCAAACCAAACGTAAAGTAATTAAGATAAAGGGCCACGATTAGAAATACACGATAGCAATGATACGCACGCACGCACACAATTGTCCAGCCTACCATATGATGCCCATGTGCCAGGCACATGTTATTTTAATGTGTTGTCCCATTGTCAGCTGTGTGATTTGATCAACGCATATGGTTAAGTCAACTAAACAAAAAGTAAGCCAAAGGAAATAACCTGGTTGGTGGAACACGATAGTTATCATGAGGTAAATAACACACGATCAATAATTAAAAATCAGAAAAAAAATAAAAGAAAATAACATGTGGCAGCATCGTGGCCATTGGATCGTGAGAATGAAGGGCCAGGATTATGTCTTCTCCGTCCAGCCACCCTGCCTCGTCGGACCGCCACAGTCGCCGGAACCCTAGTTCCGGCCGCCACCTGCAATCAAAAACCTGCCCAGAAAATGCAAGGGGGTACACTATTCGACGCAGAATTTCGTCAGGAATTCAAATACGCAATCAAAAAAATGAAATAACCAAGGCATAACGAAAAACGAAGAGAAATATGTTAGGGCACAAGACTTTAAATCATCATTACAAGCAAACCACATGTCCAAACACAACAAAAACTATATCAGGATGATCAGCAGACATCACACAACATTTGTAACGCCCCATATATATAATACTTGCGTCAAATCACATATTATACATGAGGTTCACTTGTGGTACTGAAATATAATAAGTTCCTAGTTATCACATTATACACATAAATGCCTCTAAAACAAAACACTAAAAGTCTAAGGCATTACATATACAAGATGTTCCAAAATGATAAAAACTAAGAACTAGATCAACACAATGATCTTAAAACATAACGCCGTAGCGGAAGCCATGCCATCACAAAAGCGACGATCCGTAAGGAAAGTCAAATAACCTTGTCCTTACCCTTCGCCGAACCTGCAGAACCTGTGATGTAAACAACAACAGTGGGGTGAGATACATCAAATCTCAGTGAGTTCCCTATCTTAAAGTCCTCTCGGCTTTACAAGATTCTAAATTAACCTAACTCATGTCAAAGGGGAAAGGGGAAATACCATGAGTACACACACACAAGTAACCATCACGGTGAGTCTGTAAACTCACACTAGTACCGAAGTACCTCCTAAGCCTGTAAACTCAAGGATTCACAATCAATAACCAATACCAAGGCATCCCATATTCCCGCCCACTTCTACGTCTAGAAGACGACCCGAGTCATGGATCCTTGTAGCTACTTGACATACGAATTGGATTCGGGATCACCGGTCCGTACACCGTGATCCGTCACTTCTCACGGCCAGTACACCGTCACAAGTCTCTTTACCCGTAGGCTCTAATCGTACTCACTACGGGAAATTAAACCTGCCAAGTAGTTATGCATAACGTTTCAGAGGAGGTGCTCGAGTCTCATGAAACTACACCGCAAGAAACAGTGGTTATGATTGAAATGCACACGCCTCGGCCTTTCATGCACGAGCGTTGCCACATATGGGAAAATCACCCTCCCGACACAGTTATGGTAATAATCCTCACTCTGCCTATTCCATAGTTTAACATGCATACATTGTCAATAACAATTACACACATTTAACAGATAAAAGTCGACAAAATGACACTATTTCAGAAATCCCGACATAATTAAATCGGCCGACAATCTTAAAACCATTGTAATAAGGAAGTACATTTTATTATCTTTCCAACGATACCGAAAATGTTCCAATCCGAGTTACGTACAAAAAGTTACGGCATTGGAAACAAACGATCGAAAAAATAATCACAATAGCAGAATTTCTGCAATTCTCCTGGCCATACGCGTACTGGCCTAACCCATACGCGTATTGCCCATCTGGCTCGCCCAGCGATATGCGTATTGCCCAAGGTCATACGCGTATGGGCAGAGGCTATTTTCCTTCAGAAATTCCCTTTTAAAAGTCCAATACGCGTACCACCATGTCTCATACGCGTATTGCCTTGTCCATACGCGTAAGACCCCATTTCCTTCATACCCATACGCGTATTGCCCTACTCAATACGCGTATGGCCCTGCGTGAGACGCATATGGGCAGTTTGAACCCAGAATTTTCCTGCAGAATTGTCTGCTACGGGTTGATCCAATTCAACCCCAAAATCCCATTTTTTCCAATCTAAAATTCATCAAAACATGCTATAATTCACACAACCAGTATAACATATAATCAATTTAGTGAATTTCAGTAATTAAATGATGATTCTATTGAAAAATTCACATTTTCTACAATACCCACTTAACTCTAAAACTCAACCAAACCTTAAATCTAAAGGGTCTAACTAGAACCCACCTGGATTACTAGATGAGGAGGTTGAAGCTGAGATGAATAGATGAAGAACAGATGATTGTTGATGATCTTGAGCTTTTGGGAATTTTCCTCTCCTTTTCCTTCTCCTTCCTTTCCTTCTCTTTTCTAACTTTGTTTGTTTTCCAAATGAAGTGGAAAGAAAATAGATAGTATAGAAAATTACCATTATTAGTAATACTACTAAATATCCAAATTAGCACAAAAGCATCAGTTAATAAAAACTCAACGTTAAATACTATTAATTTAATCAACTCTGAGTTCTTAGTTTACTCTAATTATTTTATCAAATAATTGCTCAGAGTACTCCGGAACCCAGTTGATCATAATAATATTAACCAGAGCGTTTATAAATTTACGGGGTATTACATCCTCCCCCCCTTAAATAGAAATTCGTCCTCGAATTTAGAAGATTACCTGAACAGATGCGGATAAGAATCTCGCATCCGACTCTAGTTCCCAAGTAGCATCACCCGGATGCGTCATATCTCATTGCACCTTAACAAGAGGAATGTCTTTGTTCATTAACACTTTTGTTTCTCTTCCCACAATACAACTCGGTTGTGGTTTATAATGTCAAATCCGCTTCTATTCCCACGGATTCTGGTAGAATTGGTTGAAGAGGATCAGGAATAAACTTACGGAGCTGAGATACATGAAAAACATCATGCATTTCAGATAGAGAGGGTGGTAAGGCTAATCTATAAGCAACTTCCCCAATCCTTTCTAAAACTTGATACGGTCCCACGTATCTCGGACTTAATTTCCGTGATTTAAATGGTCCTTTCAATCTCAATCTCGGAGTAACCTTCAAAAATACATGATCACCCTCATCAAACTCCAACGGTCTCCTACGGTTGTCCACATAGCTTTTTTTTTTTTGACGGTCTTGGGCTTGTTTAATCTTTTCCCAAATCATTCTAATCCTTTCTGTGGTCTCGTGAATAATCTCGGGTCCCAAAATTCTATCATCGCAAACCTCCGTCCATTAAACTTCCTACCATATAACGCCTCATAGGGTACCATACCAATACTTGCATGATAACTGCTATTATAAGAGAATTCGATCAACGGCAAAAGTTCTCTCCAATTTCCCCCACTTTCCAGCACACACGCTCTTAACATGTCTTCCATGGTCTGTATTGTTCGTTCCGTCTGACCGTCTGTCTGCGGATGGTTCGACGTACTCAAACACAATCTCGTTCCCATGGCTTGTTGAAAAGCTCTCCAAAATCTGGAGGTAAATTTTTGGATCTCTATCCGAAACAATACTAGTAGGAAGACCATGCGATCTTACTATCTCTAAAATGAACAACCTTGCGAGATGACTCGCCTTGTAGGTAGTCTTCACAGTTAAGAAATGCGTGGATTTCTTTAACCGATCCACAATTACCCAAATTGAATCATAACGACCTTGCGCACGAGGTAATCCCTCTGCGAAGTCCATCGAAATACTATCCCATTTCCTCAATGGAATTTCTAAAGGTTGCAGCAAGCCACCCGGCCTTTGGTGCTCAATCTTCACCTGTTGACACACCGCACATTCTGATACATACATCTTTGAAGCACCAGGATGTATAGTAAAAGTACCCTTATGCGCTTCTTCCAAAATATTTCGTTTTAACACAGTATTATCAGAAACACAAATCCTTTGGTTAAACAAAATGACTCTGTCGGTGGTTCGCACAAAACCCGGTTGAGTCAACAATTCCTGTAACTTCTCATCTAACTCTTGCTCTTGTTGGATTCCTTCCCTGAGAGTAGAGATGATATTCAAATTCCCATAACCACACAATCAGGAGTCCAGTTAAATTGAAGATTTAGATCCCTTAACTTTCCCACAACGAATACTCCATCCACCTTCTTTGTCGCATATTCAACTCCTTTTTACCAAATAAATACTTTAAGCTCTTGTGGTCACTAAAAAAACTCCCAATTAATCACTGCTTCTACCTTCGACGGATCTACTGCCACACCACCTTGAGATATAACATGTCCAAGAAAATTAACTTCCGACATCCAAAACTCACATTTGCTCAACTTAGCAAAAAGTTGTTTCTCTTGCAATACCGATAAGAAAATCTTCAGATGTTCTCCGAGCTCTTGTGGAGTACGAGAATAAATAAGAATGTCGTCAATAAAGATTACCACAAGTTGGTCCAAGTAAGCCTGAAATATTCGATTCATGCAATCCATAAAAAGAGCTGGAGCATTAGCCACACCGAAAGGCATTACTAAGAATTCGTAATGACCATAACGGGGTCAAAACGCAGTCTTTGGCACATCGGAACTCTTCACTCTGATCTGATGATAACCCGACCGTAAATCAATCTTCGAGAACAGACAGGCTCCTTTCAATTGATCTAACAAGTCGTATATCCTGGGTAAGGGGTACTTATTCTTAATGGTGACTTTATTCAACTTACGATAATCAATGCACAAACGCATTCCCCTTTCTTTCTTCTTTACCAATCAACACTGGAGCTCCCCAAGGTGAAACACTAGGTCTAACAAAATGCTTAGACCTCAAGTCTTCCAATTGGTCCTTTAATTCTCTTAATTCAGCAGTGCCATCCGATAAGGAGAAACAGATATAGGAGCCGTTCCCGGTACCAGGTCAATAGAGAACTCAACTTCTCTCTCCGGAGGAAGAGAAGTAACATCCTCGGGAAAAACTTCAGGAAACTCACACACTATGGGAAAACTCAGAACCTGCTGTTTATTACTCCATTTTTTTTTGTAAGAACCAAAAGAACAGACTTTTCTTCCTCAATCAAGAAATTAATCATTCCGACCGTACCTTCTAAAATGGTAGTTAACACATCCTTGTAAGTAGCTTCTTCGGACAGAATAATGATCAGTTTTTCCTCACACCCAATAAACACAGAATTAGCGGAGAGCCAATCCATTCCCAGAACAACATCCACTTTCTTAAGCGGTAAACAGATAAGGTCAATCCGGAAAACTCTTTCATTCACCGATAAAACACAATTTTCACACATCAACGGTGTTTCTACAATCTCATCCATGGCAGTAGTAACCACCATAGGATGAAACAGGGAATAGTTTGCAACCCAAGTCGCTTCACGCAACACGTGGACACAAAAGAATGCGTTGCCCCACAATCAAATAAAACAAAACAAGGTTGTCCATTACGAAACACGTAACCGAAATTCTAGGGTCATCGCCTTTTGCTTCCTTCCCTTGCGTCTGATTCCTATTCTGAGGACAATCCCTCGCCATGTGTCCCACCTTCCGACATCGATAACACTTCACCCCTTCGAAATGGCATCTACCACCATGCCTCTTCCCACAAAAATGGCACACAGAAGGTGCGCTAGATCTAGAACCCTAAATTTGTTTCCCTTTGGAAGACTGTTGCCTAAACCGTTGAATTTCAGGCTCTCTTCGGATTCTCAAAGAACTAGGAAGGTACCTTTCAATAAAAATAGCCCTGAACTGCTCCCACAATTTAGGTACACCCTGCATAGACATAAAAGCTGAAGCAACATCCCACCATCTTTCAGCAGGACCTCTCAGTGAGTGAGAAGCTAACACTACCTTGTTCTCCTCACTACAGTAAATTATCAGAAAGATTCTCTCCATGCCAGCAATCCAGTCATGAGCTTTCACAGGATCTAATCCGCCATGAAATTCTGGAGGATTCATGCGGATGAAATCCCGAAAACTCCCACCTACAACCTCTGGAACAACCACCCGAGGATGAAGACCTCCATTCATCCGTTGCACCATATGTTCCATGAACTGGTTCTGCCGCCGTTGCAGCTGTTGCACAAACTGATACAAAGGAGCATTCTCATCGCCGCCTCGCGGATTCGTCCCAGCTGGAGGATTTGTGGGTCTACCACGATTGCTTCTGCGTCCGCCAACCATGTTCCTAAACGTCATACAGATAGGATTAAGTTGATCAGGCTCAATACCATAAATATAACACTTAAGACCAATAGCGACATAACACATATGAAACAGAAAGAAACACTTATTCTATTCCATGGCTAGGTCTAGGATACGACATGCTCTGATACCAACTGTAACGCCCTATATATATAATACTTGCGTCAAATCACATATTATACATGAGGTTCACTTGTGGTACTGAAATATAATAAGTTCCTAGTTAACACATTATACACATAAATGCCTCTAAAACAAAACACTAAAAGTCTAAGGCATTACATATACAAGATGTTCCAAAATGATAAAAACTAAGAACTAGATCAACACAATGATCTTAAAACATAACGCCATAGCGGAAGCCATGCCATCACAAAAGCGACGATCCGTAAGGAAAGTCAAATAACCTTGTCCTTACCCTTCGCCGAACCTGCAGAACCTGTGATGTAAACAACAACAGTGGGGTGAGATACATCAAACTCAGTGAGTTCCCTATCTTAAAGTCCTCTCGGCTTTACAAGGTTCTAAATAAACCTAACTCATGTCAAAGGGGAAAGGGGAAATACCATGAGTACACACACACAAGTAACCATCACGGTGAGTCTGTAAACTCACACTAGTACCGAAGTACCTCCTGAGCCTGTAAACTCAAGGATTCACAATCAATAACCAATACCAAGGCATCCCCTATTCCCGTCCGCTTCTACGTCTAGAAGACGACCCGAGTCATGGATCCTTGTAGCTACTTGGCATACGAATTGGATTCGGGATCACCGGTCCGTACACCGTGATCCGTCACTTCTCACGGCCAGTACACCGTCACAAGTCTCTTTACCCGTAGGCTCCAATCGTACTCACTACGGGAAATCAAACCTGCCAAGTAGTTGTGCATAACGTTTCAGAGGAGGTGCTCGAGTCTCATGAAACTACACCGCAAGAAACAGTGGTTATGATTGAAATGCACACGCCTCGGCCTTTCATGCACGAGCCTTGCCACATATGGGAAAATCACCCTCCTGACACAGTTATGGTAATAATCCTCACTCTGCCTATTCCTTATTTTAACATGCATACATTGTCAATAACGATTACACACATTTAACAGATAAAAGTCGACAAAATGACACTATTTCAGAAATCTCGACATAATTAAATCGGCCGACAATCTTAAAACCATTGTAATAAGGAAGTACATTTTATTATCTTTCCAACGATACCGAAAATGTTCCAATCCGAGTTACGTACAAAAAGTTACGGCATTGGAAACAAACGATCGGAAAAATAATCACAACAGCAGAATTTCTGCAATTCTCCTGGCCATACGCGTATTGCCCACCTGGCTCGCCCAGCCATACGCGTATTGCCCAAGGTCATATGTAACACTCCAATTCCCATCGCGAATAAATAATACATAAATAAAATCAGAGTAACTAAAAATTTATTTTTTCCGACAGAAACAAGGATGTCACATTTAAATAAACAAAACATCATCCCTGCTCATATATTTGATACATAGCATAAAATAGAGTCCCCTCAAAGGGGAAACTTTTTCCATAAAAAAAGAAATGTCAATTATGGAATAAAGCGGAAGATCCATAACCGACTTGTTTTACAAAATAAATGGTTTATAACGTCAAAGTACACATACACAAGTAATACAAAAATATATTCCACAATTATATACATATATAACATAATCATTCCCCGACTCCCGTGCTACGTATCAGAGCAGACACCAAGACCTAAGCAAACGAAGATCTAACTCTTCCACTTGCCTCCACGCCTCTAAAGCTGACAATCTGCACTATGCCATAAAAAGCATATTCCAGCAGAAGGGTGAGAAATAACAACTAAAATCAAGATTGCATAATAATATGCAAACACATATAAATTCACATGCATAGCTATTCTCACCACACACATCACCTACTAATACATATAACATATTTCTAACATTCCAACAAATTTCTAACATTCCAACAACATAGCATATATCAATTATTCCAACATAAGGCACACCAAGGTTATGACATATGGAAACACACCACCACACCACATATTTTCACACATAGCATATCTTCCATAAACAAGACATTTATCACGTATGCACATCAATTACCAATGTTATCACAATCTCAACACATAACAAATCAATGCACAATTTTACCACACATAATCAGTCAAATCATGATTTATCACACATAATGCATCCATGATTTATGCAAATGCACAGAGACCGACACAACGACTCTACGCAAATGCCATGCGGTACCGACTTCCAATGTTTCTCATGTCTCATCATCAGTTCACTCAGGAACTATTGGAACCATCGCTCGTTACTTAGGATCACTCAAGTAACACCCCGTCAGGCCTACGATGTTCACCCGTCGCTTTAGGTCCTCTTAGTATAAGGCGCATGATGTTTATGGATTGCTTTAGGTCCTCTCGGTATAAGGCGCACAATCCGATCGCTTTAGGTCCTCTTAATATAAGGCGCACGATCGTCTATAATCACCGCTTTAGGTCCTCTCGGCATAAGGCGCATGATGTCATAGCGGATTCCCTCTGGAACCAAACCGTCACTCAGGACGTTACAACAATGCATATCATGATGCTTGGCATACAATGACTCATGACATTTAATATGCACACATATACACATCCATAATCATGCATAAATCAACAATCACCACACATCGTATTTTCTTGCCGTAAGGCCACCAATCATCATCACAACAATTATCACGTGCATTTTCATTTCACAATAGCACACAAGTCATACAATATCCATATCAACAACACATTGCATATGCACATCAAGTTCACCCAATGACAACGACAAAAGTCGACAAATCAATACCATTCAAATATCATACATCCATCACCAATCCGTATCAATCATGCACAACATTTCATCACATATATTCGCGCCATATAACAGCACACTAGCTATACGTTACATATCAAAAGCATATAGCATGATATCACATAAATCGCACACAAATACGACGGGAAAAGTCGACAAAACGACACGTTTCCAAAACCACGACTTAAATAAATCAGCCACTAATCCCAAAACCATTTTTACAAGAAAGAACATTTCATAAGCTTTCCAACGCTTCGAACGGGGACCAAAACGGACTTACGGATCAAATGTTATGAATTTTTGAAGTTTCTTAAACTTTTCATTTTGCCCAGACCTGCGCGCTGAGCGCGAAACCTGCTAAAACTCAGCCTTAAAAACACCATTTTTAGACTTCCGGACATCCGTTTTAGATTCCGTAAAAAGCTGCGATCTCAGAATTCGACGTACTACAATATTTTCACTATTAAAAGCCATCCAACACATTTTTTCCATTTTTGACATATTTAAAAAAACATAATTTTATCATTGAATTCTAAATTCGAACTCGATCGAAACCGCGGGAAAACACGCAAACCACCATTCTCGATTAAACCCAAACCTTACCCGACTACACTACACAACTTATTCCGAATTTCAACCATGGAAACATCGATTTCCACTCAATTTACCATTAATGCCCTAAACTCCAATTCTTGATAACTCGACACAAAACCCCTCAAATCTCACCAACATGCCTTTTCGATGAAACCCACTCCTCGCTCGACTATTCTACGCGAACAGTTCCGAAATCTAACCGCGAAAACATCAATTTCTATCAATTGTTCACAATTCTAACCAAATGGAAAACATACATTTTTCAACCAAACAAACACATACATATACATATACAATCGAAATATAATTGAAACTTCTCACCCTTACCCGATTAATCGAAGTCCAAGCATTGGTTTTTTGATGATTTTCCACTTCTCCCTCTTTTTCTTCTTCTCTTCCTTTCTCTCTTCTCCTTTCCCTTCTTTCTATTTTCTTTCTCTCTTTTTCTCTCTATCTCTTTCTATTTATATATAAAACATAAAACTTACCCAAGCAAAAGACCAAAATACCCCTCAGCTCAAATATCTCGCAAACGCTCTCAAAATGCGATAAAACATAAACATACTGACGAAATATATTTCGGGAAATAAAAGTTGAAATGAAATTATAATTAAATGCAATTATTTTATCTATCAGAGAAATTGACCAATTAACTCAATTAGCAGGTAAAATACAATAAATTCAAACATTCCACAAAATTCACATAAATGAAATAAATAAATACAATTAAACAAATCGGGGCGTTACAACTCTCCCCCACTTAGACATTTTCGTACTCGAAAATACAACTGAGGCGAACGACTCCGGATACGGCTCTCGCATCCGACTAACCAACTAACATGCCAACACTAGGCACACCACGAATAACACAACTGACCGACCACCTTGCTAACAACAGCTACGAGAACGACACGACAACGATGACAACTACAACGACAAGATGCAAAGCCCATACAATGCACCTGACGACTAACTCACGACTCAAAGAATACACAAGTTACGAACACACACGTTCACTCTTGAACCAAAACACAACAAGATCGTTACCATTACCATAGGTAACACTCTTCTAATTCACCACAAGGAATTAGCCACTCTCCCTAGAGCCAACACGATAGAAACGAGGCAACAACACACACAAGAACACAAGTTCCACGACACAACATCGATTCCACAACCTCTACAAAACCAGGATACCGACATCCTTGTCACCCAACCTTATTACAACAATGCTACGATTCGAAATCGAACATACAACCAAAACCACCATCTACATAGTAGCTTCTGAATAATATTCAAACCTTTCACCTAACTCTTCCATTCTGAAACGTCAAATGGTCTCATCATCCTACCGTTCAACCTTTGAACTCTTGCAAGTCACACACGCATATACGAATGATGCCACGTCCACTTTCGCTGCGTACTCTGATTACTCGTAACCATCAAACTACCAATTCCACGTCCAAAGTCTAACTCTTTCCCATATTCGCCAAAACTCACTGTTCACTTTTAATATTCCCCACTTCACACCATCAGATGTCAATTCACACACCAACCCAAATCTCTAAATTCTCCCAAAAGTTCCCACTCTTTAACCATCAAAACAGACATGTATAAAAACATTCGACTTAACTCATCACAAATTCCAACCATCCTCGCTGTCTCGTACTATATTCCTTTCGACCAAACAGGTACTCTAAACTCTCGCGATGACCGAATAATTCGAAACTAGAACCATACAGATAATACCTCCAAATATTCCAACACATTACAACCGCAACCCATTCAAAATCCAGAATAGTATAGATCCTTCTATGAATCCTCAATGGTTGTAAAGCATAAGCCACGACTTTACTCTCTTGCATTAACACACTGCCTAAACTCCTCAAAGACGCATCCCACTACTTCACAAACAGTTTATCAGGATCACACAGAATCAAAACTGAAGCCGTAGATAATTTCTACTTTAACCCTCTCAAACTTCCCCCACAATGAATATCCAAAGCAAAAACTTACCCTTTGCAAGTCAACCGAAGTAACGAAAACGCTATCTTGGAAAAACCTTCCATAACCTCCGGTAATAACCAACTAAAGTCCAAAAAGTTTCTAATCACCCTAACCGACTTCGGAGCCTCTCAATGTAGAACTACCTCCACTCTCGATGGATCCATAACAATATCATTACCTGAAATAACATATCCATGAAAACTAACCTTTTTCAACCAAAATTCTCACTTGAAAAACTTAGCATAACACTTCGTCTCTTTTCAACACTTGTAATCCAATTATCAAACACACTACTTGTTCTTCCTCTGAATTTATAACAGATCCGAATATTCTCAATTAAAATCACTACGACCTTATCCACAGTCACGACACCATCAAATCGGCCACTAAATCTCAACACCGTTTATATAAGAAAGAACATCTCAATCCGAGTTAGGAATCCAAAGTTATGGATTTAGAGAAAAAAAAACTCAAGTTTAAATTTTTTTTTTTGCAAGTCGCGCTAAGCGGGATCTGTCCCGCGCTGAGCGCGCTCCTCACTGCCCGGAGAGGTTCAAAATTCTGCAAACCACGCTGAGCGGGCATATGCGCGCTGAGCGGGCACTGCGATTTTCAGAAAAAAATAGCCCTTCGACAGTCCTTCCCAAAACTCACCATTTTCATCTCAAATCAGCTCCAACCAACATACCAAATATCAACAACCCACCAAAAGGAACTCTTAATATCAATATTGCATCCGCACATAAGGGTTTTCTCAAGATTTCCATTAATGCTCGAAAACTCCAAAGACTCCAAACCTCACCAGAACTCTAAGTTTCACTTTCCAAAGTCTCAATACCATTATACACCTCATGCTTGTTATTCCGCTCAATCATTCTTCCTTTTTGTTACTTACAATGCTAGAGCTCTCCAAGACGACACACTTGGCCTCACAATTCTCCTTTCCAGTAAATCTTCCAACTGCTCTATCAGTCCGGGTACTTCTAATGCTAACATCCAATATTCCATCCAGAAATACATCTGAAAATCACACACAACTTGCAGCCCATCACTGTAGCCTTTTTGCCAATCTCTCTAGAAAACTATCATCACAAACATAACAACATCTTAGTTTCACGTCCTAAAAGTTCTCCCACTTACTTAGCAGATCCAAACCTCAAATCCTCACCTTCGTCCAATTTGAGTTCACACTCTTCTTTCTGAGAACAACCGTTAACGATACCCAATCGTTCCTCTCTCAATGACTTCCCACTGGACCAACATACCAAAACCTCCAATCCGTCTCACCTTCAGATATAAGAATCTTCATCGACCCAACAAAATAATCCGTAATCACTTTCTCAATTCTAAACAATTCATTGAACACACTATCAAGGCCGGAAAGACACGCCTATTCCATCCAACATAATTTCCGTCTGCTATCAACAAGAGATTAAGGGTGATCAGTTCCTCAATTTATCAATAGACAGCCGACAATCATGATGGGGCATAAACCGTCTTTACCAAACTATAATAGCCTTTCTTGCATCCTGTGCACAAACTACCTAAGGCACAAATCCTTAGTTGACATAAACCTTACCTCCGCATTCCCTCCAGAACCGGGAACCACACTGTCCAAACAACACTTATAATCTTACAATTCACAACACACTGAACCAACGCTCCACCTGAAGCAACTTGGAGAAGTACCAGCTTCTCCCCCACTTATCTCAATCTCACGCCTGAAGGCAAAGGATTACCAAAAACCAGAAAGCACTGACAGTGCTTCCACACATATCACGTACTAAGGGACAAACAACAATGACAGTATTCAACTGTCACACCAACTGACTCAACAACATGGCCGGACGGACCGACCTGCTCTGATACCACTAATGTAACACCCCAATTCCCATCGCGAATAAATAATACATAAATAAAATCAGAGTAACTAAAAATTTATTTTTTCCGACAGAAACAAGGATGTCACATTTAAATAAACAAAACATCATCCCTGCTCATATATTTGATACATAGCATAAAATAGAGTACCCTCAAAGGGGAAACTTTTTCCATAAAAAAAGAAATGTCAATTATGGAATAAAGCGGAAGATCCATAACCGACTTGTTTTACAAAATAAATGGTTTATAACGTCAAAGTACACATACACAAGTAATACAAAAATATATTCCACAATTATATACATATATAACATAATCGTTCCCCGACTCCCGTGCTACGTATCAGAGCAGACACCAAGACCTAAGCAAACGAAGATCTAACTCTTCCACTTGCCTCCACGCCTCTAAAGCTGACAATCTGCACTATGCCATAAAAAGCATATTCCAGCAGAAGGGTGAGAAATAACAACTAAAATCAAGATTGCATAATAATATGCAAACACATATAAATTCACATGCATATCTATTCTCACCACACACATCACCTACTAATACATATAACATATTTCTAACATTCCAACAAATTTCTAACATTCCAACAACATAGCATATATCAATTATTCCAACATAAGGCACACCAAGGTTATGACATATGGAAACACACCACCACACCACATATTTTCACACATAGCATATCTTCCATAAACAAGACATTTATCACGTATGCACATCAATTACCAATGTTATCACAATCTCAACACATAACAAATCAATGCACAATTTACCACACATAATCAATCAAATCATGATTTATCACACATAATGCATCCATGATTTATGCAAATGCACAGAGACCGACACAACGACTCTACGCAAATGCCATACGGTACCGACTTCCAATGTTTCTCATGTCTCATCATCAGTTCACTCAGGAACTATTGGAACCATCGCTCGTTACTTAGGATCACTCAAGTAACACCCCGTCGGGCCTACGATATTCACCCGTCGCTTTAAGTCCTCTTGGTATAAGGCGCACGACGTTTATGGATTGCTTTAGGTCCTCTCGGTATAAGGCGCACAATCCGATCGCTTTAGGTCCTCTTAATATAAGGCGCACGATCGTCTATAATCATCGCTTTAGGTCCTCTCGGCATAAGGCGCACGATGTCATAGCGGATTCCCTCTGGAACCAAACCGTCACTCAGGACATTACAACAATGCATATCATGATGCTTGGCATACAATGACTCATGACATTTAATATGCACACATATACACATCCATAATCATGCATAAATCAACAATCACCACACATCGTATTTTCTTGCCGTAAGGCCACCAATCATCATCACAACAATTATCACGTGCATTTTCATTTCACAACAGCACACAAGTCATACAATATCCATATCAATAACACATTGCATATGCACATCAAGTTCACCCAATGACAACGACAAAAGTCGACAAAACAATACCATTCAAATATCATACATCCATCACCAATCCGTATCAATCATGCACAACATTTCATCACATATATTAACGCCATATAACAACACACCAGTTGTACGTTACATATCAAAAGCATATAGCATGATACCACATCAATCGCACACAAATACGACGGGAAAAGTCGACAAAACGACACGTTTCCAAAACCACGACTTAAATAAATCAGCCACTAATCCCAAAACCATTTTTACAAGAAAGAACATTTCATAAGCTTTCCAACGCTTCGAACGGGGACCAAAACGGACTTACGGATCAAAAGTTATGAATTTTTGAAGTTTCTTAAATTTTTCATTTTGCCCAGACCAGCGCGCTGAGCGCGCAGACTGCGCGCTGAGCGCGAAACCTGCTAAAACTCATTCTTAAAAACACCATTTTTAGACTTCCGGACATCCGTTTTTGATTCCGTAAAAAGCTGCGATCTCAGAATTCGACGTACTACAATATTTTCACTATTAAAAGCCATCCAACACATTTTTTCCATTTTTGACATATTTAAAAAAACATAATTTTATCATTGAATTCTAAATTCCAACTCGATCGAAACCGCGGGAAAACACGCAAACCACCATTCCCGATTAAACCCAAACCTTACCCGACAACACTACACAACTTATTCCGAATTTCAACTGTGGAAACATCGATTTCCACTCGATTTACCATTAATGCCCTAAACTCCAATTCTTGATAACTCGACACAAAACCCCTCAAATCTCACCAACATGCCTTTCCGATTAAACCCACTCCTCGCTCGACTATTCTACGCGAACAGTTCCGAAATCTAACCGCGAAAACATCAATTTCTATCAATTATTTACAATTCTAACCAAATGGAAAACATACATTTTTCAACCAAACAAACACATACATATACATATACAATCGAAATATAATTGAAACTTCTCACCCTTACCCGATTAATCGAAGTCCAAGCATTGATTTTTTGATGATTTTTCCTCTTCTCCCTCTTTTTCTTCTTCTCTTCCTTTCTCTCTTCTCCTTTACCTTCTTTCTATTTTCTTTCTCTCTTTTTCTCTCTATCTCTTTCTATTTATATATAAAACATAAAACTTACCCAAGCAAAAGACCAAAATACCCCTCAGCTCAAATATCTCGCAAACGCTCTCAAAATGCGATAAAACATAAACATATTGACGAAATATATTTCGGGAAATAAAAGTTGAAAAGAAATTATAATTAAATGCAATTATTTTATCTATCAGAGAAATTGACCAATTAACTCAATTAGCAGGTAAAATACAATAAATTCAAACATTCCACAAAATTCACATAAATGAAATAAATAAATACAATTAAACAAATCGGGACGTTACATCATACGCGTATGGGCAGAGGCTATTTTCCTTCAGAAATTCCCTTTTAAAAGTCCAATACACGTACCACCATGTCTCATACGCGTATTGCCTTGTCCATATGCATAACACCCCATTTCCTTCATACCCATACGCGTATTGCCCTACTCAATACGCGTATGGCGCTGCGTGATACGCGTATGGCAGTTTGAACCCAGAATTTTCCAGCAGAATTGTCTGCTACGGGTTGATCCGATTCAACCCCAAAATCCCATTTTTTCCAATCTAAAATTCATCAAAACATACTATAATTCACACAACCAGTATAACATATAATCAATTTAGTGAATTTCAGTAATTAAATGATGATTCTATTGAAAAATTTACATTTTCTACAATACCCACTTAACTCTAAAACTCAACCAAACCTTAAATCTAAAGGGTCTAACTAGAACCCACCTGGATTACTAGATGAGGAGGTTGAAGCTGAGATGAATAGATGAAGAACAGATGATTGTTGATGATCTTAAGCTTTTGGGAATTTTCCTCTCCTTTTCCTTCTCATTCCTTTCCTTCTCTTTTCTAACTTTGTTTGTTTTCCAAATGAAGTGGAAAGAAAATAGATAGTATAGAAAATTACCATTATTAGTAATACTACTAAATATCCAAATTAGCTCAAAAGCATCAATTAATAAAAACTCAACGTTAAATACTATTAATTTAATCAACTCTGAGTTCGTCAGTTTACTCTAATTATTTTATCAAATAATTGCTCAGAGTACTCCGGAACCCAGTTGATCATAATAATATTAACCAGAGCGTTTATAAATTTACGGGGTATTACAACATTATGCACGATTAAAATTCAAGTTTTAGGATCACAAAAAAATCCACCAACCTGAGATGGTGCAACTCTAATCTTTGCTTTTGGCTGCGAATGGTGGTTGGGTTGTTTTCTAGAGATCACCAGGAAGAGATTTGTGGAAGAAGTTCATGCAACGACCTTGTGGATGGTGAGATTTGTTGAAGAAAAGCTTTAGGGTTCAAATTCTCCACTCCTCCAAATGTCACGTGCTCTAACCCTAACCAGTGCATGGATGAGTTTAAATAGACTAGTGTTTCTCACTGATGATGAATTGGGCTTGGGCAATTATTTGTTTAATGAGTTTTTGAATTATTTTGGAAAATCACATAATGTTGGATACACCTCTTCCATTCATGGATATTCAAACATTTCATGATGGATCACTTGTATCTGAATTGCTAATCACACCACATTTAAATTGGGCCTTGAAACAATTTTATTCATGAGTTTTCAAATGACTTGGTAATTTTGAATAATGGAGGATAAGTGAAGAATACACCATGGATTCACTTGATTCAAAAGCCCAAAATTATCCTTATGAATTGTCCTTTGATGTTAAAAAGTACCTTGAAGCAATGGAATTAATTATAGGTCCATATGTCCCAAAGTTGTGAAAATGGAATCATGAGAAACCCTAAAAACCACTTTGCCTTCTTTTGATCTTAAGTTGAGTGTCACAAATGATATGGAGACCCACTAGTACTCGTTGGAAAGAGGAGAAAAAGATCTTCAACTTTCATGTTGGAGAAAAATTCATTTGAAGCTTTCTTGATGATGAAAAGTCAAGTTGAATGCAGTGCAGGAACTTGCCCAAAAAGGAAACTTTCAAATTATAGGTCATTTCCAAATTTAGTAACTTTTGCACCAACTCCTGATTTTTGATGAATGGCATGAAACTTGACTTTTGAGGACCATATGAGGATTTGAGACCTTGAAAACCTTGGAGAGAACCTCAAAATTCCACAGTTGACTTCTCCTCTCACTGTTGAATTTTACCCAATTCACCTGATTCTCAATCTTCTGATCAA
This sequence comes from Lathyrus tuberosus, assembly GCA_022829125.1. NCBI lineage: Eukaryota > Viridiplantae > Streptophyta > Magnoliopsida > Fabales > Fabaceae > Lathyrus > Lathyrus tuberosus. The sequence goes on from JALAZF010000349.1 coordinate 4,422,786, forward strand.
TTAAGTCTCTCCTGAACCAAACTGATGGACAACCTCCCATCCCTAGACACTTGGGGACCCAAGGAATACCAAAGATCAAGTCTTGCCCAAAAAATCAGAAATAAACTGACTTTATAGCAAACCCTAGTTTTGGTACCCTCAGTCTAGGAGGAAATAGCACAGTCTCCAAATCCAAATTCCTCTGAAATGATGTGTATCCTCTCCAACAAAGATAAGATATGCCCTTTGGTGATGATAAAAACCCAAGGAGCTTGCCCATTGGAGCAATAAACCCAAGAATCTCCAAACCCTAATTCCTGCACTGGTTAGGAGAGAGTGATCCACTTAAGCTCTTTTGCTTGACCCTTTGAAGAACAATCTTCTCCTCTTGAACATGCCTCAGGCACCTTGACCCCATGCTAATGATATGCATACATGATAATGCAAAAAATGAAATGAAACATAAGCCAGTTAGTACTAAAGTAAGGAGGGAAAATTTTGGGGTACTACAGCCGCCCCTATTCAATCAACTTGGTCCTGAGGGTATGATAGCGACGGCTTTCAGACAATCGGGATACACGGAGATTGAATACCAAAGAACCCAGAAATTTTCAATCCTCTACTGGAGAATTAGCCAAAAATGCTGTATTGCGGACGAGTGTCAGGTATGCTGGGTATAACGTGAAACAAACTCTGTCATCTCTGCTGATAAAGAGAAACTGACAAAGGAATCTCGAAGTATGCCATCCCTGCTGATAAAGGGAACTGACGACGGCAATTTCCAAAAGATTGTTATCTCTGCTGGTAAAGAGAAACTAGCAAAATAAATGCCATCCCTGCTGATAAAGGGAAACTGACGAAAGAGAATCTTCAAAAGATTGTTATCTCTGCTGATAAAGAGAAACTAGCAAAATAAATGTCATCCCTGCTGATAAAGGGAAATTGACGAAAGATAATCTTCAAAAGATTGATATCTCTGCTGATAAAGAGAAACTAGCAAAACAAATGCCATCCCTGCTGATAAAGGGAAACTGACGAAAGAGAATCTTCAAAAGATTGCTATCTCTGCTGATAAAGAGAAACTAGCAAAATAAATGCCATCCCTGCTGATAAAGGGAAACTGACAAAAAGAAAATCTTCAAAAGCTTGCTATCTCTGCTGATAAAGAGAAACTAGCAAAATAAATGTCATCCCTGCTGATAAAGGGAAACTGAGGAAAGAGAATCTTCAAAAGATTGCTATCTCTGCTGATAAAGAGAAACTAGCAAAATAAATGTCATCCCTGCTGATAAAGGGAACTGACGACGGCAATTTCCAAAAGATTGTCATCTCTGCTGGTAAAGAGAAACTAGCAAAACAAATGCCATCCCTGCTGATAAAGGGAAACTGACGAAAGAAAATCTTCAAAAGATTGCTATCTCTACTGATAAAGAGAAACTAGCAAAATAAATGCCATCCCTGCTGATAAAGGGAAACTGACGAAAGAAAATCTTCAAAAGATTGCTATCTCTACTGATAAAGAGAAACTAGCAAAATAAATGCCATCCCTGCTGATAAAGGGAAACTGACAGAAGAAAATCTTCAAAAGCTTGCTATCTCTGCTGATAAAGAGAAACTAGCAAAATAAATGTCATCCCTGCTGATAAAGGGAAACTGAGGAAAGAGAATCTTCAAAAGATTGCTATCTCTGCTGATAAAGAGAAACTAGCAAAATAAATGCCATCCCTGCTGATAAAGGGAAACTGACGAAAGAGAATCTTCAAAAGATTGCTATCTCTGCTGATAAAGAGAAACTAGCAAAACAAATGCCATCCCTGCTGATAAATGGAAATTGACGAAAGAAAATCCTCAAAAGATTGCTATCTCTGCTGATAAAGATAAACTAGAAAAATAAATGCCATCCCTGCTGATAAAGGGAAACTGACGAAAGAGAATCTTCAAAAGATTGCTATCTCTGCTGATAAAGAGAAACTAGCAAAACAAATGCCATCCCTGCTGATAAAGGGAAACTGACAGAAGAAAATCTTCAAAAGTTTGCTATCTCTGCTGATAAAGAGAAACTAGCAAAATAAATGCCATCCCTGCTGATAAAGGGAAACTGACGAAAGAGAATCTTCAAAAGATTGCTATCTCTGCTGATAAAGAGAAACTAGCAAAATAAATGCCATCCCTGCTGATAAAGGGAAACTGACGAAAGAAAATCTTCAAAAGATTGGTATCTCTGCTGATAAAGAGAAACTAGCAAAATAAATGCCATCCCTGCTGATAAAGGGAAACTGACAGAAGAAAATCGTCAAAAGCTTGCTATCTCTGCTGATAAAGAGAAAATAGCAAAACAAATGCCATCCCTGCTGATAAAGGGAAACTGACAAAAGGAAATCTTTAAAAGATTGCTATCTCTACTGATAAAGAGAAACTAGCAAAATAAATGCCATCCCTGCTGATAAAGGGAAACTGACAGAAGAAAATCTTCAAAAGCTTGCTATCTCTGCTGATAAAGAGAAACTAGCAAAATAAATGCCATCCCTGCTGATAAAGGGAAACTGACAGAAGAAAATCTTCAAAAGCTTGCTATCTCTGCTGATAAAGAGAAAGTAGCAAAATAAATGCCATCCTTGCTGATAAAGGGAAACTGACGAAAGAGAATCTTCAAAAGATTATTATCTCTGCTGATAAAGAGAAACTAGCAAAATAAATGCCATCCCTGCTGATAAAGGGAAACTGACGAAAGAAAATCCTCAAAAGATTGCTATCTCTGCTGATAAAGAGAAACTAGAAAAATAAATGCCATCCCTGCTGATAAAGGGAAACTGACGAAAGAGAATCTTCAAAAGATTGCTATCTCTGCTGATAAAGAGAAACTAGCAAAACAAATGCCATCCCTGCTGATAAAGGGAAACTGACAGAAGAAAATCTTCAAAAGTTTGCTATCTCTGCTGATAAAGAGAAACTAGCAAAATAAATGCCATCCCTGCTGATAAAGGGAAACTGACGAAAGAGAATCTTCAAAAGATTGTTATCTCTGCTGATAAAGAGAAACTAGCAAAATAAATGCCATCCCTGCTGATAAAGGGAAACTGACGAAAGAAAATCTTCAAAAGATTGGTATCTCTGCTGATAAAGAGAAACTAGCAAAATAAATGCCATCCCTGCTGATAAAGGGAAACTGACAGAAGAAAATCTTCAAAAGCTTGCTATCTCTGCTGATAAAGAGAAACTAGCAAAATAAATGCCATCCCTGCTGATAAAGGGAAACTGACAGAAGAAAATCTTCAAAAGGTTGCTATCTCTGCTGATAAAGAGAAACTAGCAAAATAAATGCCATCCTTGCTGATAAAGGGAAACTGACGAAAGAGAATCTTCAAAAGATTATAATCTCTGCTGATAAAGAGAAACTAGCAAAATAAATGCCATCCCTGCTGGTAAAGGGAAACTGACGAAAGAAAATCCACAAAAGATTGCTATCTCTGCTGATAAAGATAAACTAGAAAAATAAATGCCATCCCTGCTGATAAAGGGAAACTGACGAAAGAGAATCTTCAAAAGATTGCTATCTCTGCTGATAAAGAGAAACTAGCAAAACAAATGCCATCCCTGCTGATAAAGGGAAACTGACAGAAGAAAATCTTCAAAAGTTTGCTATCTCTGCTGATAAAGAGAAACTAGCAAAATAAATGCCATCCCTGCTGATAAAGGGAAACTGACGAAAGAGAATCTTCAAAAGATTGCTATCTCTGCTGATAAAGAGAAACTAGCAAAATAAATGCCATCCCTGCTGATAAAGGGAAACTGACGAAAGAAAATCTTCAAAAGATTGGTATCTCTGCTGATAAAGAGAAACTAGCAAAATAAATGCCATCCCTGCTGATAAAGGGAAACTGACAGAAGAAAATCGTCAAAAGCTTGCTATCTCTGCTGATAAAGAGAAAATAGCAAAACAAATGCCATCCCTGCTGATAAAGGGAAACTGACAAAAGGAAATCTTTAAAAGATTGCTATCTCTGCTGATAAAGAGAAACTAGCAAAATAAATGCCATCCCTGCTGATAAAGGGAAACTGACAGAAGAAAATCTTCAAAAGCTTGCTATCTCTGCTGATAAAGAGAAACTAGCAAAATAAATGCCATCCCTGCTGATAAAGGGAAACTGACAGAAGAAAATCTTCAAAAGCTTGCTATCTCTGCTGATAAAGAGAAACTAGCAAAATAAATGCCATCCTTGCTGATAAAGGGAAACTGACGAAAGAGAATCTTCAAAAGATTATTATCTCTGCTGATAAAGAGAAACTAGCAAAATAAATGCCATCCCTGCTGATAAAGGGAAACTGACGAAAGAAAATCCTCAAAAGATTGCTATCTCTGCTGATAAAGAGAAACTAGCAAAATAAATGCCATCCCTGCTGATAAAGGGAAACTGACAGAAGAAAATCTTCAAAAGCTTGCTATCTCTGCTGATAAAGAGAAACTAGCAAAATAAATGCCATCCCTGCTGATAAAGGGAAACTGACAGAAGAAAATCTTCAAAAGGTTGCTATCTCTGCTGATAAAGAGAAACTAGCAAAATAAATGCCATGCTTGCTGATAAAGGGAAACTGACGAAAGAGAATCTTCAAAAGATTATAATCTCTGCTGATAAAGAGAAACTAGCAAAATAAATGCCATCCCTGCTGGTAAAGGGAAACTGACGAAAGAAAATCCACAAAAGATTGCTATCTCTGCTGATAAAGATAAACTAGAAAAATAAATGCCATCCCTGCTGATAAAGGGAAACTGACGAAAGAGAATCTTCAAAAGATTGCTATCTCTGCTGATAAAGAGAAACTAGCAAAACAAATGCCATCCCTGCTGATAAAGGGAAACTGACAGAAGAAAATCTTCAAAAGTTTGCTATCTCTACTGATAAAGAGAAACTAGCAAAATAAATGCCATCCCTGCTGATAAAGGGAAACTGACGAAAGAGAATCTTCAAAAGATTGTTATCTCTGCTGATAAAGACAAACTAGCAAAATAAATGCCATCCCTGCTGATAAAGGGAAACTGACAGAAGAAAATCGTCAAAAGCTTGCTATCTCTGCTGATAAAGAGAAAATAGCAAAACAAATGCCATCCCTGCTGATAAAGGGAAACTGACAAAAGGAAATCTTTAAAAGATTGCTATCTCTGCTGATAAAGAGAAACTAGCAAAATAAATGCCATCCCTGCTGATAAAGGGAAACTGACAGAAGAAAATCTTCAAAAGCTTGCTATCTCTGCTGATAAAGAGAAACTAGCAAAATAAATGTCATCCCTGCTGATAAAGGGAAACTGACAGAAGAAAATCTTCAAAAGCTTGCTATCTCTGCTGATAAAGAGAAACTAGCAAAATAAATGCCATCCTTGCTGATAAAGGGAAACTGACGAAAGAGAATCTTCAAAAGATTATTATCTCTGCTGATAAAGAGAAACTAGCAAAATAAATGCCATCCCTGCTGATAAAGGGAAACTGACGAAAGAAAATCCTCAAAAGATTGCTATCTCTGCTGATAAAGAGAAACTAGAAAAATAAATGCCATCCCTGCTGATAAAGGGAAACTGACAGAAGAATATCTTGAAAAGATTGTTATCTCTGCTGATAAAGAGAAACTAGCAAAATAAATGCCATCCCTGCTGATAAAGGGAAACTGACGAAATAAACGGCGACTTCACTAGGGATTATGTGAAGCCTAACTTCTGGTTTAAGCCACCTCTGGCAAACAAAATATGTCAAGCAAGAACGGGATTTCACAAAAGAGAAAGGCCAGACAAACTTCTAACGGACCCATGATCCACGGATAAGATGACTTCGCTGGGGAAAGGAGAAGTCTAAATAAAAGACTCTGCCGGGGAGCACAAGTATGAGGAACGCGTCCCTCCAAAATCTCCTGAGTTATGCCATCTCTGCTGGGAAAGAGAACTGGCAAAGAAAGTACCAAACCTGGCTTATGCTTCGAATGAAGATGTTTGAATAGTGGCGTAATGCTCCATACGAAATGGAAATGCTACGCGTTTGAGGATGCAATGTGAATGCTTATGATATGCAAAAGGGGTCCCTCCAGCAAAAGAAATGCCGGAGAGAAAAGATTGATTCAGCTGGGGATGACAAAAATAAATTGTCCTCTGAATCCAGGAACTCTGTTGAGAAGGATCATACTGATCGACTCTTCGGATCAACAACTTCTGCTGGGGATGAAATCCCAAAAGAACTACCGGGGACCCCACCTGTCTTTCACTGAAGGTAACATCCAAAACCTGAGATTTCTCCTCTGTTGGGGGAGTTGATAATGAACGCCAATAACGGAACCGGAAGTTTGTTACTGAAGATTGCTAATATCCAATTGGGGCTCAGAACCTGCTGGGGGATGCCAACCCATAATACCATCCTGCTTGGGGATACTGCTGATCTTAGCCTGCTGACGGGGAGAATGACTTTACTCCCATCTTGCTGATGACTAGAATATGACATTTTCGGCAAAAGTACACTTCCTGACTGGATGGGGAAGTGAGCACCATGATTCTGTGGGGAAATAACGTCTTGATCCGGAGAAAATACCTCCCAAGTCTCCTGCTGGGAGAAGTCTGCTCTGCTGAGGAAAGTTTGTCCTGCTGGAGAAGGAGCAATCCCAATGCTGGGGAGAGCCAACTGCTAGGGATGTACAATCCTGTTGTCCTGCAACCTGACTTATCTTTATGGTCATAAGTGGCTCTTTGAACCTTTCATCTCAAGAGGATTTTACAGAAGATCGGGTGTTCGCACTACCCCAGGGTCTTCAAACTCTTGGAGAGATTTATCATATCTCGACATAACTTCCCCAGTCTTCATAATCCATGACGTACATTACCTCGAAGGGGATCATAATGACTTGACAATACTCTGCTTTAGCATCTTGAACCTTGAGGAGGTGTTTTCAATTAACCACTTTCAGGAGTGGACGATTTCTCACGCTCTAGAGGTGGCCTGCCCCAATATGAACTTTGAAGTGACTTTTGCCCCTGATGTTAGAATGAGTGCCCCAGAGTAACTAAATTTCGGAGAGATTTCTCAATGTGACTGCCCCAGATTGGCTATATCTTTAACACGACTTACTGGAGAGAGCCCCTTCTATACTGAGTCTCTTGGCAGCATGCCCCTTGATATGATTGTCTTTCTGAATTTTCAAGCATCTCAACTTGGCAGGATCAAGCTTCTTGACTGACGTTCACTGTGTAAGCTGCCATTGATGTTTAGGCACATGTATGCAAATAGAACAAGTTATTTCTGAGAATGATAATCCTAATGCAACACTAATGTTAACCTTGAAGTTTTTTATTGAAAATGCGTTGCCAAGCCTTGTGTACGAATCACTAGATGAGATGCAACCTTGATTTTTGAATGGCAAAATAATGCGCACATGCAATACCAACAAGTCTTATTAGCACAGCTTATAGGAGTCAGGAACGCTATCCTGTTGAGGTATGCTTTCGGAATAAACCCTGTTTCAATTAGGACTTTTAAGGTTTGTAACGTGGTCTGGTTCGCGGTTTCAGAAAAAAGATTTATGGCTCAAAATTTATCGGTGCCCACCCACTCTCCGTGATGTTCTCCGATCCTATGTTCAGTTAATCTGACCCAAACGCCTATGCCACTAATGGTTTGGCACCTAAGGGGGTTTTGGAATGACAGTCACCCCTTTTTATCTTTTGTGTCTGTAATCACACGAATTTGTTCTTATAGAGGATTTTCTTTTTGTAATGCTTTTCGCTTTTTCTTTCTTTTGCTTTTTTTTTTATCCCTAATATTTGCCTGGACTGACTCTTTTAAGTTTTTTTCGATTTTGAAGTCCAGCGGGATGCCCTAACTTTTGCCTAAGTCACTTGTTTTCAGGTTTCGACTTAGCGGGTTTTTCCTTTTTTATTCCCCTTTTTGAACAAAGCGTGCGACACTGGTTGTTTTACTTGCTTGAAAGGGTTGTGATTGCCTTACTTCTTGATCGCTGATGGATAACCATTGTGGTTTCACATCTCTTGACCTCTTGATGGTGGGATAGAAGGTAATGGATCCTCAGATGCACACTCTCCTCAAAATTTGAACGCTTGGTCAAACTAACTGACGCCTACCCTGCCCCTGGGTTAAGTATGAGGCTTTTTTTCGTACGAAAGAAACTCCTACTCCAAGGCTCGAAGGGGTTAACGAGGGTCTATCTCCCTTATATCTCCAGTGTTTAGGGGTTTGAAACAATGCCTGTACATCCTCAACAGGGTTCTATCCAAAAGCGTACCATTAGAAATCTGCGTTCTTATTTCGTCATCCTCCCTCGAGAGTTCTAAACAAGAAAATTGGTATTGAAGTGCACATAAACATTTAAGAGTGAATACGAATGGATTACTTCAAGGAAAACATACTCATTGCATTAATATCATCATAAAAACAAACAAGTCTTACATGCATACGATGCTTTAACAAGAAATGAAAAACTACAAATGAAAATGCAGTAAAGAAACTGAAGATTGTCATTGCTGAGGAAGCTTGATTCTTGTCTGGACGTACTTGCAGACTGAGACGACCTTTGAAATCTTCAAGATAAGAGGTCGACATGCACAACCAAGTCTCCTTCTGGAAATGATATGTACCTTTTGTCAATCAATTGTTGCACTTTGGCTTGGAAGGCTTTGCAATCTTCGGTTGTGTGCCCCATGGTACCTCCATGATACCCACATTGCACATGGGGATTGTACCCCGGAGGGTATGGTTCTGGAACAGGCTTCACAGTCTTAGGCTCCACCAATGAGTTTCAAACCAGGTGTGGCAAGAGTTGACTGTACGACATGGGAACTGGATAAAGAGGAGCATTCCTTCTTTCCAAGTTGTTACGCGGCCTATGCTGATCCTGACGCTGATACTTCTGTTGTTGATGCTGATTCGAGCGCATAATCCTTTCAGGCACTTTTCTCTTCAGACTTGGTTGAGGCGTAGGCAGCATTTGCGGATGTGGGGATTCTAGGGCCAAAGGCTGCAAGAAATGCCCCTAACTTGATGTAGCTTTGGGATAGGTAACAGGGATATCCACTTCTTTTTCAACAGCAAGAGTAGGACCACCATGTATGCTTACGCCGCTCGGCGTGAATTCAATTGCCTTCGAATCTATCAGATCCTGGACAACATGCTGAAATTCCCTACAATCTTCAACATTATGCCCCGACGCGCCAGAGTGAAAATCAAAGTGGGCTCTTGCATCATAACCATGTGGGGGAGTACCAGAGGGAGGAGCCAAAGTCCTTTTCCGTACCAATTGCAACTGAAGGAGATGCTGGAATAACTGAGAATATGGCATTGGTGGAGTCTCAAAATATCTATTCAGCTTAGGCGTAGATTGTGGCTGGCGTGGAGCACGATTCTGTTGTTGTTGAGGTACAGCCGGGACAGTCACAGTGGCAATCTGCTCACCCTTAGGGAGGGATCTCTTGAACCACAGGGGAGAGACAATTCCAACCACAGCTTCAGGCATGAGAGTATTATCTCTGCTTAGCACACCTCTCACGACCTCTATAACCAGACTCATCTGAGTCTTCAGTTGGTTGACCTCTTTCTTCAGCACTTTCTGCTCTTGAGCCAAGGTTTGCATCTTCCCCATGAACTGGCCCATTTGGCTTTGTAAATCCCTCATCTCAGCTTGAACTTGCTCCATAATCAACTCTTGAATGACCTGAGGAGTTAAGTCTGCAATTCTGAGATTAGAACAAGATAAGAATACCAGAGATAAACACCTGTCATGCAAAATGATTATGGAAAATGATTATGAATATGCAAATGCAAATGGACATGCTTGAAAATTCACAGGGCGATCCACCCCTTGATTCCGGTTTAACAACAATATGTAATGGAACTCCTGCTCATATATTAAGAAAACCGTAGGAAAACCAAATGTCAACAATCATCAATCCAAGATACAAGTTTGAACACAAAACATAGGTCCCAACCAACAGGCCTGGTGGTGATCCCAATACATGAAAGAGAACAGAAAACTATGGCATATCATCAAAGTTTGCAAGTGTCAATCCCCCCATCCATTATGCTTTCTGCACCAGTCTTGAATTTCCTTGAACAGCTTTCTGGTGTCGGGATGCTTTGGTCTCTGAACTAGTCCTTGAATGAGAAGGTCTCTCCTGTGTATGATCCCATCCAAGTATCGGTAATGCAACTCCCAAGCGTCTTCTCCAGAAGCACCATCCATGCTAGGACCCTCATGTCAAGGTTTCTTCACTTCAGCTTGGACTTTTAGTTCTTCTATGGAGGCTATGGCTTCATTAAGTCGACCCTCGACTGCTTGTCTCTTGAATACCCCTGACAGGATCTCAGCGTCTTTCTTCTTGAGCTGCGACTTCAGTTGATCAATCTGAGCCAGGTAACCGTCTTCCTTTCTCTTATTCTCAGCCATTGCAGTTTCTCGGTGTTCATCGAACCTGTGAATTTTCAACAAAGCCTTGTCTAATTCCTCCTTCTTGGACTCGAGAACCTTACTGTTACCATCCAAAGCTTCTTTCATCCTTTTTCTGGATGCGACCATGTCAGCTAGCTCTTTTTCTGCCTTAACAAGAAACTCTGTTTTCAACTTGGCGGTATGAACGGCTTCACCCTGCTCATGCTTCAACGGATAGATCTCCCTTAGTAGCTCTCTGTTTTCTTCCCGCAACCTTTCCTTTTCCGCCCATAACTTGTCAAACTTCTCTATCTCAACTGTGGTAGGAGGCTCGATCACCAAAGGATACAAAGGTGGTTCCACTGGGAAGGGAAGAAGCTCCTCTTCTGCTCTCTTCTCAATCGACTCTTAATAGGAAGGAAAAGCCCGATTATTACATTTTCCGAACGAAGTTTTACCCTTCTTGGTCACCTGTTTCCAAGCATTCACAATCTTCCTCATCATCTCTTGATCCTCAATACCATTGAAGAATAAGGACTCTCTGATATCTCTCTCGTCAGGTGGACCTCTCAAAGGATAACCAAACTGCCTGATAACAAGGGAAGGATTATAGTTAATTCCACCTTTTCTCCCTATCAAGGGTACATTAGGGAATTCTCCGCACTTGTAAATAATCTCCATTCCTAGAAAATCATGATTGATCCAAACAATGTTGTCAGCAGTCAAGCCCATAACCCTCTTTGACCATTTCAGAGAATCATTTGTATCAACGAAAGCGCTAGATTCGGGGAGACGACTCAGAAACCAAGTAGATAAGAGTGGTGCACAACAACTCACAGTTTTCCCACGCCTATTCTCGTTCTTGTAGTGAACCGAGTGATACACATCACCTAGCAAGGTAGGTGTAGGATTCTTCGAAATAAAGATTCTTACGGCATGCATATCCACCAGATCAGGAATATTCGGAAACAGGACAATCCCATAGATGCACACAGCTAGGATAGCTTGGAAAGCAGTCCAATTCTTTTCTTTGACATGTATGCAAGCTAGATCAAACAAGAACTTCAATAAGAAACCCTTAACTCCTTGTTTTTCTTCAATATTACTGTTCAGAACGGATTCACTAATATGAAGACCAACAGCCATTTCTTTTACCCCGGGGTGTTCTTCAGAAAAGAAAATTATATCATGCCTGATGGGGATTCCCAAAATAAATGAGAACTCCTCCAACATTGGGGCCAAGATGTAGTCTGGGAAAGTGAAGCAACGCAAAGGCGGATCGTAAAACTGAAGAAGTGTGTGAATGGCATCCTTCTCATACTTGGAGATATTGTAGACAAATTTCAGAAGTCTCCCATACCTTCCACTGAACTCTGTACGAACTCCGGGACATGCCATATTAATCAATTTGTGAATCAATGTCAAAGTCGGATCTGGGAACGAATAGGCAACAGTCTTCTTTCTCTGGACATCCATGCTGAAGTAACCTCAGAAAATCGGAATCAAGAGTAAGATGCAAGCCCTGAAAAATGTCAAACATGTTAGAATGCAAGAAAATGACATGCTCATGCAAACATGGGGTCAAGGCAACACTGCTGGATGTGCTGTGCTGTTAACTGAACGAGAACCACAACCCAGAAAACCAGAATTCTGAACCACTGAGATAACCAAGAACCCAAATAATCGGACAGTGATGAGAAATCCAGAAAATAGGGTAGGTTGAAGGTTTCGGTTACCTGCAAACCTGCAAACACCCATCCCCTCTCACGTGTGGGTACTAGGATGTTCAGTATCCCGGGCTCTCAGGTCGAGAAACGATGATACGTTCACCATTTTTGGTTTGACATCATCATCAATCGTGGAGGCCTCAACTGATTCTCCAAAGCGGAAGGTCCTCAGCTTTGGCACTGAGGTCGGGAAACAATAGTACATTCATCCCTCGGGGTACAGTACTATCGTCAATCGAGGAGTGCCTCCACTGATTCTCTTCAAAAGGTAGGGGCCATCCTATGCGAGTTCCAAAGCGGGCCCTCGGGTGCGAATGGGTTTGCCACAGGATGTGGTCTGCCACTGTCACCACTAAAGAGGGATGTTTCCACTAAGGTCCTCGATGATCGGTCACCACAGTCGACAGCTCTCTAGATCAACACCCCAACATGCGCAAGACATACACGTTAGAATACGTCCCAAGATAGCCTCGTCTGGTTGTGAATTTCGTGAACACACAAACGTACCAAGCGGGCACGTAGGTCCCACTACTTTCCACTCTAGTCCTAGGGTATACTCAAGCCTGGGTATTGAGCTTATCTCTCAGACCCACCTAACCTGCAAAACAAGAACAGCCAGCACAACACAGCAGTATGACAGTAATAAAAATGGAATGCAATGCAGAAAAGCTGTAAAAAATAAAATACAATAAATAAAACAAAACAAACACAAAACACCCAAAGAGAACAAAGACATGCAAGCGCTAGGATTGACTCGCTTAGGGATGGACCAGCATAGGTCAACCAGTGTCCCCAGCAGAGTCGCCAGCTGTCGCTCCCAGGATTTTCATCCAGGTACAAATGCGAGAGTGGCGCGGAAAAACAGAGTCGCTAGCCGTGTAAATTTATCCCAAGAGAGGGAAAGGGAACACCGCATAAACCTAAGGAAGAGGGAAAGGAATGGTCATCGCAACCATAACCTGGGTTCGGGAGTCGGTTACGTGAGGGGAAGGTGTCAGCACCCCACGCGTCCATCGTACTCGATGGGATCAACGCTTGTTGTCTATTCTAAGGGTGAGTTATACTATCATCTAGGGTTGTGCTAAGACGGAGAGGGGAAAACAAAGACAGACTCGGTAGGACATCGACGTCCTAGGCCTACGTACCCCCTCTGTGCAATGGGGAATTCAGAGTCAACGTAGTTTGGACCAAGTTCTTTTTGTGTTTTTTATGAGCGACGTTAAGTTCGCGTCCGGCAGTTAGGGTCGATGCCTGTTTGCGTCTCAGACGGAAAGTAACGTGCCTTTTTTGAAAATAGCCTTTAGTTTGACAATCCCGAAGGACAAAAAGGTTTGAAGTTTGTTTGTATTTTTTAAGACAGAAGTGACTTGAGTTAGTTCATAACTTGCATTGCACCAAAGTCTAGGGCCCAGGGGCGAATACTTAACGCATCGTCCCAAGAGAGGACGCTCGCTAAGCACTCTAGAAAGATGAGAGGAAGCCCCTCATTTCTCATTCCCCACGCTTAAGGCTCGTGCGCAATACACTTTATACTTATTACGTGTTTTCAAGAAGTTCGAGATGAGAAGAGAAGACACACGGGTAACTCTAAAGGGAACTAAGAGACTTAAAGTTATCATGCATGGGTGACCTACGGTTAGTGAGGTTTGACGACAACCTAAGCCTAAAGAAAAGAAAAGATGAGAGACGGAAAGAGTGAGAGTGACCATGGATACTTATCCATACCCTCAAATGACTTACCTTAGTCCCTGCATAAAAGGTTAGTGAGAAACAGACACAAATAATATCAAAGAATATGAAAACCAAACAATGGCATATAATAGTAATCCAAACATGAATTAAGAAGTCAAATAAACAACTCCAAGAAAACGGCACAAGTGCCTTTCCAAACAGATAATCAGACAAGATCAAGGATGCATACAAGGAAATCTCACACAAAGGGCCATTAAACAAATAGTAAAGCAAATTCTAAGATCACCAAATTAAATATAAAGGTTGCTCAACCAGAGACAAACCAAAAACCAAAAACCCCTGCAAAAAATTAAGATGTTAGCCACTTAAACAAATAGGCAAAGCTCAGGTTTGAACTAGGGTTCAATGCGCAAAAAGTGGACCAGAATGTAATATGAAATAATAATTAAAAATGATAGAAAAATATTTTAATGCATTTTAGAATGTTAGTGACTGAATGCAAAAGGAACGGATTAAAAATATTTTATGGATGCAGAGAAATAAAATAAACAAAATTAGATATGCATGATGTGGATAATTCAAAAAGAAAATGAATAAATATTTAATTTAGATGATAAAAAATAAAATAAAAATAAAAAATAAAATTTGTCAAAATTTTATAAAATGATGAAAAGTATGCATGAATTTTATTGGGATTTTTTAATGCAATTATGTATTTTTAAAAATTAAAAATGAAAATGCAATGAATTAAATAAAAATAAAATGAATTGAAAATGCATGGGGGTGCAACGAGTTGGAAAAATGCATTGGGAATGATATGGGCTGAAGAGTGGGGGGTGCGAATAGCAGCCCAACCCATCAGCGAAAAAAATAAAATAAAAAGAATAAGGGTGGGCCTCAGTCAACTGGGTTGACTGCTTACCTGCCTTTGGATCAATCCTGCGTCTCAAAACAAGTCAAACCAAACGTAAAGTAATTAAGATAAAGGGCCACGATTAGAAATACACGATAGCAATGATACGCACGCACGCACACAACTGCCCAGCCTACCATACGACGCCCATGTGCCAGGCACATGTTATTTTAATGTGCTGTCCCATTGTCAGCCGTGTGATTTGATCAACGCATATGTTAAGTCAACTAAACAAAAATTAAGCCAAAGGAAATAACCTGGTTGGTGGAACGCGATAGTTATCATGAGGTAAATAACACACGATCAATAATTTAAAATCAGAAAAAAAAATAAAAGAAAATAACATGTGGCAGCATCGTGGCCATTGGATCGTGAGAATGAAGGGCCAGGATTATGTCTTCTTCGTCCAGCCACCCTGCCTCGCCGGACCGCCACAGTCGCCGGAACCCTAGTTCCGGCCGCCACCTGCAATCAAAAACCTGCCCAGAAAATGCAAGGGGGTACACTATTCGACCCAGAATTTCGTCAGGAATTCAAATACGCAATCAAAAAAATCAAATAACCAAGGCATAACGAAAAACAAAGAGAAATATGTTAGGGCACAAGACTTTAAATCATCATTACAAGCAAACCACATGTCCAAACACAACAAAAACTATATCAGGATGATCAGCAGACATCACACAATATTATGCACGATTAAAATTCAAGTTTTAGGATCACGAAAAAATCCACCAACCTGAGATGGAGCAACTCTAATCTTTACTTTTGGCTGCGAATGGTGGTTGGGTTGTGTTCTAGAGATCACCAGGAAGAGGTTTGTGGAAGAAGTTCTTGCAACGACCTTGTGGATGGTGAGATTTGTTGAAGAAAAGTTTTAGGGTTCAAATTCTCCACTCCTCCAAATGTCACATGCTCTAGCCTTAACCAGTGCATGGATGGGTTTAAATAGACTAGGGTTTCTCACTGATGATGAATTGGGCTTGGGCAATTATTTGTTTAATGTGTTTTTGAATTATTTTGGAAAATCACATAATGTTGGATACACCTATTCCATGCATGGATATTCAAACATTTCATGATGGATCACTTGTATCTGAATTGCTAATCACACCACATTTAAATTGGGCCTTGAAACAATTTTATTCATGAGTTTTCAAATGACTTGGTAATTTTGAATAATGGAGGATAAGTGAAGAATACACCATGGATTCACTTGATTCAAAAGCCCAAAATTATCCTTATGAATTGTCCTTTGATGTTAAAAAGTACCTTGAAGCAATGGAATTAATTATAGGTCCATATGTCCCAAAGTTGTGAAAATGGAATCATGAGAAACCCTAAAAACCACTTTGCCTTATTTTGATCTTAAGTTGAGTTTCACAAATGATATGGAGACCCACTAGTACTTGTTGGAAAGAGGAGAAAAAGATCTTCAACTTTCATGTTGGAGAAAAATTCATTTGAAGCTTTCTTGATGATGAAAAGTCAAGTTGAATGCAGTGCAGGAACTTGCCCAAAAAGGAAACTTTCAAATTATAGGTCATTTCCAAATTTAGTAACTTTTGCACCAACTCCTGATTTTTGATGAATGGCGTGAAGCTTGACTTTTGAGGACCATATGAGGATGTGAGACCTTGAAAAACTTGGAGAGAACCTCAAAATTCCACAGTTGACTTCTCCTCTCACTGTTGACTTTTACCCAATTCACCTGATTCTCAATCTTCTGATCAATTAAGTCTCTCCTGAACCAAACTGATGGAAAACCTCCCATCCCTAGACACTTGGGGACCCAAGGAATACCATAGAATCAAGTCTTTCCCAAAAAATCAGAAATAAACTGACTTTATAGCAAACCCTAGTTTTGATACCCTCAGTCTAGGAGGAAATAACACAGTCTCCAAATCCAAATTCCTCTGAAAATGATGTGTATCCTCTCCAACAAAGATAACATATGCCCTTTGGTGATGATAAAAACCCAAGGAGCTTGCCCATTGGAGCAATAAACCCAAGAATCTTCAAACCCTAATTCCTGCACTGGTTAGGAGAGAGTGATCCACTTGAGCTCTCTTGCTTGACCCTTTGAAGAACAATCTTCTCCTCTTGAACATGCCTCAGGCACCTTGACCCCATGCTAATGATATGCATACATGATAATGCAAAAAATGAAATGAAACATAAGCCAGTTAGTACTAAAGTAAGGAGGGCAAATTTTGGGGTGCTACAAAGGTTTCTTTAATTTTAAGGTTACTCCAATGGGAGCTAATTTATGCCTTATTGAAGAAGACAATCCTGGAGATATTGAAAAGTTGTTAGTTGAGGAAGCTAATTGGATTGCAAGATGGTTCTCGGACATTCAACATTGGACCCCAAACGATGTGGATCAAGAAAGGCTTACTTGGGTTAAGATCTTTGGCCTTCCATGTCATGTGTGGGGTGAAAATTTTTTCAAATTTATAGCAGGTACGATTGGTACATTTGTCAATATGGATGATGATACTAGGAGACACTCTAGGTTTGATGTGGCGCGAATTCTGATTAGGACGAAGAGTGCTATGAATCTCAACGAAGTGGTAAATCTAGATGTCGATGGTAATGTATTCCGTATTAAGATAGTGGAAGATTCTTTTGGGCTGTATGTTAAAGATACTTGCTCAAGAAGTATGTCCTGTTATGATGAAGATAGTTCAGATTTAGTGGAATCTGAGTCTCTTAATTTTGATGATGGTGAGGATGGGTTTAAGATGAATTTTGGTGGGGTGAATGCGGAGGGTGTGGAGAAAGAGTATGTGAGTTCTGAGGGCAAGATTGGAGCCTGTAAACGAGAGAGAACAGTTTCAGCCAGAAATTCTGCAGAGGAATCTTCTCATCCTACAGATATTGTGGAAGACAGTTGCTCTAAACCAGGGCCTATTCTCGTTGATAGCCCTACTCTCGATGATTATTGTAGTTCCAATATTGCTGGAGAAGTTGATATATGTGATTTGCAGGTTAATACGATTAAGAGTATTGAGAATGGTTTGACTCCTGACCATGTCACTTGTTCTTTGGCTAAAGTTTATAGAAATGAAGTTGGTCTTGAAAGTACAAGTGGTACGAAACACATCCTTAATGGCAGGTCTCCCTTGGATAGATGTACTCCTGCTATGTCTGTTCAGTCAGGTGAGTTTAATGCTAGTAGACCTATGGCTCAGGTTGATGAAGGAATTCATGTTATTAAAAAGAAGAGTAAGAAGCAAATCATTGGAGAAATTTATCAAAGACTGAAGATTCCTTTCAATCCTTCGTATTATGCTACACTATTGCAAGCTGAAAGTTCTTTTCTGAGGACTCATAAGAAGCAGGAAGTTTAGGGGATGAACGGTATGAAGTATCCTATGCCAATCCATGAGAGCAAGACACCCGGTTCAATTGACAATTCTATTTATGATTCTGGTTTTGTACAGAGTAATTTAAGGATTAAGAAGAAATTGGAGAATATTCCTATTAGGGTGTGGGATTCTATTCAACAGTTAGGAATTGAAGCGGATGAAGACGATGAAGTGTTTGAGAATATATTGAGTAACTTAGAAGAGGTGGATAGAAAATCTATAAAAGGTAAGAAGGTGGAAGCTATTAAGTTTAAATGAACATAGTTTCCTATAATATACGAGGGTGTGGAGGGGTTTTGAAAAGAAAGAAGATTAGAGAAACTCTAAATAAAGTGGGGGCAGAGATATGTTTTTTGCAGGAAACGAAGTGTAGCAGTATATCAGATGAATTAGTGTATAGCGTTTGGAAAGATAGGAATTGTGAATGGTCTGCATCTAATGCTACTGGGCTCTCTGGTGGATTAATCACCATTTGGAAGTCTGATGTTTTGTCACCCATTTGTAGTTATAGAGCCTTTGGTTATCTTGGGATGCAAGTGATTTGGAAGGGCTGAAAGTGTTATTTGTTTAATATTTACTCTCCTTGTAACATTGCAGAGAGAAGGGTTTTATGGAAGGAATTAATAAATCTTAAAAACAGCTTGAGTCCAGGAGAGTGGATAGTAGGGCGGGACTTTAATTCTATTAAGAGTATGGAGGAATAGATTGGGTATAGTCGCCCCAACAGGAGACACATGTTAGAGTTTTTTGAATTCATTAATTCTTTAGGGGTGGTTGATCTCCCTTTAAGTGGACTCAAATTCTCTTGGTTTAAGTCAAAAGGGACAGTGTGTAGTCGCCTTGATCGGTTTCTTGTTTCTCCCTCTGTTTTTAATGATTGGAATATGGTGACGCAACGAATAGGAGAAAAGGATATTTCAGATCATAGGCCGGTTTGGATTGCTGCTAAAAACACAAATTGGGGCCCCAAGCCGTTCAAGGTTTTGTCGTGTTGGTTCGACCACTGTGATCTCATTTCGTTCATTAAGAAGGAATGGGAAGATTTTAAGGTATCAGGAAAAGCTTCTTATATTTTGGCAATGAAATTGAAACATCTTCGAGATAGGATTCGTTGGTGGAATACCAATATATTTGGATGGGTTGATCTTAGTATTCAAAAGGAAGTTGAGGCCGTTAATGAGATGGAAGACTTGATTGTTCTGAACAGTGGAGCTATCACAGGTGAGGACTTGTTGTGCAGAAATGTAGCAGAGGATAATTTCTGGAAAGCCATTAGAGTCAAAGAGAGTATTTTGAAACAAAAATCGAGATCCAAGTGGATAGTAGATGGAGATATCAATTCTAAGTTCTTCCATAATGTGTTGAGACAGAGGATAAATCTTAACACCATTAATGGAGTCATAATAAATAGTAAATTGGTGGAGGATGTGCAGATCGTGAAACAAGCAGCCAGTTCTCATTTTGCTAGTAGGTTCAGTAGGGTTGATAGACCTTTTCCTCATATTGGTGGTGTTGGATTTAAATCTCTTTCTCTTGCAGACAGTCAAGAATTAGAGGTTGATGTAAACTGTCAGGAAATCAGGGAAGTGGTGTTTGGTATTTCTGGAGATCGTAGTCCTGGGCCTGATGGCTTCAGTTTCGAATTTTTAAAAAGATGCTGGGACATAGTAGGTTCAGAATTTTCAAATTGTGTGTTGGAGTTTTTTGCAGGGGAACAATTACATAAAAGCTTTGCTTCCTCTTTTGTGGTTTTGATTCCGAAGATTGAAAACCCTGAGGATTTTGATGGATATATACCTATCTCTCTTGTCACTTCTGTTTATAAGGTAATCTCTAAGATTCTTTCCAACAGGCTCAAGAAGAAGATTGGAGGAATTATCTCTAAGACCCAAACTGCGTTTTTGGAAGGTAGAAATATATTAGATGAGGTGTTTGTCTTAAATGAAATTATGGAGTATACCAAGAGTTCTAAGAAGGATCTAATGATTATCAAAGTGGATTTCGCTAAAGCATATGAT
Source organism: Lathyrus tuberosus (assembly GCA_022829125.1). Classification (NCBI taxonomy): domain Eukaryota; kingdom Viridiplantae; phylum Streptophyta; class Magnoliopsida; order Fabales; family Fabaceae; genus Lathyrus; species Lathyrus tuberosus. The sequence continues at coordinate 4,442,896 of JALAZF010000349.1, forward strand.
TGTGTAGATTGGAACTATCTTCGTGAAGTCATGAAACATATAGGATTTGGTTCGACGTGGATGCGATGGATGGACCTTGGAGTTTTTAATAGTTTTTCATCGGTTTTAGTTAATGGTAGTCCATCTAAAGATTTCAGAGTATCTAGGGGTCTCATGCAAGGAGATCCCCTTGCTCCTTTCCTTTTTTGTTTGGCTGCAGAGGGGCTGGAAGTAATAATGAAGCGTGCTATAGCAGCTGGTTCTTTTTCTGAGTTTAGAGTCAACTCTGATATTGATTTTCATTTGTTGCAATATGCTGACGATTCTGTCCTAATTGGTGACGGTTCTTGGAAAAATATTATTGCTATTAAATCCATCTTGAAAGGTTTTCATCTCACTTCAGGGTTGGATATAAACTTCAGCAAGAGTTCTTTGATATGTGTTGGTTTGGAAGAGAATAAGTTTAGAGCTGCAGAGATGTATCTTTCCTGTAAAATTTCCTCCTCTCAGTTTTTGTTTCTTGGGATCTCTATTGGAGGCAACCACAAGTTAATTTCATTTTGGAAGCCGGTGATTGATACGATGCATGCTAGATTGAATACGTGGAGGAGCCGTTTCTTACCAATGGGAGGTAGAGTGACGTTAATTAATTCTGTCCTGAATAATTTACCTATCCACTATATGGCTTTCTATAAAATGCCGGCTAAGGTGGTTAGAATTCTCACGAAGATCCAAAAATCAATTTTATGGAATGGCTTGGAGAATAAAAGAGGGATTGTGGGGATAAGCTGGAAAATGGTATGCAGGAATAGAGAGTTGGGTGGTTTAGGGGTGAAAGATCTTAAGTTATTCAACTTGGCTTTGTTCCTTAAATAGTCTTGGAAGATTTTAGAGAACAAGGGTTCAATTTGGAAAGACTTTATCAATTATAGATATCCTTATAGCAGTTCTGATTTTTTCAGTGGTGAGTTTTCAAAATTGCAGGTCCCTGCTTCTAAGTGGTTTTTAGATCTGTTTCGTGCCACGAAAGTTGCGGGAGAGGGTATGTTGGCTGACTTAGTTACATATGATATTGGAGACGGTAGTAGGGTGGACTTTTGGAGGACTAAATGGGCAATGAATGATACCTTTGGTAGGCGTTTTCCTCTTTTGTTTAGCTTAGCAAATACAACAACAATGATAGTCTTGGATAATGGTTATTGGGAGGGAGAGAATTGGACTTGGGAGATTAAACTGGAGGAAACTGATTTGGTTCATCAGGTGGAGGAAACTGATTTGGTTGATCAGGTTCGGTCACAGCTTGAAGAATTATATTCGATTTTGGCTGATATATCCATTGACAAGAGAGCCAAAGTTTCGGTCAAGTGGTTGCTGGAGGAAAACCATGTTTTTTCTGTTACTTCCATGTATGTTTTTTTGCAGGAGAAAATTGGAAAGGATGTTGCTCAGCTTGGAATTGAATTGAAAGCGGCATTCAAGTTAGTTTGGTTGGCTTAAGCTCCTTTTAAGGTGAAAGTGTTTGGGTGGAGGATACTTCACAAGAGAATTCCTACGAGGGATAATTTGACACGTAGAGGTATTATCAGTAATAGACACGAGATGCCTTGTCCTTTCTGTTTCCTTGAAATAGAGTCGGTGGAGCATGTTTTATGTTTCTGTAGTAAGACGATTTTGGTGTGGGATTTTGCTTGTAAATGGGTAGGGATTCCTTGTATATTGGTGGGGAATATGATAACTCATTTAACTTGTTGGGTGCAGGGCTGTGTTGATAGTGGGTTGGAGGTTAGTATAGCAGTAGGCCTTTGGTTGTCGATTAGTTGGATTGTTTGGTCATCCCGTAACAACATAGTATTTTGGGATGAATTTTGGGATTTGGATATGATTTCAAATCGTATTTTACTTTACACTTGGTGGTGGATAGGAAAGAGTCATAATAGTTCTTATTTTTGTAATTATTTCACTTGGGTTAATTCTCTCAGTGAATTTTGTAGCCGGTGATCTTTGATCTGGCTTTTGTATACGGATTGGGGTACCCCTTTGTACCCCTGTTTATATGAAAGATTAGCTTATTAAAAAAAAAAAACCTCTGCGCCCCATTGATAAAAGTTCAATACAAGATAACAAAAATTCATAAATTTGGAACTGTTATTGTAGGTGATGTCTACAATACCCTAAATAAGAATGACAGATAAAGAGAGCATACATATGAGATTTCTAAAGAGTAAACTAGGGAACATGACACTTTATACTTCTTATCTACTAGTTGATTTATGTGTATCCTTTTTATTCTCATAAATAAAATGGTATGACAAAATGATTTAATTTATAGACTTAAATATTGGATAAATGTGGTTTAAAATTGTATTATTTTTTTATTTTAATTTAATTTTAGTCTAAATTTTTAATGTTTTTTTTTGATAAGCAATTCATTAATAGGAGATTAATGGAATCTCAAACCAAAACAACACCTCCAACAACAAGGAGTGCAATTACATGAAATCGAACGGGAATTTATGCCATTCGTAGAGCCTACAGTTTCTACTCACTTCGTGGCCTAAAATCAACCAATTTCACGAAACTACTTTAATAAGACTAACTATATCATCCGCATTATACAAAGCATTGTGAAACATAATAGTATTTCTAGCCTTCCAAAGGCTCCAACAAGGCATAAACCAAATTGAATTTGTCTTACCGACTTTACCGCGACCTTTAAGCTTACTGTTCCAAGCGTTCAAATGTAGATTGCAAGAAACTTCCACGATACGACTAATTCCGACCCAATCACAAATCTTGCCCCACACCAAAACAAAAACAGGGCACAAGAAGAAGAGGTGGTCGTTGTCCTCAATATTACCTAGACAAAACACGCATACTTTATCATGCTCATTATTGATAACACCTCTTTTCCCCAAATTACTTCTCGTTGGAAGCCTATCAAGCACCATTCTCCAACCAAAGACTTGGACTTTCAACGGCATCACCGTTTTCCACAGTAAACCTAACGCTTCTGCAATATCATGCTGAAGCTCTTCTAACAGAAACGAATTCAGGAAAAAGTAGAAAGAGTTGACCGAATACTCTTTAGATTCATCAAGCTTCCAATGCCATTTATCAGGAGCATCTCTAACTGCTGAGAGATTTTCCAAAAGACTAATGCAATCCCTCCTTTCTACCTCAGAATTACCAGAAGGAGAACTATCCATTAAAGGAGAAAAATTCCACTGCCAATGAATTCCGTCCCAAGCTCCCATATTACAGACTGACATTGCCTTGTTAGAACAGTTAACGAAAAGAGAAGGGAATTGAGACTTTAACACCGTATTCCCAGTCCAAGCCGACTGCCAGAATGCGACGTCTTCACCACCACCTGCAGAACAGCCCAGAAAATCACAGAAATTATGATGAAAATCAGAGACTGCTACCGACAGAGTGTCTGTCATCCACTGAGAATCCAACTTCAATCTGTCAACATCCATATAAGTCTGAACTTTAATACTCAAATTGTAACGCCCCATTTTCGACCATTTGATTTAATCGAGTCGATTAAATTATTTTGAGTATTATATTATTTTTATTTATGACTTTGGTGTGATAATATGTTGTTTTGTATTGTTATTATATTTTATCGCATTTTGGGATCGTTTGTGAGATAATTGAGGGTAAGGGTATTTTAGTCTTTTCCCTAATTATTTACTAAGTTAGTAAAAGAAAGAAAAAGAGAAAGAAATAGAAATAGAGAGAATTAGAAAAGAAAGAAAAATAGTAAGAGAAAGAAAAGGAGAAGAAGAAAAGCGAAGGGAAAGAAGAGAAAAGAGAGAAAAAGAGGAAAAGCTAGGAATCAAAGAAAACAACTTCTAGGAATCGATTTAATCGGGTAAGGGTGCGAAACTCGATTATTGTATGATTGTGTATGATTATGTATGTGTTTGCTTGGATGTTTCTTGCCTTTCCATGGTTTTTGAGTTTTAGGTCGAAAACGATAAAATGATTAGGAATTGATGTTTTTACGGTCGGAAATCGATATAATTTGCGTTGTATGATTACAATGTGTTTATGAATCATTGCTGGTAATTGTTTTGATGTTGGAATTGATTTGGAATGAAAACTGAGGTTTTTGGGGGTTTTGGAATAGTGTAACCCGTAACAGCATTTTTCTGGTCCTGGTGCGATTCGCCAGGCGAATTGGGAATTCGCCAGGCGGATTAGGACTCGCCACTCGTTCGCCAGGTGAAGTTCTGGCGAAGGGTGATTCGCCGGGCGAAATTGTAGCTCGCCAGGCGAATTTGGAATTACAGAAAGGGGGGTAGCTTCTGTAACTCTTGGAGTTTTTCTATATTGGTGACTCGCCACTAGCTCGCCAGGCGAACTGCTGGCGAATGGGATTCGCCAGGCGAAGTGCTGGCGAAGTGCTGGCGAATGGTGATTGGCCAGGCGAAGTGCTGGCGAAAGAGGTTTGGCCAGGCGAATTTGGTATTCGCCAGGCGAATTTGGCTGTTTCTCAATAAATTCTTAGTTTTTGAAAATTCGTAACTTTTGATCCGTAACTCGGATCGGGACATTCTTTATATCGTTGGAAAGCTTATGAAATGTTCTTTCTTGTAAAAATGGTTTTTGAGATTGTTGGCCGATTAAATTATGTCAGAAATTGGAAAATGTGTTGTTTTGTCGACTTTTGTCGTTGTAAGCGTGCGTAATTGAGGTGTTCATGCAATGTGCTTTTGATATGGATATCGTATGACTTGTATGACGTTATATGATGTGAATGCATGTGATGACATGTTATGGTGATGAATTATGGCCGAAAGGCAAGAAATTGCAATGTGTGTATTTAATGGTACATGCATGACTATATTGTGAAATATGTGTGCATTGCATGAGTGTATGTGGTCATTTTGTATGAGAAACATCATGACATGCATTCATGTGTCGTGATTCTGTGGAGAATCGGGTGTAATATCACGTCCCTGTTGGGTGTGAGTGATTGGTTACACAAATGATCATTGAGGATCCTCTGAACATTGCGTAGTCAATGGGTGTAATCGTTGCGATGAGTTACACTTGATTCCGTGGGAATCTTCAAAATGATTATGTGCCCTTGTGGGGTTTGAGCAATCGAATTGTGTCTGCGTGAATAATCCAGAAACATCGGATGCCATGATGGTATGAGCGATGGGGAAATATCGTAGGTCCGGCAGGGAGGATATTTCCACTAAGTTCTTCAATTGAGCTCGGGTGATGAGTCGGTACCGCATGCATCTGCATAGAGTCGTGAGTCGGTCTCTATGAGTTGCATTTGTCATCATTGTATTTGTACATTGATGAATAAACATATATATGTATATGTTGATGTGGAATGAGTAGAATTGTGCCGGTGTGCATGGATGGATAAACATGAATATGTGTGTTTATGTTGAATGAATAGTATTATGAGGAATATGCTTGGTTTTATATATATATATGTGCCTTGCGATATATATTGGGTGAGATGTGATGATTGTGACATAGTAGACATAACATGTATGTTTATGTGGAAGGATGATAATGGTGAATGTATGCATAATGAATATGCTTGATGATATATCTATATTGTGATATATGATGAGTTGTGGTGAGAATATGTGTTATATGTTTATGTTGTAGTACATAATTATATGCATTTATATTATGGTTGTTTTTCTCACCCTTCTGCTCGTTTTATAATGCTCTATGAGGCATTGCAGATTAGAGTTGCTGGAGGTCTTTTGTGAAGCTTTGTGTCTTCACCCTTTTTGTCGGTCGGCTCTGATATGTGACACCGGGTAGCTAGGGTGGCCGTTTGTGTTTATCGTGTACTATGTATATGTAGATTTTGGTTTGTTCATGTATAACTTGATGTATGACAAACTCTTTAGTTGATATATATATATATATATATTTATATGAGGTTCAGTACAGATTTTCCGCTTTTATTCTGTACTTGAATATGTGGGTGTAAGGAACAAAGTTTCCTCTGTTATTTGCTACCCCACTGTTGCATATCTTTATGGGCAGGTGTTGTATGAAATGTTTGGTTTCAATTGATGTTATTACCCCATCTATGCCATGAAAATTTAAATATACTCTGACCAAATTCTGAATTTTCTTTTATTGCTTTAAATGCATGTTTATTTGGGGGTGTAGATTGGGGGCGTCACATTAAGTGGTATCAGAGCCAGTCCGTGTCAGTCTGTGTCAGTTGTGTCTGTCGCCTTGGGCGAGTTGCTGTTGTGCAGAAGTTGTGTTCTGGTGAGTTGTTGGTTAACCATAGTTTCTGTATTTGGATGAACAGAATATGGCTCGGATTGTGCAGGGTGTACCGAATGTTTTGGGTAATGATGAGTTCGGAAAGAATAAGCTGCCTATCTTCAAGGGAAGATATGATCCTGATGGTGCACAATTTTGGTTTGAAGAGGTTGAAAGAATCTTCCATGTGACGGATTGTGCTGAAGAGGATAAGGTGAGACTGGGAACTCACATGCTGGAGGAAGAAGCAGCTGATTGGTGGGTTAGTTTGCGCCAAGTGTTGGAAGTGGATGATGAAGAGGTTACTTGGGATTTATTTAGCCGAGAGTTTCGGAGGAAGTATTATCCTGAGGGTGTGAAGGAAAAGAAAGAGATTGAGTTTTTGGAACTAAAACAAGGCAACATGTCTATTGTTGACTACACTGCTAAGTTTGTGGAACTGGTGCAGTTTTATCCTCATTATCCGGAAGTGACTGCTGAATTTTCTAAGTGTGTGAAGTATGAGAATGGATTGCGTCCGGAGATTAAACGGGCAATCGCTTATCAGAGGATTAGAAGGTTTTCTGATTTGGTGAACAGTTGTAGGAGTTACGAAGAGAATCGTAAGGTGCGTGCTACTCCCTATGAGAATGTGAATGACAGGAAAGGGAAACAACAGTCTCGTAGTGGGGGAGGAATGTCTGGTCCTCCGAGGTGTTACATTAAGTGTTACAAGTGTGGGGAAGTAGGACATCATCAGATGGATTGTTGGAGGAATAAACTGAAATGTTCCAAGTGTGGAGGTTCGGGACATGTCGCAGCGGATTGTAGGAAAATTAATGTGCGGTGTTTCAACTGTGGTGAAACAGGTCATATTAGCCCGGGGTGTACGAAACCGAAGGGAGCTCAGACTGGTAGGAAGGTTGTTGCATTGGTAGGAGATGAGACTACTAGTGCGGGTCGTTTGACTCAAGGTACTTGTTTATTAATAGTATGCCTTTAATTGCTATTATTGATATTGGGACGACTCATTCGTTTATTTCGTGTGAGTGCGCGAAGTGTTTGAATTTGTTGCGGTCTTCTTGGAGTAGTAAGATGGTTATCGATACTTCTGCTTAGGGGTTGGTAATTTCTTCTTTGGTTTGTTTAAATTGTTCTTTGACCATTTGTGGTAAAGACATGGGATGGATTTAGTGTGTTTGCAGTTGGGAGATTAGAATGAGATAAGTGGGGGAGGAGCTGATACTTCTCCATGTTGCTTCAGGTGTAGAGCGCTGGCTCAGTGTGTTATGTATTGCAAGGTTATAAGTGTGGTTTCTGGTTCAAGAAGGAATGCGGAGGTAAGGTTTATGTCAACTAAGGAGTTGTGCGTTAGGTAGTTTTGTGTATAGGATGTAAGGTATGCTATTATAGTTTGGTGGAGACGGTTTATGCCTCATCATGGTTGTCGGATGTCTATTGACAAATTGAGGAACTGATCACCCTTAATCTCTTGTTGATAGCAGACGGGAATTATGTTGGATGGAATGGACGTGTCTTTCCGGCTTTGATAGTGGTGCGGAATGGATTACTTGAAATTTAAGGAAATGATTGCGGATTATTTTGTCAAGTTGAGGAAGGCTTTATATCTGACGGTGATGCGGAATCAAGATTTTGTTTGATGGTTATAGATTGCGTTGTTGAGTCGATGAGAATTCTTATATCAGAAGATGAGACGGATTAGAGGTTTGTGTATGTGGATTAAGTTGGAATGTCTCTGAGGGATAATGATTGGGTATTACTAAGGGTTGTTCTTAGAGAGTAAAGTGTGAACTTAGTTGGACAACAGTGAATAGTCGAGGCTATATCTGCTAAGTGAGTAGTATGGGAATTTGCGGTTGTGTTTTGCATAGCTTAAGTTTGAATTGTGACGAATTGCAAACGATTTGAAATTCTGTGATGGTATAGAGATTACAGAAACCTTGAGGAAACCCTTAGGGGTGGATGTAATATTTGAGAGTTCCTTTTTTTTGGTTGGATGTTGCAATAGGATGGAATTTGGATTGTCAAGAGCAGGAATTATGTGTGGAGTACGGACCGTGGTATATGGTGACAATTGAGAATAAGTGTTTACTTTCAGGATTAAGTAAAGGGTATGGTATTGGTTGAGTTTGATTAGAATTACAATTGTTGGAATGTTTGACAAGCGTAGTGATGGTTTGAGTAGAGGCTTCGAAGTTAGTTAAAGGTGATTAGAAAGTTATTGGATTTTGTTGGTTATTATCGAAGGGTATGGAAGGCTTTTCCAAGATTAGTGTTTTCGTTACTTCGGTTGACTTGCAAAGGTGAGGTCGATTGTTTGGGATGTATCTTGATGAGTATAGTTGGTGTGTTAACGTAAGAGAGTAAAGTTGTGGCTTGTGTTTTTCGACAATTGAAGATTCGTGAAAGGATCAGTACTATTGTGGGATTGGTTGTAGTGGTATTATGTTGGATTATAGGAAGTATTATTTTTATGATTCTATATTTGAAGTGTTTGGTAATTTTAAGAATATTGAATACGGGTTTGGTCTGAAGGAATAGAGACAACGAGAATGGTTGGAATTTGTGATGAGTTATGAATTTGACTTAGATTATCATTTGTGAAGAGTTATTGTTGTATCAGAGGAATTAAGTCGGAAGTTTCTATGTATGTCAGTTTTGGTGGTCTGTGGATTAGAATTGTTTGAGCAATTCAGAGGCTTGTGTCTGGGGTGTAAGATAACACGAAAGAATGTGAACAGTAGTTGTTGGGAAGTATGTGAAAAGTTAGACTTTAGACGTGAGATGGGTAGTTTTGATGGTTACGAGTCATCAGAGTGCGCAGCAGAAGCGTGATGTAGCACATTTTGTATATGTGTGTGCGACTTGTAAGAGTTCTTAGGTGGGACATTGGAGATCTGTAGGAATGTTGAGACCATTGGATGTTTCAGAATGGAAGTGTTAGGTGAGAGGCCTGAATAATGTTCATGGGTTACTAAGTAGATGGATGTTTTGGTTATAAGTTCGATTGGCGAATCGTAGCATTGATGTGATAAGGTTGTGTGACAAGGAGGTTGGTATTCTTGTTTTGTTGATGTTGTTGAGACCTTGTCGTGTCGTGGAACTTTGTGTTCTTGTTTGTGTTGTTGCATCGTTTCCATTGTGTTGGTTTGAGTGCGAGTAGCTAATTCCTATGTGGGGGATTAGGGGAGTGTTACCTAAGGAGAGGGTAATGATCCTGTTGTGTTTCGGTTCAAGAGTGAACCTGGGAGTTGTGTTTTGTGTATTCTTTGAGTTGTGTGTTAGTCATCAAGTGCATTGTATGGGCTTTGCATCTTGTCGTTGTTGTGGTCGTCGTTGTCGTGTTGTTTGTGGTGTGCCTTGTGGTAGGCCTGATGTTGGTTGGCCGGATACGAGAGTCATGTCCGGAATTGTTCGTCTCGGTAATATTTTTGAGGACTAAAATTTCCAAGTGGGGGAGAGTTGTAACGCCCCATTTTCGACCATTTGATTTAATCGAGTCGATTAAATTATTTTGAGTATTATATTATTTTTATTTATGACTTTGGTGTGATAATATGTTGTTTTGTACTGTTATTATATTTTATCGCATTTTGGGATCGTTTGTGAGATAATTGAGGGTAAGGGTATTTTAGTCTTTTCCCTAATTATTTACTAAGTTAGTAAAAGAAAGAAAAAGAGAAAGAAATAGAAATAGAGAGAATTAGAAAAGAAAGAAAAATAGTAAGCGAAAGAAAAGGAGAAGAAGAAAAGAGAAGGGAAAGAAGAGAAAAGAGAGAAAAAGAGGAAAAGCTAGGAATCAAAGAAAACAACTTCTAGGAATCGATTTAATCGGGTAAGGGTGCGAAACTCGATTATTGTATGATTGTGTATGATTATGTATGTGTTTGCTTGGATGTTTCTTGCCTTTCCATGGTTTTTGAGTTTTAGGTCGAAAACGATAAAATGATTAGGAATTGATGTTTTTACGGTCGGAAATCGATATAATTTGCGTTGTATGATTACTATGTGTTTATGAATCATTGCTGGTAATTGTTTTGATGTTGGAATTGATTTGGAATGAAAATTGAGGTTTTTGGGGGTTTTGGAATAGTGTAACCCGTAACAGCATTTTTCTGGTCCTGGTGCGATTCGCCAGGCGAATTGGGAATTCGCCAGGCGGATTAGGACTCGTCACTCGTTCGCCAGGTGAAGTTCTGGCGAAGGGTGATTCGCCAGGCGAAATTGTAGCTCGCCAGGCGAATTTGGAATTACAGAAAGGGGGGTAGCTTCTGTAACTCTTGGAGTTTTTCTATATTGGTGACTCGCCACTAGCTCGCCAGGCGAACTGCTGGCGAATGGGATTCGCCAGGCGAAGTGCTGGCGAATGGTGATTGGCCAGGCGAAGTGCTGGCGAAAGAGGTTTGGCCAGGAGAATTTGGTATTCGCCAGGCGAATTTGGCTGTTTCTCAATAAATTCTTAGTTTTTGAAAATTCGTAACTTTTGATCCGTAACTCGGATCGGGACATTCTTTATATCGTTGGAAAGCTTATGAAATGTTCTTTCTTGTAAAAATGGTTTTTGAGATTGTTGGCCGATTAAATTATGTCGGAAATTGGAAAATGTGTTGTTTTGTCGACTTTTGTCGTTGTAAGCGTGCGTAATTGAGGTGTTCATGCAATGTGCTTTTGATATGGATATCGTATGACTTGTATGACGTTATATGATGTGAATGCATGTGATGACATGTTATGGTGATGAATTATGGCCGAAAGGCAAGAAATTGCAATGTGTGTATTTAATGGTATATGCATGACTATATTGTGAAATATGTGTGCATTGCATGAGTGTATGTGGTCATTTTGTATGAGAAACATCATGACATGCATTCATGTGTCGCGATTCCGTGGAGAATTGGGTGTAATATCACGTCCCTGTTGGGTGTGAGTGATTGATTACACAAATGATCATTGAGGATCCTCTGAACATTGCGTAGTCAATGGGTGTAATCGTTGCGATGAGTTACACTTGATTCTGTGGGAATCTTCAGAATGATTGTGTGCCCTTGTGGGGTTTGAGCAATCGGATTGTGTCTGCGTGAACAATCCAGAAACATCGGATGCCATGATGGTATGAGCGATGGGGAAATATCGTAGGCCCGACAGGGAGGATATTTCCATTGAGTTCTTCAATTGAGCTCGGGTGATGAGTTGGTACCGCATGCATCTGCATAGAGTCGTGAGTCGGTCTCTATGAGTTGCATTTGTCATCATTGTATTTGTGCATTGATGAATAAACATATATATGTATATGTTGATGTGGAATGAGTAGAATTGTGCCGGTGTGCATGGATGGATAAACATGAATATGTGTGTTTATGTTGAATGAATAGTATTATGAGGAATATGCTTGGTTTTATATATATATATGCCTTGCGATATATATTGGGTGAGATGTGATGATTGTGACATAGTAGACATAACATGTATGTTTATGTGGAAGGATGATAATGGTGAATGTATGCATAATGAATATGCTTGATGATATATCTATATTGTGATATATGATGAGTTGTGGTGAGAATATGTGTTATATGTTTATGTTGTAGTACATAATTATATGCATTTATATTATGGTTGTTTTTCTTACCCTTCTGCTCGTTTTATAATGCTCTATGAGGCATTGCAGATTAGAGTTGCTGGAGGTCTTTTGTGAAGCTTTGTGTCTTCACCCTTTTTGTCGGTCGGCTCTGATATGTGACACCGGGTAGCTAGGGTGGCCGTTTGTGTTTATCGTGTACTATGTATATGTAGATTTTGGTTTGTTCATGTATAACTTGATGTATGACAAACTCTTTAGTTGATATATATATATATATATATATATATATATATATATATATATTTATATGAGGTTCAGTACAGATTTTCCGTTTTTATTCTGTACTTGAATATGTGGGTGTAAGGAACAAAGTTTCCTCTGTTATTTGCTACCCCACTGTTGCATATCTTTATGGGCAGGTGTTGTATGAAATGTTTGGTTTCAATTGATGTGATTACCCCGTCTATGCCATGAAAATTTAAATATACTCTGACCAAATTCTGAATTTTCTTTTATTGCTTTAAATGCATGTTTATTTGGGGGTGTAGATTGGGGGCGTCACACAAATTACCGTATCTGGTAACAAGGGTATTCCTCCATAATTCGTTGCCGCCAACTGTAAACTTCCACAACCATTTGGCAAGCAAAGCACGATTGAATCGCCCTAAGTGTTTGATTCCAAGACCGCCAAATTCCTTAGGTTTACAAACAGAATTCCACGAAATCCAAGGGATATAATTATTAGTAGAGGTGCCAACTTAAAGGAACCGCCGCTGAATACCAATAATCTCATTCACAACCTTCTTTGGTGCCTTAAAAAACGCAAGAGCATGGATAGGCAAGCTAACCAAAACCGAGTTGATGAGGGAGACTCTACCTCCAATTGACAAGTTCCTCCCTGTCCAGCTAGAGAGCCTGTTCCTAAAACTCGTAATTGTCGGTTTCCAAAAAGAGTACCGACGAGGATTCCCTCCAACTGTCAAACCCAGAAATTTAAACGGGAATCTACCAGTTTTGCAGTTCAAGAAAACCTCAGCAGCAGCCAGAAAGTCAGTTTCAACTCCCATCCCATATAAGCAACTTTTATGATAATTAATTTTGAGCCCAGAAACCAATTCAAATGCACGCAGAATGGACTTAAAGGCCCAAATATTAGTAACCGAACCATCACCAATAAGAAGGGTATCGTCGGCAAACTGCAAAAATGCTAACAGTAGGAGTATCTTTAATCTTAAACTCTGAAAGCAAATAATTAAAAGAAGCAGCTTTAGTAAGGCTTGCCAATCCCTCAGCAGCTATGGCAAATAAGAAAGGTGCCAACGGGTCACCTTGCTTTAACCCCCTCCCCATCTTGAAATCCCTCGAAGGGCTCCCATTAATTAAGATCGACGAAAAACTATGGAAAACAGAACCGCGAATCCATTTCATCCAGTTGCACCCAAATCCCATCTTGATCATCATACCTTCGAGATAACCCCAATCCACATAGTCGTAGGCCTTAGCAAAATCAACTTTAAAAAATAAACAATCCTTCTTGAATTTCTTAGCGTAGTCCGCAACTTCATTAGCAAGAATAATACCATCAAAGATCTGACGACCCGGGATAAAAGCAGTTTGAGAGCAATAGATCAGCTTATGGATGATTTTGCCCAACCTACTAGCAAGCAGCTTCGACATAACATTGAGCACACAACTCACCAAGCTAATGGGCCTGAAGTCATTAAAATTTTGCGGGTTCTCGACTTTTGGAATCAAAGAGATGAAAGAGGAAGCGAACATCTTAGGTAGATGGCCAATAATGAAGAATTCCAAAATACAGTTAGTGAAATCAACTCCAATAACATCCCAACAAGCCTTAATAAACTTGAAATTGAAACCGTCTACGCCAGGGCATTTGTCACCGTTGCAACTGAACACAACTACTTTAACATCTTCCACTCCAAACTCAGAATCAAGAAAATTTCTGTCAGCATCATCCATACGAGAAATAAACTCATAATTACGACTCACCTTACACAGATTCTGAATTTGATACCTGTTCTTGAAAAATCTACAGGCTTCTAATTTTAACACCTCAGGGTCTTCCACAAGAGCATCTCCTACTTTAATAGCAGAAATATGATTCGAACGGTTCCTCGCTTTCAGAGAATTGCGAAAGTATTTGGTATTGAGATCACCGTCTTGTACCCATTTCTTATGGGACTTCTGAGCCAGCATACTTTCTTTGAGTCTCAAGTTCTTCCAAATTTCCTCTTGGATTTTCAGCCTATCCCTTCTGATCTCTTCACTAGGACTGCCAATAACCAAGTCTGAATCCAACTCTAACTGGTTTAATTTCTGAACTTCATCCTCAATATTTAAATACAGCCATCCAAACACATTAATATTCCAACTTCTAAGGTCAACTTTGAGAGCATGGAATTTCTTAAGTAAGATATTTGAATAATCACCAGAGAACTGATAAGAGTTCCATCGTTGTTTGATAAATGGCATAAACTCCTTATGACCCAACCAACAATTGAAGGTCCTTAAGGGCTTAGGACCCCAGTTGACCTTATTAGTTTTCAGCCACACTGGACGATGGTCCGAGACATCTCTATCGCCAACCTCTTGATTCTTTAAAGACAAAAAGGATATGGCCCTATCATCCACCAAGAATCTATCCAGCCTACTTCTACTCCTACCATTGGAATTAAACCAAGTAAAAATATTACCAGTCGCCGGGAGATCATTAAGATTCAATTCATCAATGAAGCAACCAAAATCCATCATCTCTTAACTACTAGCAGTACTAACTCCTTTCCTTTCATGAGTAACTTTAACAGCATTGAAATCCCCACCGACGATCCACCCATCACCAGAAAACCAACTCTTTACTTCAACTAGTTCTCTCCACAGTCTCTTTTTATCATTGATGCCGCATGGGGAGTATACGTTAACCACTGTCAATCTCTGATTTTTCCAAGTAAAATGCAATCCCAGGAAACCATTACCTCTAAAACTAGAGCAAGCAGTGATTGTCTTAGAATTCCACATTGTCACAATACCACCAGATCTGCCCTGAGCATTCACGCCAGACCACTCTACATCATTATATCTCCACAAACTGTGAACCAAACTAGAATTCATCTCCAGAACTTTAGTTTCTTGAAGAAGGCATATATCTGCATTCCCTCTAAGCAGAGTTTGAGAGATTCTTCTTCTCTTCAAAGAGCTGTAACTCCCACGAACATTATAGGTGACAATATTCATAGTTCATCTATAGCAACAACCTTCTTACCTGTCCTAGCAGCCCTATCATCAGAATCTAATTTCCTCAGTACACTATCCAATTCGCCATCTTCGATATCACCAACAAGGACCAACTTCTTTAGGGACCTGCGCACTTTATATGGAACTTCATCAAGAGCTTTTCTACATCTCATATTCCCTCTCGCCACATCTGTATCTGTGATGGACTCACAACACAAAAGAGAAGAATTGGACTCAACAGGGGAAACTCTAATCGATCTCCTCTTGTTTGCCATCTTATCCTGACTCACTATAGTGTATGGATCAACATCTTTCAAGGTCGAGTGAATAAGGGAAGAAAAATAGTAGGGGGTATAAGGAATTTTAATATAATTATACACCTCATGAAGTAACTTTTTCTTTTTTTTCTTGCACTAGTTTGAAGGCCCAACAAGCCCACCAGGAGGTCCAGTTATAGGATTAGTGGGCCCCAAATCCAAAATCAGTTCACCCTCTGTAATGTTATTTTGGAAGACTCCTAACCCGTGTAACTTATTTGGTTCATTCCCAACCACACACTCAATAGATTTGGTACCTTCTGAACTAACCCTCTTGTCGCTTAGTACGAGATGAGCTGGGACATCACCTCTGCTATCAGGAATAGTCTCCTCCCTAGGTTCCTGTAGATTAATTAATTCGTCCTATTTTGACCTATCCCCTGCAGAACCTGGGTCTAGGCTTTCACCAACAAGAGACACGTTATCAGTTAAAATACAATCTCCTTCTGACAAGTGACCAACATGCGAAAAGTCTCTCGGTGTAGGCATGTTTCTCGAGACACTCGAGTCCTCACTCTCTTCCACATCATTGGTTTCCCACGCGCCTTCAAAGCCGGACGGTTGGGATGATTCAATGTCCTCTGAATCAATGATCTCGTCCTTATCTTCCATCAGGATTGCAGTCTGGCCACAAGAAAAATCTTCTGTGAAAAAGATAGTATAACTGTAATTGTTCACATCCACGCTAATCTTCGACTCCAAGATAACCTCCAAATTTGCTTTGATTAACAACCTCGCGACATCTAAACGGGACTTGCTCCTTGTATCCTCATCACACTTAATAAAAGATCCCAGATGGGAAGAGATAAACCGAAAATTCTCATCACTCCAAGCACAACCAGGCAAACCGAAACACTTAACCTAGACGAATCTCTCTCTATCGATTAGCTCCGGCGACCACTCTACATCATTATATCTCCACAAACTGTGAACCAAACTAGAATTCATCTCCAGAACTTTAGTTTCTTGAAGAAGGCATATATCTGCATTCCCTCTAAGCAGAGTTTGAGAGATTCTTCTTCTCTTCAAAGAGCTGCAACTCCCACGAACATTATAGGTGACAATATTCATAGTTCATCTATAGCAACAACCTTCTTACCTGTCCTAGCAGCCCTATCATCAGAATCTAATTTCCTCAGTACACTATCCAATTCGCCATCTTCGATATCACCAACAAGGCCCAACTTCTTTAGGGACCTGCACACTTTAGATGGAACTTCATCAAGAGCTTTTCTACATCTCATATTCCCTCTCGCCACATCTGTATCTGTGATGGACTCACAACACAAAAGAGAAGAATTGGACTCAACAGGGGAAACTCTAATCGATCTCCTCTTGTTTGCCATCTTATCCTGACTCACTATAGTGTATGGATCAACATCTTTCAAGGCCGAGTGCATATTTATGAATAGTGTATGAATATTTAGCTCCAGCGACCACATCTGTATCTGTAAGGGATCAACATTATAGGTGACAATTTTTCATAAAAGTTCACTACAAGATAAAAAAAATTATAAATTTGGAACTGTTATTGTAGGTGATGTCGACAATAACCTAAATAAGAATGACAAATAAAGAGAGCATACATTTGAGATTTCTAAAGAGTAAACTAGAGAACATGACACTTTATACTTCTTATCTACCAGTTGATTTATGTGTATCCTTTTTATACTCATAAATAAAATGGTATGACAAAATGATTTAATTTATAGACTTAAATATTGGATAAATGTGGTTTAAATTTGATTTATTTTTTTATTTTAATTTAATTTTAGTCTAAATTTTTAATGTCTTAAAAAACTCCCTGCCCAAATGTTATATATTTTTCAAATATTTTTTCTTTTATCTCCTTATATTACTTACATGCATTGAATTTGACCAAATGATTAAAAAATTACACCTTAAAAAAAAGAAAAAATGATTATGTATTTACCTTATAATTCTTTTAGTTGTCTATGACATATGATCGAGAAATATTCTTTTTAAAATATTATATATTTAAATGATATATATGAAATTTTCATAGGGAGTAAAACCGATTTTATGAAATTAAATTAAATTTATTACGATTTAACTCTTTTGTTTATAAATATAAATTTTCAAAATACAGAACATATTTACATTTAATATTTTGAAATACTTTGTTTATTAACCCAATAAATTGATGACCCATATATTCTTTCCACTTGAATTAGCTTAAGAGTTTTCTACTAAAATTTTTTCTATTGAGACGCTTTATACAGGCGAGTCTTCTAATTCAGCTCAGATAACTATAAGTATGATTAACATAAGACAAATTACTTTTAGAGGTGATTAAATAAATTTGAGGTAGATCTCTTTCTGTGCAACCATCTAACTCAAATTCATCACAATGCTTCTTTAAGTAATGTATGTTATGTTTAACATACCTTCAGTTATATGAGTTGAATTAGTAGACTTGTTTCCATGATATATCTCAGAAGAAAACTCATTAGTAACAAATTCAAAAGAAAATTCAATTGAAGAAAAAATGTGAACAAAACATTTATAAACATGTTACATAAAGTAATTTGAAACTCCTACAGACGAAATAAAAACGGAACTCATGTGGGTGTTAGATTATTAAATATACCCTATATTTATTTGTGAGAACAAATATCAAAATAATATATAGATCTTTAAATTTGGATTAAAGTAAATAGAGTATCACCAGAGATATAGTTTAATACCTTTGCGCCCCCATTGGTAAATGTTCATTACGAGATGATAAAAAATTAAATTTAGATCTGATATTGTAGGTGATTTTTTTTTTATAAAGCAAGATTCAATATAAACATAAATAAGAATGACTAATAAAATAGAGCATGCCTTTGTGATTTTCCAAGAGTGAACTAGAGAACAGGACACTTTAACACTTCTTATCTACCTACCCATTGATAACTCAAAGGTATAACAAAATGATACATTTTTTAGACTTATATCTTGGACAAATGAGGTTTAAATTCTTCTATTATTTTTTATTTTATTTTAATTTTAGTAAAAAATGTAATGACAAAAAATACGTGTTGACCAAATGTTATATATTATTCATTTCATATTTCCTTTATTTCCTTGTATTACTTACATGCATTGAATTTAACCAAACGATTTAAAATTATTCCTTAAACTAAAATAAAAAAGAAAAGATGATTATGTATTTACCTTGTAATATTTTTTCCAACTGTCAATGAAGTATGACGGAGTAATATTCCTTCTATAAAATATTAAAGATTTGAATGATGTATATGAAATTATCGTTAAGGGTAAAATATTATTTTATACCATTTAACACTTTGGTCTATAAATATATATTTTTAAAATATAGAACAAATTATATTTAATATCTATAGGAGTAATATTCCTTCTTTAAAATATTATAGATTCAAATGATATATATGAAATTATCATAAGCCGGTCTAATGAAATAAAATTGAATTTCTTACCATTTAACTCTTTTGTCTATAAATATATATTTTCAAAATATAGAATAAATTATATTTAATATCTTAAAATACTTTGTGTAGTAACACAATAAATTGAGGATCCATATACTTATTCCACCTGAATTAGTTTAATAGTTTTCTCCTAATGAATTTTCTAATGAGACACTTATCAACTGATCCTCTTTCTATGGCATCTTGGTAAAACAAATTATTCACTCCCCTTCTGAAATTCGACTCAGAGCGCTTAAACGAAATTTTTCGATCCCTTTCTGAAATATAGAGCGCTAAAACAAATTATTTCATTCCCTTCAAAGCATTAAACCTTAAAGAAAAATTCTTCTCTCCCAAACTCATCAAACCTTAACCTTAATCCTTTCTTCCCTTTTCCATCGATTTTCCAGAAGATGTGAATGATTCTACTCCCAACCCCTAACCCTAACATTTTCTCCCCTTCTCGTTCTTCTCAAACCCTTTAATTTGCATACAGAAAGTTAGGATTTTAGGGTTTGTCAAGGGTTTCATGAAACTCAAGTACTTCACGAAATTATGCCATTCAGCAGTTTCAGGAAACATCTCAATCAAAGGTTTGATGTAAGTGTTTTGACGCCGATAATGATTCCTTGAGAGATGCAAAGGTCATAGCACGCTGTGAGGAGGACTTTTTCATTTTCAAGCTGTGTACAATTTTTCGTTACGGTAAGAGTTTCCTTCAACTTGCATACAGTCTCTCCTTCTACTTTCATTCAGTGTCGTGATTCATAATAAAAATTAGTAATTTTTATTCTTGTTTATGATTTAATCAATTTTTCTTCTACTTTTTTATTTGTAGACATAATTTTGCTCTGCCTTTTTGGCACTACTAGTATCGGAGACAGTGTGACGCCTTCTGGAACTACACTTAGATGAGACAGTGTGCGAGAATTCATTTCTTCCCAAAAATAAAACAATTTAGTTCTACATTATAATTTTGAGAAATTTGAGTCTTCTGATTTGGAGTTGTGGCGCTTTTTAAATATGCTGACTTTTAGATCAATTTATTTGCTCTATCTTTTTTAGTACTTTACTATGTTGTGAAAATTATGCATATAGTTAGTTGGTGAATATGATACCTTATTTGCGCACTTTACTGTATTGTTAAAATGACAAACATAACTTATAGTATTTGAAAAAGAAGTAAAGTTAGACGATATATCAATTATACGAGATTCACCTTTCAATCTATATTAACCATTCATTTTAATTTTATATATATTATTACTTTGATGTTTGGTAAAGAGTAATTGAATTTCAAAGTTCAGAAGTTCAGAGTTGTTCATTGTGATAGTAAACTCCTTCTCAACATCCAACTCACAATTTACATTTAACTTTTGTTGCCAAGGATAACATAACAGATCTGCTAAAACTAAGGCAACAAATCAACACACATAATGGCTAATTTGAATATATAATAACTATGCGATATTTCCAAATTGTAACAGATGCTGCTATACTTAAAGAGCTAAGGCAAGAATCATGGAAATGCTATAAATACGTGACTGTGCAAATACATGAATTAAAATTTAATTTTTTTTATGAAATAAAATTAATTTTTTTACCATTTAATTCTTTCGTCTATAAATATATATTATTAAAATATAAAACAAATTATATTTGATATCTTAAAGAGTAATATTTCTTCTTTAATATATTATAAATTCGAATGATATATATGAAATTATCATAAGCTAATTTATGAAATATTAATGTATTTCTCACAAAATTTAGTCTATAAATATATATATTCAAAATATAGAACAAGTTATATTTAATATCTTAAAATACTTTGTGTTGTAACACAATAAATTGATGATCCATATACTTGTTCCACCTGAATTAGCTTAATAATTTCTACTAAGGATATTTCTATTGAGACACATTATACACGTGAGTCTTCTAATTCAACTCACATAAGTATAGGTATGGTTAGGTCTTCCTGTTATAAATTACAGCCTACTGTTGGGAATTACGTCCCTCAAGAATTGGTCATATGATTTTACTTGCCTTCCACCTTTTGGGGAGCTTATGTCTCTCAAGGATTGGTCTTACAGGTTTACCTACCCGTCTGCTTTTAGGAGCTACCCTCTAGGTCGAGTCTTTCTGATTAACCTTTCATCCTACTTTTGAGACATCACTCACACTCTGATAAGAAAATTCCAACGAAGTTTATACCGCTTTGTAACACTCATGAAGACATTATATATTGTCATCTATGCTTGGTAGACGGTGGAAACTATAGCTACCATTGTATCGTGTCATAATTGATACTTTTAGCCATTTTCCAATAAGGAAAAATGGGGAATACCAACATGGTGATTCCTTAACCCATTGGGAAAAACTAAGAAATCCTAATACGGGGAGCTCTGGTCCTATAGGAGAATTGTTGAGGATTTCATGATAGAGACTTCCTTATCGTTAATGGGTCTTCCTTTAAAGCACTGCAGAGGAGATATCTTTACTGCCATTCCAACTCCAAAGGAAGAGAACATCAGTGGAATTACACTACAATAAATTTGAAGTCCTGTTTCATACTACCATACCCAACAAGAATAGTATTCCTACTACTTCACGAGTTTCTTTCAGCAATGAGACACCTCACCAACGGTAATTCTTCAAATACTCGACTTACAACTTATCCTCACAAGTTGTGAAAGGTATACTTGTCAATTAATTATTACGTTAAGCTTTCTCACCAAACTCATCAACCTAAACTAATTAACATACATGATACAAGTAATTATTACGTTAGGTTTCCATATGTTATAGTTCTCTGCGCTAGCTTTCTAACACTTCTGATCGTGCCTCAAACCGAGTTTCAGAACTCAAGTTATGCTGATTTTCATTCTGCATTTTCTTACACACTCTGTGGTAATCGATTACCAGCACCCAAAACATTCAAAAACCCAATTTTATGCAAGTAATCGATTACCAACATGTGGTAATCGATTACCACATAATTCGAACTAAAAAACACCCAGGTTTCTTCATAGCACTCATTTCTAAAAGCTGCCACGTCATCCCTTATCACACACCCAACATGAAAATACACTACCAAAGCATGTTATAAGTAAAAATAAGGCATGTAACAATTTCACAATATCACAAACATAATTATAACCTCAAATCATGCAAATAAACATAGAAATAACATCAATTAGACATGTCAGAAGGGCACTCAACCTCAGTTCTTAACGTGTAATCAAACCATGAACTCATAATTATGCATATGATCATACAAACAACATGAATTCAATCATAATTATCATGACATAGAAACAAGAATCATGCATATAATCCGCACAACCCTAAAACCCCAAATCATGCAAGTTTTCCTTAAATTGGTTCTACACAACTAAACTAAGAGCCCCACCTTGCAAAGGACCTAAATTGATGAAGAACGTGATTAAATGTGGAAGATGATGATGAACACTTGATGGAATAATGGTGATGATTCTCCATTTTTTAAGGTTTTCTTCTTCGCTATTTAAATTTACACTCCAACACATGCATGCAAGGAACTTGAAGACAAGCAATTCATAATTTCTCCTCCTTCTTCTTCTTACTCCATCGCCCCTCACTCTCCTCTCTCTAGTTTCCTCCTTGATTTCTGATTTTGAAATAGAAAGTATGTGAAAATGTGAGGTTTGGCTTGGATTTAGGGTTTTATATAAGTGGTTGGCCAATTACCAAAAATTAAAAATATGTAATGTATCAAATATTTAGCACATTAATTCGCTATTTGAAAGGGAAAATTGAATGTCTGACTTATGTATGGAAATAATTTTACAAATAATCATTTTAGTGCCCATGCATTTAAGAAGAGGTTAAATTTTAAGATAATTGTATTCTAAAAAAACATACTTTCTCACCTAAATATATTAAATTCCAACTCTTTACTTTTCAAGAAATTTTTTTTTTAGATTATATATATATATATATTGAATTATTAGTGTTTAATATTAATTGTGCATTAGAAAAAAAAAACAAAAAAAAAATATGATTATTTTAAAAACAAATATACGTTGATTAGAAAATTGTATTATTTTAAAAATGATTTTAATTAATACCACTAATCATTTAATAAATTAAGATAATTAAAATTGAAAAAAAATTTAAAGGGTAATATATTGCACTCTAACCCTTAGTCGAAAATCTCTTTTTGTACGTTTCTAGTGTAATTTTAATAAACTAGAGAAGATATATTTTAAATTTCAGAGGGTGAATTGGAAATGATAATTTTGGTTTGTTAATGGAATTACCACTTATTCCTGTTAACATTTGCAAGGAAGGAAAAATGTGTTTCCCGAATTTGAACTTAAATTTTCAAAAATATTGTCTGGGCAACCAAATTATTATATTGTAAAAACGATGAAGATTTGAAAGCACAAATATTATGCTCAAATTTTCTTCATATGAGAAATAATGGAGAGATTAAGAAAAGATTACCTATTAGATCTTACATACTAGACAAAAAAAGTAGATTTCTTTCAATTCACAAACACACTTTCACCCTACAATGAAGCATGATAAATATTAATATCTATATCTACTTAAGAAAGAGCTACGACTGTGTGGATTGGAACTACTTACGAGACGTCATGAAAATTATGGGATTTGGTGAAAAGTGGATGCGGTGGATGGATAATGGGGTTTTCAATAGCTTCACGCCGGTTTTGGTTAATGGGAGCCCTACAAAGGATTTTGCCATATCTAGAGGCCTCAAACAAGGCGATCCTTTAGCCCCTCTATTATTTACAATAGCCGCGGAACATCTTGCAGTGTTAATGGATAGAGCGGTGGATAGAGGAACATACTCGGGTTTCAAGGTTAATCTAGATGTCTCTTTTCACTTATTGCAATATGCGGATGACTCGGTTTTATTTGGTGAAGGATCGTGGAACAACATTTTGGCTATTAAGGCTATACTAAAAGGATTTCATCTCATTTTCGGTCTTGAGATTAACTTCAATAAAAGCTCCCTTTATGGTATTGGAGTGGAAGAGATGGTACTCATGGCTGCGAAAAACTTCCTTGCTTGTAAAGTTTTTGTCTGTCCTCTTAAGTTTCTCGGTATTTTCATTGCTGGTAGTCATAGATTGGTCTCTTTCTGGAAACCTATGATCGATAAGGTGCGTTCTAGATTGAACTCTTGGAAATGTCGGTTTTTATCCATGGGTGGTAGAGTAACATCAATCAATTCCGTACTAGCAAATTTACATATTCACTACATGTCATTCTACAAGCTCCCTAGTAGGGTTACTCGTATCCTTACCTCTATTCAAAAGAGATTCTTGTGGAACGGTTCGACGTCTAAAAAAGGTGTATCTTGGGTTCGGTGGAGCACGGTATGTAAAACTAAAGAAGATGGCATCCTAGGGGTTAAAGACATTAAGCTGTTCAATTTAGCGTTGCTTTTTAAATAGATTTCGAAAATTCTATCGCAGGAGGAGTGTTTGTGGAGAGGCATCATTGATAGTCGGTATCCTAATCCTGCGCACGACTTTCATTTTGGAGAGGTCCCTATGTAACACCCCAAATCTACCCGGTAATTATAATAAAAAAAAATATCAGAGTATTTAAAAAATTTTCAACACAACATGGGATGTCATAATTAGTGGTATCAGAGCAGGTCGGTCCGTCCGGCCAATGTTGTCTAATGTTGTTTCTTCCTTAGTACTCGACATGTGTGTGGAACACTGTCGGTGCTTGTTTGTTAGTAGTTTCTAGTAGTTGTCTACAGGTTGGTTTGAATTAAGTGGGGGTGAAGTTTGCTCCCGTACGTGTTGTTGGTATGTAGAAGTTGTTTCAAGGTGATGTTGCTTGCAAGGGTGCATATGTTGGAGCGATGTTATTACGGACCGGCGAGAGTTTGGACTCGCGCATCCGTATCAGTCAAGTTGGAGATGTGCGTAGAGTCTGGACGGTGAATCAAAGATGATTGAAATTAAGGAATTATTCCGAATGGAATGATAAGTTGGAGGATTAATTCGGTAAGTTGTATATCTTGAGTTGTGTTGTTGTTGTCTTGTTTATGCGACGTTGAATATGTTGTTAATTGAACCTGCTGATGTTAAATATGTTGTTGTTGATTAAGTTGTAGGTCGAACGACCAATGTTGGATTAAGTTGATGCTATTGATGCATGTTTGAGTTGTTGTTTTCGTTGTTGTTATTCTGGTTGTTCTTGTTGATGATGTAGTTGATTGTATGCCTTTGATAATTGTCGCATACATTGCATTCATGAGTCGGGGCTGTATGCTCACACCACGTTGGCCTTGATGGCAATGTTTAAGTTGGCCTTGATGGTAATGTTTAAGTTGGCCTTGATGGCATTGATTAAGTTGGCCTTGATGGCACCTGTTTAAGTTAGCCTTGATGGCATCCGATTAAGTTGAAAATGCCTCGATAACCTGGCATATGTTTAAGTTGGGAGTTTTACTCCGATGGTACCACATGCATGTGCATAGTTGAGTCGCATTTGAGTTGCATGTTGAAGTTGTTAATATTATTACGTTGTTGTTGATTGTTGGTGTTGTTGATATAAGTTGTTATTATTGTGAGTTATTGTTGTTATAAATTGTTATTGCTGTAAGTTGTCGCTTGATACAGGTTGTTGGTATAAGTTGTTGTTTGTTAAAAGTTGTGGTTGCTCTTAAGTTGTTTACTAATAGTTGTTGTATGACTGTTGTATGAAGCGGTGAAATTTGTGTGATTCTAATCTAATATATTAATTATCATGCCTTTGATTATATTTTTCAATATCTCACCCCTTCTGTAATGATGTTACCTATTATGGGTAATTGAGCAGGTACTGAAGAATAGCTGTGGAAGTGAAGTAATTTTATGAAGTCCTTTAGTTGCTGTTAGTTCGAGTTAGTCTTGCTCTGATACGTAGCACTCGGGGGGAATGTTTATGTTGTTGTTTCTAAGTTATTGTTATTACTAATTGTTGAATAATTATAAATTGAACGAAGTTTTGATCTAGTTGAATAAAGTCGTTAGCTGATTTATAAGTTGTGAATGCCGAATGCTATGTATCACTTTTAAATGAAATATAAGTTGTTTGTTGTTTTAAGTTGAAACGTGACATCCCATGTTGTGTTGAAAATTTTTTAAATACTCTGATATTTTTTTTTATTATAATTACCGGGTAGATTTGGGGTGTTACACCCTAAGTATCTTGTCACTTTGGTGGAGAGACCTGCTTAATGTTTCTGTCTCGTGCAGAATTAATCATTTTTCTGGTCTGCTTTCTCACAAGATTGGAAATGGCGTTAATGTATCTTTCTGGCTTTCCCGTTGGGCTGGATCGTACGTCTTGGCTACTGCATTCCCAGAGTTATGGAATTGTGCTGATAACAAGGCTAGTCGGGTAGTTGATAATGGTAATAGAGAAGACGGAACGTGGCGTTGGAAAGTGGAGTTGTCTCACCAAAACATGGCAGAAGAATACAGTCAGCAGCTTTTAAATTTACAAGCTGTGTGATAAGTGCAAATTGTAGCTATTTTTGTATATATGTTTTGTTGCACTTATCTTTGATTTTTGTTAAATATCATACGAATAAACCCTGTTTTGTTTATAAATGCGTATGGTTTACATTTTAGTGTATATATTGCGATTCGTGTAAATATCATTGATTTTAATTGATTTTATCTCATTTTTGTAGGTATTCAAGCAGTGGGATTTTGCCATTGTTGTATAGAGCATTGAATAAGCTTTCCAACGCTTCGAACCGGGCGAAAAACGGAATTACGGTTCAAAAGTTATGAAGAAAATAAGCTTTGAATTTTCGAGCATGCTTTGAGAGCGCTGAGCGCGCTCCAAGCCCCCGGAAGAAGCAAATTCCAGCAAGTTGCGCGCTGAGCGCGCTCCAAGCCCGCTGAGCGCTCTTTTAAGGCGGTTACCTTTAAAAAGAGCGCGCTGAGCGCGCTCTGCGACTTTGACACCAATAAATATAGTGAAAAAACACATTTTTTGGGATGGTTTTGGGTATTTTTTGCTCCCAACTCCATCAAACTTCATTTCTTCATAGGATTAGCTTGAAAACAACAAATGGAGCTTCCATCTTGTCGAATCGGAGGTGGATTCTCATTGATCGGCTTGACAACTCGAGAAGTGTTGGTTTATCTCTTTTTCCTCTTTTTGTAAACTCTATCTTGTTGGGTTTGTAAATGTTTGTACTTAGATCTCATGTATATTTGTTGATCATGGTGTTATATTTAATTTGCTTTACAAATCTTTATCGATGATTGTTTCTGATTTTTGCTTTATGCGCGGGATTTGGGTTGTGTTAGAGATAAACATTGCAAATCTTGATTAGGGATGATTATCTGTTAGTTTCTGGATGCTAGAGATAGATTTAGAGCTAACAATCCGTATGGGTGTCAGAACTTAGATGCCTTCCGTATTTCGAGGCTTCGTAAGCGAGAGTGACGAAGAGAGTGATACGGTTGTTTCTCAGCTCGGTGTGTCAGAGATGAACACTATTGTGAGCGATACCGGGTGATATTGAGGAGTCTTGTAAGTTGAGTGCAACTGGTCGATTGGTTTAAGTTTGTGACGAGTGGAATATATACATGCTTGATACGTCTTTTCTCTTCGAAGAATGAATTGTTTTTATGTTTATATTTACTTTTCTGTTTTTACGCTTTAAATCATTTTAAAACCAAACTCATTAACGTTGAGATTGTCGAACGGCACTTCAGTAGCACCGATCTCTGTGGACACGATAATTCCCGAAAAAATACTTCCAAACCTTTTTGCTTGCTTGCCCTGTATTGCAACCAACAAAGTGGCGCCGTTGCCGGGGATTGGTGTTTATTGAATCGCATTGCGATAATTTCTTTGTTTTTGAGTTTTGTAGATATCGTATATATTGTCTATTTTCACTTGTTGATATTGATACTTGTATATGTTTACCATATTTGTGAATTTTACATGATTTGTATACTTGTAAATTTAGTGTATTTGTTTGTTTCTCTTCACGTTTGCTAAGTGTTTAGTTAGGTTTCGTCGTCGGTGAGCGCTAACCGTGTAAGAGGCAACTTGGAGAAGTGTGCATAAATAATAGGCGTCGAGCTTACGACGTAAAACAAGCATGTTTTATCATTTTTGTTATGTTATTACTTTTTTCATTATAGCGTAGATAGTGTGGTGAACATTCATTAAACAAGTTGTACTCGGATTGTTCGTAAAATTCTCAAATCTTCACTTTACAACTTGTTTAATTCATTTTCACCCTGTCTTTCTGGACCAATTTTTGTATATGAAATTGTGTAGGTGTTAAGTGGAGGCCTACACCAGAACCTTGTTGCTGTACTGATTTTTCTGGTTCTGGTGTAGCGTGCTCAGCGCGGTCTGCTGTGCTGAGCCAGTGAATTCTTTTAATTGTTCACTTGGTTCCCCCTTTTTCCCACTTCCACCAAGGCCTTATATATTAGTAATTATTAGTAATTTTTCTAATTCTTTTGTTGATTGTTTGGACTCAAATTTTTGGCTCGATTGCTTGAAATCGCATTCGGTGATTTTCCGATTTTGAGTGTTTTAACTTGCGAATGCGTGGTAATGATAGTGTTTAAAGTTTTGTACACGTTCAAGGTATGTGTTTATCGCTTTCTTTACTTTAGCATATTCATGATACTTAGGCTTTTTACAACTTTCATGCCATTTATTCTTTTGTATACTTGTTCGTATGTGAATCACTTTAGCTCCCACCCTTTTTGTGAGGAGGCCTTCCATTGTTCATATATGCTCGGAGTTCCAACATTCTTGTTCTAACTGGATTTTATTATGTTGTTTATGTTGTGTATATGAATGCATGAAAAGGATCAAGGCATTTTGTTTCATTTTGAGCACAACTACCTTAGCCAAATAGTCAATTCACCTTGTGAGTGTGTGAGAATTTGTAACCCCTTTGAGCTTTTTGATCCATGTTTCTATTTGAACTTAATGCTTGTCTATGAGTATTTAGTTCACTTATTTTTGAATGGATTTTGTTTTTTTTTCTTGGACCTCAACTTTGTGTTGTTGTATGGATTTTTTCCTTGCCTTAGAAAGTAGGGAGTATTCACATGATGATGTGGTTGAATTCAAGTTGGGGAGAGAATGATTGTGTACTCATTGGTTGGATTCTATGAGGATTGAAAAAGAAAAGAAAAAAGAAAAAAAAATATCAAAAAGAAAAGAAAAAGAAAAGAAAAGAAAAAGGAAAGAAAAAAAAAATCCTTGAGAAAGGAAACAAAAAGAGTTCCAATAATTGTGCTAAATAAGTTGTGTGTTGTTGTGTAACACTTGGGTGTGTGGAAGAAGTTTCTTTGAAATTTTGTGTTTGAACTTTTGTGAGTTGATCACTCCCTTAGGTTTCGGCAAGTTTTTGTTTCGATTAGCTTTAGGAATTGCCCCTTGTTTGTTTGCCCGACCACATTACAACCTTGAAAAGTCCTTGTGATTCTTGCCTTTGTATGTTCAATATGATTTTTGGATGATAGAATAATTTAGTCTGTTGTTTGCAGAATTGTTGTGTGAGTGAAAAATCCCTTATTTTATGTTTTTCATCTACCGATGATTGTTTTTGCTAGGTGTGATTCACGTTTGAACTTGTGTTGTTTTAGGATGTTTGGCATGACTTTTGTATCTAGCATTTGTTTCGTGATTATGTTATCGTTGTAGTTTAATGGTAAGTATTTAGTTTGGGTGTACCATTTTCGGTTGAACCATTGCATTTGTTTTCCGTTTTCAAAACTTGTTGTTGCGTGATTTCTTGGATTTCGCTTTTGTTCCTTTAGTTGTTGGCTTTGTTTGAGGACAAACAATTATGTAAGTTGGGGAGAGTTGATAAGTGCAAATTGTAGCAATTTTTGTATATATGTTTTGTTGCACTTATCTTTGCTTTTTGTTAAATATCATACGAATAAACCCTGTTTTTTTTTATAAATGCGTATAGTTTACATTTTAGTGTATATATTGCGATTCGTGTAAATATCATTGAGTTTAATTGATTTTATCTCATTTTTGTAGGTATTCAAGCAGTGGGATTTTGCCATTGTTGTATAGAGCATTGAATAAACTTTCTAACGCTTCGAACCGGGCGAAAAACAGAATTACGGTTCAAAAGTTATGAAGAAAATAAGCTTTGAATTTTCGAGCATGCTTTGAGCGCGCTGAGCGCGCTCCAAGCCCCCGGAAGAAGCAAATTCCAGCAAGTTGCGCACTGAGCGCGCCCTAAGCCCCTTGAGCACGTTTTTAAGGCGGTTTAACTTTAAAAAGACTGCGCCGAGCGCGCTCTGCGACTTTGACAGCAATAAATATAGTGAAAAAACACATTTTTTGGGATGGTTTTGGGTATTTTTTGCTCCCAACTCCATCAAACTTCATTTCTTCATAGGATTAGCCTGAAAACAACAAATGGAGCTTGCATCTTGTCGAATCGGAGGTGGATTCTCATCGATCGGCTTGACAACTCGAGAAGTGTTGGTTTATCTCTTTTTCCTCTTTTTGTAAACTCTATCTTGTTGGGTTTGTATATGTTTGTACTTAGATCTCATGTATATTTGTTGATCATGGTGTTATATTTAATTTGCTTTACAAATCTTTATCGATGATTGTTTCTGATTTTTGCTTTATGCGCGGTATTTGGGTTGTGTTAGAGATAAACATCGCAAATCTTGATTAGGGATGATTATCTGTTAGTTTCTGGATGCTAGAGATAGATTTAGAGCTAACAATCCGTATGGGTGTCGGAACTTAAATGCCTTCCGTATTTCGAGGCTTCGTGCACGAGTGTGACGAAGAGAGTGATACGGTTGTTTCTCAGCTCGGTGTGTCAGAGATGAACACTATTGTGAGCAAAACCGGGTGATATTGAGGAGTATTGTAAGTTGAGTTTAACTGGTCGATTGGTTTAAGTTTGTGACGAGTGGAATATATACATGCTTTATACGTCGTTTCTCTTCGAAGAATGAATTGTTTTTATGTTTATATTTACTTTTCTGTTTTTACGCTTTAAATCATTTTAAAACCAAACTCATTAACGTTGAGATTGTCGAACGGCACTTCAGTAGCACCGATCTCTGTGGACACGATAATTCCCGGAAAAATACTTCCAAATCTTTTTGCTTGCTTGCCCTGTATTGCAACCAACAAAGTGGCGCCGTTGCCGGGGATTGGTGTTTATTGAATCGCATTGCGATAATTTCTTTGTTTTTGAGTTTTGTAGATATCGTATATATTGTCTATTTTCACTTGTTGATATTGATACTTGTATATGTTTACCATATTTGTGAATTTTACATGTTTTGTATACTTGTAAATTTAGTGTATTTGTTTGTTTCTCTTCACGTTTGCTAAGTGTTTGGTTAGGTTTCGTCGTCGGTGAGCGCTAACCGTGTAAGAGGCAACTTGGAGAAGTGTGCATAAATAATAGGCGTCGAGCTTACGACGTAAAACAAGCATGTTTTATCGTTTTTGTTCCGTTATTACTTTTTTCTTTATAGCGTAGATAGTGTGGTGAACATTCATTAAACAAGTTGTACTCAGATTGTTCGTAAAATTCTCAAATCTTCACTTTACAACTTGTTTAATTCATTTTCACCCTATCTTTCTGGACCAATTTTTGTATATGAGATTGTGTAGGTGTTAAGTGGAGGCCTACACCAGAACCTTGTTGCTGTACTGATTTTTCTGGTTCTGGTGTAGCGCGCTCAGCGCGGTCTGCTGTGCTGAGCCAGTGAATTCTTTTAATTGTTCACTTGGTTCCCCCTTTTTCCCACTTCCACCAAGGCCTTATATATTAGTAATTATTAGTAATTTTTCTAATTCTTTTGTTGATTGTTTGGACTCTAATTTTTGGCTCTATTGCTTGAAATCGCATTCGGTGATTTTCCAATTTTGTGTGTTTCAACTTGCGAATGCGTGGTAATGATAGTGTTTAAAGTTTTGTACACGTTCAAGGTATGTGTTTATCACTTTCTTTACTTTAGCATATTCATGATACTTAGGCTTTTTACAACTTTCATGCCATTTATTCTTTTGTATACTTGTTCGTATGTGAATCACTTTAGCTCCCACCCTTTTTGTGAGGAGGCCTTCCATTGTTCATATATGCTCGGAGTTCCAACATTCTTGTTCTAACTGGATTTTATTATGTTGAATCTGCTATTTATGTTCTGTATATGAATGCATGAAAAGGATCAAGGCATTTTGTTTCATTTTGAGCACAACTACCTTAGCCAAATAGTCAATTCACCTTGTGAGTGTGTGAGAATTTGTAACCCCTTTGAGCTTTTTGATCCATGTTTCTATTTGAACTTAATGCTTGTCTATGAGTATTTAGTTCACTTATTTTTGAATGGATTTTGTTTTTTTTTCTTGGACCTCAACTTTGTGTTGTTGTATGGATTTTTTCCTTGCCTTAGAAAGTAGGGAGTATTCACATGATGATGTGGTTGAATTCAAGTTGGGGAGAGAATGATTGTGTACTCATTGGTTGGATTCTATGAGGATTGAAAAAGAAAAGAAAAAAGAAAAAAAAATATCAAAAAGAAAAGAAAAAGAAAAGAAAAGAAAAAGGAAAGAAAAAAAAAATCCTTGAGAAAGGAAACAAAAAGAGTTCCAATAATTGTGCTAAATAAGTTGTGTGTTGTTGTGTAACACTTGGGTGTGTGGAAGAAGTTTCTTTGAAATTTTGTGTTTGAACTTTTGTGAGTTGATCACTCCCTTAGGTTTCGGCAAGTTTTTGTTTCGATTAGCTTTAGGAATTGCCCCTTGTTTGTTTGCCCGACCACATTACAACCTTGAAAAGTCCTTGTGATTCTTGCCTTTGTATGTTCAATATGATTTTTGGATGATAGAATAATTTAGTCTGTTGTTTGCAGAATTGTTGTGTGAGTGAAAAATCCCTTATTTTATGTTTTTCATCTACCGATGATTGTTTTTGCTAGGTGTGATTCACGTTTGAACTTGTGTTGTTTTAGGATGTTTGGCATGACTTTTGTATCTAGCATTTGTTTCGTGATTATGTTATCGTTGTAGTTTAATGGTAAGTATTTAGTTTGGGTGTACCATTTTCGGTTGAACCATTGCATTTGTTTTCCGTTTTCAAAACTTGTTGTTGCGTGATTTCTTGGATTTCGCTTTTGTTCCTTTAGTTGTTGGCTTTGTTTGAGGACAAACAATTATGTAAGTTGGGGAGAGTTGATAAGTGCAAATTGTAGCAATTTTTGTATATATGTTTTGTTGCACTTATCTTTGCTTTTTGTTAAATATCATACGAATAAACCCTGTTTTTTTTTATAAATGCGTATAGTTTACATTTTAGTGTATATATTGCGATTCGTGTAAATATCATTGAGTTTAATTGATTTTATCTCATTTTTGTAGGTATTCAAGCTGTGGGATTTTGCCATTGTTGTATAGAGCATTGAATAAACTTTCTAACGCTTCGAACCGGGCGAAAAACAGAATTACGGTTCAAAAGTTATGAAGAAAATAAGCTTTGAATTTTCGAGCATGCTTTGAGCGCGCTGAGCGCGCTCCAAGCCCCCGGAAGAAGCAAATTCCAGCAAGTTGCGCACTGAGCGCGCCCTAAGCCCCTTGAGCACGTTTTTAAGGCGGTTTAACTTTAAAAAGACTGCGCCGAGCGCGCTCTGCGACTTTGACAGCAATAAATATAGTGAAAAAACACATTTTTTGGGATGGTTTTGGGTATTTTTTGCTCCCAACTCCATCAAACTTCATTTCTTCATAGGATTAGCCTGAAAACAACAAATGGAGCTTGCATCTTGTCGAATCGGAGGTGGATTCTCATCGATCGGCTTGACAACTCGAGAAGTGTTGGTTTATCTCTTTTTCCTCTTTTTGTAAACTCTATCTTGTTGGGTTTGTATATGTTTGTACTTAGATCTCATGTATATTTGTTGATCATGGTGTTATATTTAATTTGCTTTACAAATCTTTATCGATGATTGTTTCTGATTTTTGCTTTATGCGCGGTATTTGGGTTGTGTTAGAGATAAACATCGCAAATCTTGATTAGGGATGATTATCTGTTAGTTTCTGGATGCTAGAGATAGATTTAGAGCTAACAATCCGTATGGGTGTCGGAACTTAAATGCCTTCCGTATTTCGAGGCTTCGTGCACGAGTGTGACGAAGAGAGTGATACGGTTGTTTCTCAGCTCGGTGTGTCAGAGATGAACACTATTGTGAGCAAAACCGGGTGATATTGAGGAGTATTGTAAGTTGAGTTTAACTGGTCGATTGGTTTAAGTTTGTGACGAGTGGAATATATACATGCTTTATACGTCTTTTCTCTTCGAAGAATGAATTGTTTTTATGTTTATATTTACTTTTCTGTTTTTACGCTTTAAATCATTTTAAAACCAAACTCATTAACGTTGAGATTGTCGAACGGCACTTCAGTAGCACCGATCTCTGTGGACACGATAATTCCCGGAAAAATACTTCCAAATCTTTTTGCTTGCTTGCCCTGTATTGCAACCAACAAAGTGGCGCCGTTGCCGGGGATTGGTGTTTATTGAATCGCATTGCGATAATTTCTTTGTTTTTGAGTTTTGTAGATATCGTATATATTGTCTATTTTCACTTGTTGATATTGATACTTGTATATGTTTACCATATTTGTGAATTTTACATGTTTTGTATACTTGTAAATTTAGTGTATTTGTTTGTTTCTCTTCACGTTTGCTAAGTGTTTGGTTAGGTTTCGTCGTCGGTGAGCGCTAACCGTGTAAGAGGCAACTTGGAGAAGTGTGCATAAATAATAGGCGTCGAGCTTACGACGTAAAACAAGCATGTTTTATCGTTTTTGTTCCGTTATTACTTTTTTCTTTATAGCGTAGATAGTGTGGTGAACATTCATTAAACAAGTTGTACTCAGATTGTTCGTAAAATTCTCAAATCTTCACTTTACAACTTGTTTAATTCATTTTCACCCTATCTTTCTGGACCAATTTTTGTATATGAGATTGTGTAGGTGTTAAGTGGAGGCCTACACCAGAACCTTGTTGCTGTACTGATTTTTCTGGTTCTGGTGTAGCGCGCTCAGCGCGGTCTGCTGTGCTGAGCCAGTGAATTCTTTTAATTGTTCACTTGGTTCCCCCTTTTTCCCACTTCCACCAAGGCCTTATATATTAGTAATTATTAGTAATTTTTCTAATTCTTTTGTTGATTGTTTGGACTCTAATTTTTGGCTCTATTGCTTGAAATCGCATTCGGTGATTTTCCGATTTTGTGTGTTTCAACTTGCGAATGCGTGGTAATGATAGTGTTTAAAGTTTTGTACACGTTCAAGGTATGTGTTTATCACTTTCTTTACTTTAGCATATTCATGATACTTAGGCTTTTTACAACTTTCATGCCATTTATTCTTTTGTATACTTGTTCGTATGTGAATCACTTTAGCTCCCACCCTTTTTGTGAGGAGGCCTTCCATTGTTCATATATGCTCGGAGTTCCAACATTCTTGTTCTAACTGGATTTTATTATGTTGAATCTGCTATTTATGTTCTGTATATGAATGCATGAAAAGGATCAAGGCATTTTGTTTCATTTTGAGCACAACTACCTTAGCCAAATAGTCAATTCACCTTGTGAGTGTGTGAGAATTTGTAACCCCTTTGAGCTTTTTGATCCATGTTTCTATTTGAACTTAATGCTTGTCTATGAGTATTTCGTTCACTTATTTTTGAATGGATTTTGTTTTTTTTTCTGGGACCTCAACTTTGTGTTGTTGTATGGATTTTTTCCTTGCCTTAGAAAGTAGGGAGTATTCACATGATGATGTGGTTGAATTCAAGTTGGGGAGAGAATGATTGTGTACTCATTGGTTGGATTCTAGGAGGATTGAAAAAGAAAAGAAAAAAGAAAAAAAATATGAAAAGAAAAGAAAAAGAAAAGAAAAGAAAAAGGAAAGAAAAAAAAAATCCTTGAGAAAGGAAACAAAAAGAGTTCCAATAATTGTGCTAAATAAGTTGTGTGTTGTTGTGTAACACTTGTGTGTGTAGAAGAAGTTTCATTGAAATTTTGTGTTTGAACTTTTGTGAGTTGATCACTCCCTTAGGTTTCGGCAAGTTTTTGTTTCGATTAGCTTTAGGAATTGCCCCTTGTTTGTTTGCCCGACCACATTACAACCTTGAAAAGTCCTTGTGATTCTTGCCTTTGTATGTTCAATATGATTTTTGGATGATTGCATAATTTAGTCTGTTGTTTGCAGGATTGTTGTGTGAGTGAAAAATCCCTTATTTTATGTTTTTCATCTACCGATGATTGTTTTTGCTAGGTGTGATTCACGTTTGAACTTGTGTTGTTTTAGGATGTTTGGCATGACTTTTGTATCTAGCATTTGTTTCGTGATTATGTTATCGTTGTAGTTTAGTGGTAAGTATTTACTTTGGGTGTACCATTTTCGGTTGAACCATTGCATTTGTTTTAGGTTTTCAAAACTTGTTGTTGCGTGATTTCATGGATTTCTCTTTTGTTCCTTTAGTTGTTGGCTTTGTTTGAGGACAAACAATTATGTAAGTTGGGGAGAGTTGATAAGTGTAAATTGTAGCTATTTTTGTATATATGTTTTGTTGCACTTATCTTTGCTTTTTGTTAAATATCATACGAATAAACCCTATTTTTTTATAAATGCGTATAGTTTACATTTTAGTGTATATATTGCGATTCGTGTAAATATTATTGAGTTTAATTGATTTTATCTCATTTTTGTAGGTATTCAAGCAGTGGGATTTTGCCATTGTTGTATAGAGCATTGAATAAGCTTTCCAACGCTTCGAACCGGGCGAAAAACGGAATTACGGTTCAAAAGTTATGAAGAAAATAAGCTTTGAATTTTCGAGCATGCTTTGAGCGCGCTGAGCGCGCTCCAAGCCCCCGGAAGAAGCAAATTCCAGCAAGTTGCGCGCTGAGCGCGCTCCAAGCCTGCTGAGCGCGCTTTTAAGGCGGTTTAACTTTAAAAAGAGCGCGCTGAGGGCCCATAGCGCGCTGAGCGCGCTCTGCGACTTTGACAGCAATAAATATAGTGAAAAAACACATTTTTTGGGATGGTTTTGGGTATTTTTTGCTCCCAACTCCATCAAACTTCATTTCTTCATAGGATTAGCCTGAAAACAACAAATGGAGCTTGCATCTTGTCGAATCGGAGATGGATTCTCATCGATCGGCTTGACAACTCGAGAAGTGTTGGTTTATCTCTTTTTCCTCTTTTTGTAAACTCTATCTTGTTGTGTTTGTATATGTTTGTACTTAGATCTCATGTATATTTGTTGATCATGGTGTTATATTTAATTTGCTTTACAAATCTTTATCGATGATTGTTTCTGATTTTTGCTTTATGCGCGGGATTTGGGTTGTGTTAGAGATAAACATCGCAAATCTTGATTAGGGATGATTATCTGTTAGTTTCTGGATGCTAGAGATAGATTTAGAGCTAACAATCCGTATGGGTGTCGGAACTTAAATGCCTTCCGTATTTCGAGGCTTCGTGCACGAGAGTGACGAAGAGAGTGATACGGTTGTTTCTCAGCTCGGTGTGTCAGAGATGAACACTATTGTGAGCAAAACCGGGTGATATTGAGGAGTATTGTAAGTTGAGTGTAACTGGTCGATTGGTTTAAGTCTGTGACGAGTGGAATATATACATGCTTGATATGTCTTTTCTCTTCGAAGAATGAATTGTTTTTATGTTTATATTTACTTTTCTGTTTTTACGCTTTAAACCATTTTAAAACCAAACTCATTAACATTGAGATTGTCGAACGGCAATTCAGTAGCACCGATCTCTGTGGACACGATAAATCCCGGAAAAATACTTCCAAATCTTTTTGCTTGCTTGCCCTGTATTGCAACCAACACTGTGCTGAGTGATTTTACAGTGTGGGAAGGAGTCCAAGACAAGGTCATTTGGCTGCATAATGATAGCTCCCAATTCTCTATTTCTTCTCTGTATTGTTTTATGCAGGAAACCGCAAGAGAGTTTGTCACGGCTCTTCAGGAGGATTTAAGGTCTGCCCTCAAGCTTGTTTGGTTAGCGGAGGTTCCCCTCAAGGTGAAAGTATTTGGCTGGAGGCTGATGAACAACAAAATTCCAACCCGTGACAATCTCGCTCGTAGAGGAATCATAATCAATATTCATGAAAAGGTTTGCTCTTTTTGTTTCTTAGAGGTGGAAAATGTTGAACACGCCTTTTTCCATTGTTCCAAATCTATTTTGGTATGGAAGTTTATAGGCAATTGGTTGGGAGTTCCAGAGATTTACATTGGCGATATTTTGAATCACTTATCAACTTGGGTAGCCGGATGTGTTAGGAAAAATTTTAGTGTGAGCATTGTTGTAGGATTGTGGCCGACCGTATGTTGGGCCATTTGGTCGTCTAGAAACAACATCGTGTTTAGAGATGAATTTTGGGATCTAGATACGATCTCTAATCGTGTCATAACTTTTTCTTGGTGGTGGATTGGTAAGAAACACAAAAACGCATTTAATTGTAACTACTACGAATGGGTTAATGTCCCTTGTGATTTTTGTAAGTCTTGATTTTAGTTAGAGGCCTTTTGATGTATACGGGTTTGGATACCTTTTTGTATCCTTGATATATAACACAGATTTTTTCTTATTAAAAAAAATCTATATCTACTTATATGATATTCATAGGTAATTTAGATTTTGAATTAGTTGCAAAATATTTAGAAGAGTGAAGTTTTTCTCTACCACTTATATATGTGGTGGTTATATAAAAAAGGTGAAGATTAGAATGAAAAGTTATAATTTAGATTGTACTTCACATGAATTCATTCTTCCCTATATTCTTTCTCTAGATACTCATTTACCTTAAGTGCATTTTAATATTAGAATGAAAAGTTATAATTTATAGACTAAAGTTTACGATGTTATTAGGTAATTATTTGGAGGTCAAGGAATAACATCCTATTTAACGATGAATTTTGTGATATCAATGTCATTTTTAGTGCTATTGTAGGTACTTCTTGGTATTGGATGGTTCTTGGCAATCGTACTAGGCGGAAGTGCAACCTTTACGACTGAACCAAATTCCCTTTTGATTTTTTATAGTTGTTCTGTCATTGTTGGTGGTGCTGCTGTCGGGTGTTTCTTTGTATTTTCCGTATTGTCGGATTGTTTGTACTCTCCTTGAATTGTATGGTTGTTTCCTTAATTTCTTATTAATGAAAGTGCTTATAAAAAAACTATGATCAATGAATTTTCTGATTTTTTTTTTGGTGTATTTCTTATATACGTTGATCAGTAAAATTATTAAACTCTTTGTAAAAGAGAAGTGTTCTTATATAAAAATCAATATTACCATTTTTATGGTTTACCATTCATGTATTTTGTCAATATATATTTAATATGAAAATTATAATCAAAGTTTATTTATTACGAAGGGAATATTTAAAATGAATATTTAATTTATTCATGAATTTTATTATCGTACTATTATCGAAATTATCGTGAAAGTTATTTATTCAACTTATCAGAAATTTTTCTCGTTGTCAATAACTAGACAATATTCCTCCTTTTTAAAGAGTCATTAATTTATAATAATAAACAATAATATGAAAAATACCAGATTTTTTAATGTAAGAAAATGCTTTTACAATTCTGCCTCAATATTAATACTAAAATATAAAAAATAAAATATAATTATTTTGAATTAAAAACATCTTAACACAAAATTCTTACGATAATATATTTTTAAAAGAAATTTAGTAGTATTAAAAAACCCATAAATATTCTAAAAAAATTATCTACATTTAATTTTGAATATATATTCAAAAAACCTATAAATTCAAAAACAAATTAGTAATATTAAAAAACCCTTAAAACTATCTCTCAAACTCTCTACCACTTGGAAGATACCATTCTGAATATATATTCCCTAGAGTACTCTAGTTCTTCTAAGATGTTCTAGTGACCTTAGAAGTTGAACACTGATGCACTACTTCACTTCCAGATCTTATGTCATATATGCAACACAATCGTCCTTCCACCTTCACAGCATGGAATTACTTACAATACCTATTCAATATCACTGGGTCAATCTCGTTCTACTTGAAGATTTTCATATTTCTCAAACTCCGACAAATTCATTTGATAGAAATCATCAAATTCCCGACTCCATTAGCACTACAGGATTTCTTGAACCATACACCACCCTTCAATTCCACGCTACTAAAATCACACCTCCTACTAAGACATCAACTGAGTCAACCGGTTCTCCTTACTTTTAAACTCATTATTTGGGCCTACTCCCAAAGTACAAGGTTGAATAAACTTCAGAGTCCTCGTGGTCGCTCAACCGAGATCCTACCTACCACGCACATAGATTTAGGCAAATCAGAGCTAATACTTCATACACTAATATTAAGAATCATCTTGGTTAAAAAGACATATTTGGCCGGAATAGGTTTACTTATGATGTTTCAAGGCTAGGTTGAGAATCGACCTGCTCTGATACCAGTTGTAACAACCCGTATAATATATATCTAGAATAATAGCATACAAGTGTTAATTCTTGGTATTGATACAACACAAGTGCCTAACGACATCATTATATACACATGTCCAAACAAAAAAGAAACATCTATGGCACAAGTTATACAATATTTCCTAAAATAAAACTATGAGATATATGCAATATCTTCATTGCACACAATCAATGGTGGAAGATCACACTAATCTGTATCCTTTGAAACATCAACGGACACCTTATTTTGCATATAACCTACAAACAACACCTGAAAAGCAACAACTATATTGAGGTGAAATAATAATCTCAGTGAGTTCCCTATCTTATGTAGAGAAATCTTTAACGTTTTTTGATAAAAAATATTTTTGTTTAGAAAGATTAAATAGTGCTTTTTATTAATTTATTTTTAATTTTCAAAATATTATAACAACAAAAAATTATATTTGAACAATTTGTCTAAGATAGTAATTAATTGTTAGGTTAATATATTTTTGACTATAACTACTTTGAGATTAAAAACATATCTTTTAAGTGTAATTTTTTTTTATGAGTTAAAAAAAAAACAATTTCAATTTTAGTGTTTAGGAAAATATAGATAGTTGAAATAGTGGTTGTCTTGTTCGATCACTTTTGTTAAAAATGAGATTTAATTTGTCTCTGTCAAAGTTTGAACTCGTGGCCTCCAATAGAGAATAAATATTATGTTTGTCTATTTGAAAAATAAAAATAAGATTTCGAATGTGTCACATGGCCCTATGGGGTGATGTGACATAAATGAAATAGAAATATTAACATGTATGATGATATAATATGTCGCTTCAATTTTTTTTTTTGATAAGCGGAAATTTTATTAATAAGAGATTAAGGAAATCTCGAACCAACAAACTACATCCAACAACGAAACAAATAAATTACAAAAAATCGAGTGGCTTTTTATACCATTCGTACAACCTACAAGTCACACTACTTTTACTACCTAGAATTAACCAATTCCACGACGTGGCTTTAATATCGTTGACAATGTCATTAGCATTAAAGATAGCGTCGTTGTATAGAATATTGTTCCGACATCTCCAAATATTCCAACATGTTATAAACCATAATGAATTAACCTTTCCCTCTTTGCATCTACCATGAAGTTTCGAAGTCCACGACTTCAAATGCTGACCCACCGTAGATTCGACTATTCTATCAACTTCAACCCACTCACAAATCTTATTCCACACCAACGAAGATTTAGCACAAGATACGAAAAGATGAGTAGAATCCTCGATGTGATGAAAACAAAACATACAAACCTCTTCATGAGCATTATCAATAATATGTCTTGCACTTAAATTGGCTCTCTTGGGCAATCTATTGAGACTCAACCTCCATCCAAAAATCTGAATTTTCAGCGGTAAAACCGTCTTCCACAATTGCTTCAAAAAATCAGCTAAGTCTCTCTCAATCTCGTCATCAAACAGTGACTCATTCAAGCAGCAATAGAAAGATTTGATAGAGAATGTGGATGATTCATGTTCTAACCAAACCCAAATGTCTGCGATATTCCGCCTCATAACCACATGCTTCAGTAAATTGTGTAGATCCATTACCTCATCTCCCAACCCTTCCAGATCATCGCCGGAACCGTCCATAATGTTCCACTGCCAAGCTTCGCCCACCCACTCTCCCATGTCCATCACCGAACAGACCTTGTTCCTGCTAGCACAGAATAAAGAAGGAAACCTCTCTTTCAATGCCGTGTCTCCAATCCACGCCGTCTGCCAAAAAGCAATATTCGCTCCATCTCCCACCTTGCAATCCACGTAATCGCTAAAACGATGTGAATCGTCAACTGATAATTTCAACAAATCCTTCATCCATAAAGAAGTATTTTGCCAACCTCCACCATCATTGCCGACTTGCAAAATAGTACTCAGGTTTGAGTATCTAGCTTCAAGCGTGTGCCTCCAAATTTCGCTCCCACCACTATAAAATTTCCAAATCCACTTTGCAAGAAGGGACTTATTAAACCGACCAGCATGTTTGATGCCTAGACCTCCACGATGTTTCGGTTTACAAATAGAACTCCAAGAAACCCATGCCACATAACTTTTATCCTTATGACCAGCCCAAAGAAACCGACGTTGGATGGATATAATCTCCCGAACCACCACAGATGTGGCCTTGAAGAAAGCAAGGTGGTGGATAGGAAGGATAGCAAGCACCGAGTTAATAAGAGAAACTCTTCCACAAATGGATAGACTACTACCATTCCAATTAGAAAGTCTTTTCTTCAAGCAAGAAATAACGAGATTCCAGAACGAACGACGACGATGATTTCCACCAAGAGAAAGACCCAGAAATTTGAACGGCATACTACCTAATTTGCACTGAAGGAATTGGGCAGCCGCAAGGAGGAAATCAGGATCAACTCCGATACCAAAGATGCTGCATTTGGAAAAGTTAATTTTGAGGCCAGATGTAACTTTGAATGCCCGCAGAACAGCTTTAAACGCCCAGATATTAAGCACTGAACCATCTCCGATGAGTAACGTATCATCAGCGAACTGGAGAATGGTAGGGGATGGACATTCATGAATTCTGAAAGCATACAACATATTCCTCTCCGAAGCAGATCTGATGAGAATAGCCAAACCCTCGACCACGATTGCGAAAAGAAACGAAGCTAACGGATCGCCCTGTTTTAAACCTCTACCAACCTTGAAATCTTTGGATGGGCTGCCGTTAATGAGCACAGACATATAGCTATTGAAAACAGAGCCACGGATCCGTCTCATCCAATTACTACCGAATCCCATCTTGACAAGCATTTCGTCAAGAAACGCCTAATCAACGCAGTCGTAAGCTTTTGTAAAATCAACTTTGAATAATATGCCCTCCTTCTTATATCTTTTAGCATAATAAAAAATCTCATTTGCCAACAGAATACCGTCAAATATTTGA
Organism: Lathyrus tuberosus; assembly: GCA_022829125.1. NCBI lineage: Eukaryota > Viridiplantae > Streptophyta > Magnoliopsida > Fabales > Fabaceae > Lathyrus > Lathyrus tuberosus. The sequence continues at coordinate 4,486,243 of JALAZF010000349.1, forward strand.
CGGCCAGGGATGAAAGCCGTTTGGGATGGCGATATAAGCTTGTGTATGATTGTGCCAAGCCTAGAAACCATCATCTTGGAAATAACTTTGTTCACACAGGAAATCAAACAAATTGGATGGAAATCATCAAAGCATTGAGGATTATCAATCTTCGGTATCAACGAGATGAACGAAGAAGTGAACATCTTAGGAAGAAACCCAGTCTCGAAGAAGTTCAGAACCGCCTTAGTAAACTCCCCACCAATTATATCCCAGCAAGATTTAATAAACAAAAAGTTGAAACCGTCGACTCCAGGGCATTTATTACCGTCACAACCAAAAACAGCAGTCTTCACGTCTTCAGCATTGAAATTAACCTCAATAATCCTTCTGTCAAATTCGTCAATACTCGGCACACTAGGGATTATGTTCTCAGACTTAAAGATATTCTGCTTCTGAAATCTGGCTGCAAAGAAATTCGCAGCAGCATGTTTGATCTCCTCAGGTTCTTCAACTAAACCACCTTCATAATTAATTGTCGCGATATAGTTAGATCGATTCCTCGACCTGAGGTAATTATGGAAATATTTGGTATTATGATCACCATCCTGTATCCACCTAGTTCTGGACTTCTGGGCCAGTATAGTCTCTCTAATCCTCAAATTAGCCCACAAGTCTTCTTGAATTCTTAACCTGGCACGAACTGAATCATCATCCAAAGCAACATCAACCACCTCATAAATCCTATCAAGTTGGTTCAAGTTGGCCACAAAGTCCTCGATCAATTCTAAGGGCCTGAAATTTCTTAAGCAGAACATGGTTTGTAATATTTGGAGTTTTAGGAATAATATTTTGTTTAGAGACGAGGTTTGTAATGTTGAATCTATCTTTTACGCTATTGTAGCGACTTCTTGGGTTTGGTTGATGTTGGGTAAGAGTAATAGGCTAGGTTGTAGTTTCTATGATTGGAACAAATCCCCTTTAGATTTTATGTAGTAGGGCTGCCCAATTGGGTGCTTTTGGGGAGTTCCAAGTTCTCTTTTCTCTTGTATGAAGGTTACAGATTTCCTTAATCTCTCTTTAGTGTATTTGCCTATAAAAAAAAAAAGTTCACTACAAGATAACAAAAATTCATAAATTTGGAACTGTTATTGTAGGTGATGTCTACAATAACCTAAATAAGAATGACAGATAAAGAGAGCATACATTTGAGATTTCTAAAGAGTAAACTAGAGAACATGACACTTTATACTTCTTATCTACCAGTTGATTTATGTGTATCCTTTTTATACTCATAAATTAAATGGTATGACAAAATGATTTAATTTATAGACTTAAATATTGGAATAATGTGGTTTAAAATTGTATTATTTTTTATTTTAATTTAATTTTAGTCTAAATTTTTAATGTCTTAAAAAACTCCCTGACCAAATGTTATATATTTTTCAAATATTTTTTCTTTTATTTCCTTATATTACTTACATGCATTGAATTTGACCAAATGATTAAAAAATTACACGTTAAAAAAAAGAAAAAATGATTATGTATTTAACTTATAATTTTTTTAGTTGTCTATGTGTTCGCTGTTGATTTTGGCGAACAACCTCTGGTTTACCAATCTCTTATAAAATTGGGTTACTTGCAGGACCAACCACACAAATCCTGGGATACATGTGCAAAATTGTCCAACTCTTAGGATAATGGTGTTTTGATGGTTTGTTTTGTTATATTCTTTTATGTATGAATGGTTTGGTAAAAGAACTTAAATAACAACTTCTGGCAAAAAATAAGTTGAATGAAAGTAAAACTTGCATAAAGTAAATAACAAAGGATAAATGACTGGGAAAAGTAAAGGCAATTATAAAAGACTTTGAATTTTTTTATAAATTTAAAATATGGTGTTCACACGTACATTTTCTAGATAACAAACTCTTTTCTCTCACACGGGTACTTTGAGTATTTACAGGAATTTTGTACAAGTTTTCACACACTAAAATTCTACAACAACTATCCTATTTATAGAAAAATACAATAACTGTTTAGTAACGGAAAAATTCTAAATCTTTGACACTTGGCCTTCTGCATGTCTTCCTTTCTTCTAAAGCTTCCACGCGTCTTCTGCCAAACGTTATAACTTTTGACTTTGAATTTTCCCTTTGTGTCGAAGCGTTGCGCCTCTTCACTTTGTCGAATTGTCGAAAAATAACAGATGTCCCTTAAACCTTGTCTGACGCAAACTTCCTTACGTTTCTGTCGAAATGTCGAAACTCTGTTCTTGTCGAAGTGTCGAAACTCTGTTCTTGTCGAAGTGTCGAAACTCTGTTCTTGTCGAAGTGTCGAAACTCCTTTTGAATACCTTCATTTTCTTTCTTCTTCATCTGTAGCCATTTTCTTTAGTTGAAGAACATCATTTCGCCTATCAAAACATGGTGTCGAAAATCTGTGTCTACAAATTGCCCCCCAGCAAAGATGTTTCGACTTATTTCTGGAGAGACCATCATTTGCTGTCGAAAATATTTCGACGCCATGTTACCTGCATTAATGATGTTGGTTCTCAAGACGTGACCTTTTGTTAAGTCCCAAGAAAATCCATCATTACATTCTTCTTAAAACGTCCCATCTAAACCCACGTTCAGACATGATCTCCATAACCCTAAAACCTAGCTAGCCATGCCTTTCTCAACTTTCCATACTCTTTGATCATCACCGTTGAAATCTTGACACGTGTCCCATGATCATTATAGAAACTGGAACGTTTCCTCATCTTTCCCTCTATAAGTACTCATTTCCAAATCCCTTCAACACTTTTACGTTCCTGAACTTCCTCTTCTTCACAAACCCATTTCAAACCTTCATACTTTCTTCTGAAATTTCTTTGCTTCCCTCATCAATGGCTCCTCGCAAAGCTCTTATTAACAAGAAAGCCAAGAAGACCAAGAACACTACTATTCTCCCTTATGCGCACGAGTTGCCTGGACCAGTGATTGTGAGCAATCAACAATGCATTCCAGAGCCTCCAAATGAAAGAGAGAAAGCAAGCATTTATCAATCCCAGGTACTCATTCCGGTTCTTATTTCTGGCACTTGCCATGCAATGTTGGGTCCACTCCCTGACCCCAATGCTAACGCTGATCGTTTAAAGGATTTTTTCCCTACGTATTCTTATTCAAAACCCATAGGTGCTGGAATAAAACCCAAACTCAGTGAAACGTCCTCAAAAAATCCTGATAGCTCCTCAGCTTCTGAAGAAATAGATTTAGCATATTTGAACCAAGCTAGGATATTTAGAAGTTGCCCTTTGACAAAAGATCCTTCAGACTATTTGGCCTGGCTGACTAAGGTCGAAAAAATTAAAGGGGATTTAAGGAAGCAAACTGGCATTTTCGACTTGATCCAACTGTCGAAGGTGGGCCCTAGTTATTGCCCAAACATGCTCCTAGCTTCCCTTTACTTTTGGGATAGCACCTACAACAACTTCCATCTTCCCTGTGGAATGGTCACTCCAACCTTCTTCGACATAGCTGCCATAGTTGGCCTTAGCCCTATAGGATTAGACTTCGACCCTACTGTTTTAGATGAAGATACTATAGGTTTCAACACCAAACATGCCTCCTATTCCTTGTTTATTGCTCATTATTATGACAAAACAACTACAGAAGTCTCTGATGTAGAGCATATAGCCTTTTTGACCCTCTGGTTGTCGAAATTTATCTTTTGCTCTCGTTCTCTTCAGGTTGCCAAAAAATACCTTACCATAGCTAACCAACTTCATGCTGGGAAAAAACTTTGTTTAAGCGAAATGGTTTTGGCGAACCTTTATGAATCCATTAGCGAGAGTGTGGAGTTTTTGAAGACTGTCAAAGAGAAAGGAAAACTAAGCTTGGCAGGGCCTTTCTGGCTTCTACAGTTATGGCTAAATGCCACCTTCGAGGCTTCTCTCCCTATCAAGAATAAAGTAAATGAGGAAGAAGTGAAGGGCAGAAACGTCGAATGGCCTAGGTTGGTAAAACTAACTCCATCTGACGAAGGGATTAGCCTTCGACAAGCCTTCACCAGTTATGTAATGATGTTTGCCAAACGATACAACTTCACTCCGTCCATGGCACCCTTTGCCAACAGAACTGTTGGTCCCAAATGGTTTACCAAACAACTACCTTTTGAGATGCAGAAAGAAGAAGACACATTTTTGGTTATCTGGGAATCGTTCCTAACACCAAGACACCTTTTCTCCCATCACAACATGAATAACACAAAAATTTCCCTTATTGTTTATCAACCCAACTTAGTGGCTCGACAATTTGGGTTAATCCAAATAAAAACAAAACCCGTTTATCCAAAGAAAGGTTGTATTATTTTTCACAATTCTTTTCATAATCTGGAGAAAAGCATAGAGTTATCAGAAAAATACTTTGATGAGACTTTGGAGATTCAACCGGTGGTCTTTCGACCATCCTTCCTCTGCACTCAAGAATTTGATGTTTGGTGGAAAGACTACTACCTCACTATATTCTTCGACGTGATGGCCTTCACGACTCATCTGACGAATGCTTTTACTTTTGTGCAGGATCGAACCAAGAAAGGTACTGAAAGACATATTAAAGAAATCCAAAAATTGCAGCACTATTTTGAAACTATTTACCGGCCAAATGATCTTAGTCGAACCATAAGCGAAGCAGCAGTGACTTTGAAACACAAATTTACAGCAAAATTGGAGAAGCTGGTGTTGCCTTCATATGTTCGTCCAGAAATACGTTATGATTTGGCATACAGCTATTATCTACCAAAGTTTCCCCCTCTACCTTCTACTGAATTTGGTGTAGCATTAAGCCCTCCATTCCCAGATTGGTTTATTTGTGGATCTCACCTAAAAGTGCTCCGTGAATCTTGTAAAAAACCTGTTGAGCGTGTGGTTCCGACTAAGTATCATTTGGACAATTTCCCAGGACACCTTCATATTGGAATAGAACACGTTCGCGTGGAATCTCCCATTCTTGAAGGTGTTTAAAGAAACACAATTTTTCTTTACTTTATTCTAACTTCCTTCTTCTGCTTTTCCTTTTGTATTCGTTTCTTTATTTTTCTTTCTTTCTTTCAGCTATCAAGATTACTCCTAAAAAGGCTTCTGTCGGAAGTAATTCTGGAAAGATGGTCGAGCAACCAACCTCTACAGTCGAAAAGGTTTTACCAGAAAATGTCAACTTTCCTCCATGTAATAAATTCTGTTTAACTCGAACTAAAACAATTTTTTCCTGTGTTTTTAGGTGAGTCAAAACCCACCACCCTCCAAGAAAAGAAAGCAAGAGGAGGAGGTAAAGGTGGTCAATGAAGAATCTGGGGATGAATCTCCAGACCAACAACCTCTCAAGAGAAAGAAGGTCCCGAAGATCAAGACAGTTGCCTCCCAAAGGTCCATTGTCCGCTCGACCAAGAAAACTCCCCCCACCAGTCCAGTTACAAAAGTTCTTATCAAAGATACAGAAAGTGGGAATTCTAGCTTTAATACTGAGATCCCTCAGGTAACCCTTATTTCGACTGATGATATTCACTTTTACTTGCATTTTCTTTTCCTTGACTTTTTGCTTGTTTTCAGATCCAAGTTGATGTCGAAGGATAACCCATAGCAAAAGAAATGCCAACATTGACAGGTGGTCCTACCTTCAAAGCAGCTAGCTCAATGCCTACCACGTCCAAAGCTTCGACAAAGGAAAAAGAGCAGGACACAATTGATCTTGACTCTGAAAAGACTTTAGCTGAGAGACTCCAAGATGGAGTCGACCCTGATGCTGGTAGCTATGAAAGGCAAACCATTGATGAATTCGACACTGACCTGGAAGAGCACTCTGATAATTCTCCTGTTCGTCCAGCATTAAATACTGAAAAGGATGGTGATGAGTCACCAGATCAGGCAAAACCCACCAAAAAGAGGAAGAAAGCAACCAAACCTTTCTCACAGAAACCTCTTACTCCCAAAGTTTTAGAGAAAATACTATCAAAGGAACCAGGTGAGGGAATCACCCCCGCTGCAGCGGAAAGTGAAAGTTCAAGTCTAAGGACCAAAATTCTAAAGGTATGATTTTTTCTTTTTTCCTTGATGCTAACAAGCTGCTTTACTTGTATTCGCTCCTTTGACCTACTTATCCTTCAGGTACCTGTCGATATTCACGGACAACCTATGATCCAAGTTCTTCCCAAGACCAGCAGTGATCCTACTTATAACCCAGCCAGCGCCTCCAAATCCTCCCCTAAGAGCTCAGCGAAGGAATCAGCCACTGAAGTAGATCAACCCATTGCCATTTCTATACGAATTCCAAAAGTAGTGGAAGAAAATACTGGTCCCGATACTGAAGACTTTGTCGAAACTGATGGGGACACCGTGATGGCTGCCACTAGAAATGAAGCTGAAGATCAATCTCCCCCCATTCAGAATTTGCTGACGAAGAGCGAGACAAGGAGGCTGCAAGTGATGCCGACAAAGAAGAAGAAAAAGAACATGAAAGGCCACCAACTCCTGCTGCTGATACTGGCGAAAAGACAGAAAACGTCGAAGAAAATCTTGGTAAAACAGCTAAAGCTGCTTCGACCGGGACGACTTCGACCCAGTTTTCTCATGAGGAGCTAGAAAGTATGAAGGTGCAAAGACCTTTTGAGTATCTAAAGACCATGCTCAGTTCTCGCTACAATTTCGCCGACACTACTATCAGTAGCTCGACTACCTCAGGGACTACTTCTGATGCCAAATCAATGGACGAATCGCTGGCAAACATTCGACAGAAGGTCCTTGATATTGACTTGTTTCAACTTCTGGAGAATGACTCCTCTGCTCACTTCGACCTGAAGAAAATCCTGAAGCAAGCCAATGTCCTGGAGGCTCCTCCTGAAGTCACTGATGTGGTGCTGGACCTCACTACTTTAATAGATCTTGTGGTAACTGACTTTAATCGACTTCGAGAGTGCTCCAAGAAGCTTGAAAGCAAAACAGAGACCCAACTTGCTGAGTGGGAAGCTGCGTCGAATTCGTCCAACAAGGTAACTGAAATGGAGCAAGTGTCTGAGTAAAATCAGCGGGAGGCAGCTTTGTGTGGCGAAAACATTCTAAAATGGGAGGAACAAATTTTTGCCCTCCAAGGCAAAATTTCACAGGCGAAAAAACGTCAATCAGAGCTGCAGAAGAATGACCAGGAAGAAATCCGCAAAGAGCTGGAAGTTGGTGTGCACCATGTCGACAGGGCCCGTAAGCTTGGCGAGGAGATTGGGGAGATTTCTAAGAACAAGACACTTTGTGAGCGACGCCTTCAAATTCAGAAGTCGAAATTCAAGAAGCTGAAAGCATCCTTTCCCGTTTGAATACTTGTAATTTTTGTTTGGCTTTTAAAGCCCCTTTTGTAATGACAATGGATCTGTATTATTTGGCAAAAAGATTTTAAGTCCGCCATATTGCTTTTCTTTTTACAATTATTCGACTGCTATTTTAATTTCTTGCAATGTTGGCTTATATTTTTTCAAATACTTGCCATTTATCTCCAGTATTCTTTTATCTTTATCTATCTCTTCGACCTCATATGCGCCATTTGAAAAAACTTTTAAAATTTGGAAAGGTCCTTCCAACTTAGGAGACCATTTTCCCATTAACCTATCTTTACGATACATAGGAAGAATTACTTTCCAAACAAGATCCCCCACTGAAAGGATCTTAAATTTCACATTCTTATTGTAAAACTTTTCGACTCTCTCTTTTTGTCTCTTTATCAGGTCTAACGCACGCAATCTCTCTTCATCCAAATCAACTAGTTCATCCATCATCATGCTTCAATACATTTCTGATGGAATATCATGATGTCTTTGAACTCGTATTGACTGTAAATAAATTTCGACCGGTAGCACCGCATCGTGTCCATAAGTCAATTTGAATGGAGTAGAATTTGTTGCTTCTTTAGGAGACGTTCGACAAGCCCATAAAATCTGATCCAAAGTCTTATGCCAGTTTTTAGGTTTTCTACCCACGTGTTTTTTGATCAAATTTATCACAACCTTATTTGTTGCTTCGACTTGTCCATTTGCCTGAGTGTAATAAGGTGTCGAAGTTAAGAGTTTAAAACCTGTGTCTTTTGCAAACATTTGCATGTTTTTCCCAGTAAACACAGATCCCTGATCAGTAGTTATTGTTTCTGGTATCCCAAATCTGTAAATTATATGTTTCTGGATAAACTCTATAACTGCCTCTTGATCCACATTTACCAGTGGTATAGCTTCAATCCACTTGGTGAAATAATCTATTCCAACTAAAATGTACTTCTGCCCTTTTGAAGAAGCTGGTCGAATTTCACCAATAAAATCCAACGCCCAACCTCTGAATGGCCAAGGTTTTATAATTGAATGCAACTCATTTGCAGGGACATGCGGTATACCTACATGCACTTGGCATTCCTGACAACCTTTTGCAAATTCGACACAGTCTTTCAACATTGTTGGCCAGTACATCCCTTGTCGAAATAATAACCATTTCATTTTGTGGCCTGCTTGGTGTGCGCCACATGCACCACTATGCACGTTCGACAAAGCTATGTAAGCTTCATCTTCGCCCAAAAATTTCAACAAGACTCCTTCTGCAGTCTTTTTAAATAATTCATTTCCAAAAAGCACATAACTTAAAGCTCTGTACTTTACTTTTCTTTCGACTTTCTGATTTGGGTCTTGTAGATAATCCTTGATAGGTCTTCTCCAATCTTCAATTTTTGAATCATCTATATTGAAAATTTCAAAATTTTCCTCATTCCCATTACCTAATCTTATTGTCTCCAAATCTGAAGGAGCCAATTTGGTGGATATAACTCTTCCCCTTACTTCAATAGCTTTCTCCAAATTTTCTTTCGACACTTTGTACCCTGACGCAAGTTGAGCCAAATCATTCGCTTCTTAATTCTTCAATCTAGGAATGTGTCTGACGGCCACATTGTCGAATTTTTTGAGAAGTCTGTTAGCTATTACGAAGTACATAATCAAATTCTCTTTGACACATTTATATTCTCTTGTCAATTGTTTTATCACCAACTCAGAGTCACCCATTATTTCGACTCTTGTTGCCCCCAATTCCAACAATATTTCAAGTCCGGCAATCAAAGCTTCATATTCTGCTTCATTATTTGAACATAAGCCTTCGACTTTGTACTTGAATTTTGTTGGGATTTTGTCAGGAGAAATAATTAGCATTCCAACACCAGTTCCATTCTTATGACTGGAACCGTCGAAATATAACTTCCATGGCTCTAATTCGACATATTTTACTTCATTTTCATTTATAGAATGGTCAGCTATGAAATCAGCAACCACTTGTCCCTTAACAGCCTTTAAAGGCAGATATTTTAAGGAATATTCTGTCAATGCCAAAGCCCATTTCCCAATTCGACTATGTAAAATGGATTTAGATAACATATATTTTATTACGTCGAAATGAGAAGAAACAAATACATCAACAGGTTTTATATAGTGCTTTAACTTTGTACAAGAGAAATATACACACAAACATAACTTTTCTATCACACTATATCTAGTTTCAGCATCATTTAGGACTCTGCTGAGATAATAGATGGCCCTTTCGACACCATTTTCATCTTCTTGACACAGCATGCTTCCCAAAGTTTTGTCTGACGCTGAAATGTATAATCTCATACTTCTTTTTCTATAAGGAGACATCAAAACTGGAGGACTAGCCAGATACTCTTTGATCTTGTCGAAGGCATCTTGTTGTTCATGCCACCATGTGAAATCTTCCTTCTTTAGTCGAAGTAGAGGTGAGAAGGCTTGTGTCCTCCCACTAAGGTTGGAAATGAACCTTCTGAGAAAGTTGATTTTCCCTAGTAGAGACTGCAATCCCTTCTTTGTCGATGGCGCTTTCGCTTCCATTATGGCTTTGGCTTTGTTTTCATTTATTTCGATCCCTTTCTTGTGGACCACAAAACCTAGGAAATCCCCCGCCTGCACACCAAAAGCACATTTAAGGGGATTCATTTTTAAACCAAACTTTCTCATCCTTTCAAAGGACTGTCGAAGATGGTCTATATGACTTATTCGTGAAACAGACTTAACCACAATATCATCAATGTATATTTGCATAAAAGTGTCAATAAAGTCATGAAAAATTGAATTCATGGCTCTTTGATAAGTTGCTCCAGCATTTTTTAAACCAAAGGGCATTACTACCCATTCATAGGTTCCTATTGCTCCAGGGCAACGAAATGCTGTTTTAGAAATATCTTCTTCAGCAATAAAAATTTGATTATAGCCAGAGTATCCATCAAGCATACTCAAATACTCATGGCCTGCTGCAGAATCTATGAGCATTTCTGCCACTGGCATAGGATATTCATCCTTAGGGGTAGCTGAATTTAAATCTCTAAAATCAATGCATACCCTCAGCTTGCCATTTTTCTTAATTACAGGAACAATATTTGCAATCCATTCGACATACCTGGTGGTGCGGATGAATCTGCATTTTAGAAGCCTTTCGACTTCTTCTTTTATTTTCGACAAGATTTCTGGTGCGAAGCGTCTGGGAGTCTGCTTTACTGGCTTCTTTCCCTCCATTATTGGCAGCTTCAATTCGACCAAACTCCTGTCTAATCCTGGCATATCGTCGTAATCCCATGCAAAACAGTCTTTGTACTCATTTAGCAATTGGACTATTTCGACTTTGAACTGAGGATCCATCTTGGCACTGATGTAAGTTTGCTTTCTTTATGCCCCCAGTCCTAAATTGATTTCTTCTAATGGATCCTGTGCCACCATCTTCATGTTAGTCGAAGCTGGATCCTTTTCGAACCCCAAGGATTCGTCATCATAGATGGCATCAAGCTTCTGATTCTGCCATTCGCCAGTCTGATTGTTGTCATAACCCTTTTCAATATCCCTTTGGGGACATTGTTCTTCAAAATCTTCTTTGTTGGCTTCGACAGCCATGTATTTTACTTCGGCCTCTAGGGCCGCTTTGAGTTTATTTTCGGCTATATAAGCCATAATTCTTTCGATCGCTGAGGCTTCACCCATCATAATCGTCAAATTCACTTCCCCAACCGGTTGGCTCAATAGGCGAAGTTCCCCATACGTGGCTTGGTTCGCCAATTACTTCTTTGTCCCATTGAAAACCACGTGTTGGGTGGAGGTACATGGAACAATAGGCGTTGTCAGTTGCCTTCAAGTCGAACTCTGCTGGGTTGTAGGGGGGTATGTGAGCCAAATTCTTGTCGAAACTTTGACTATTCACATTGTTTACTTCAGTAATAAAATAGCTTTGATCTGCTTCAATATTCTCAACAATCCCATCTGGCCTCCAGATGGCTATTCGCTAGTGCATGGATGATGGTACGGCTCCTATCCCATGAATCCACTCTCTTCCAAGCAGCAAGTTATAATTCGCCCTTGAAGCTATCACTATGAACATTGTTGGTCTTGTTATTGTTCCAACAGTCAGGTTCACCTGGATTACTCCCATGGTATTTCCTACTTTTCCCTCGTAATTTGACAACACCATGTTGTGGGGCTTTGTGTCTGAGTCATCCTTTCCAATCTTTTTTACCATGAAATGAGGCATCAATTTCACAGCAGCACCACCATCTACTAATATCTTGTTGACACCAATATTCTCCACTTTTTCTTTTATGAACAAAGGCTTCAAGTGTGCCTTCATTGCATCATCTGGTCTTTCAAAGAAAGCGTTTTGCTCTTCGACACAACCATTGTTCATTATATAATAACATACAAGCCTGAGCCCCATGCTGTCATCTTCAACATCATCTTCTTCGTCTTCGATTTCCATCACTCTATCATAGTCTCTAGGCAGCACTGAAACCACATTGCATGTGACATCGAAAGATGCTTCTGAGTCCGACCTAAAATCATCAGTCACTTCATCGTCTTCTGGCACCTTGTTGTTAGGCTTTGACATCTCCACCATGTTGCTTGGTTTATCCTTTTGAGATGACTCGTTTTTTAGAGCAGACTCTTGGTTCATTGTTTGCATGTTTTTGCTTGACTCAGCTTTATTTTCATCAAGAGTGTTTTCTTTGATTTTGTTCTTTTCTGCAACCTCCTTTTCTGCTCTTTTCTGCCTTTGGAATCTTCTCCACTGAGACCTTGACATTGGATTCTTTCCTTTATAGTTTTCTGATGGGTATGGTCTTGGTTTCTGTTTTTCGACCTCCCTTTTTCCTTCCATGGAGGAACCTCTCTGCATTTCAAAGTTCTTCCATCTTTTCTGCCCTTGAGCAGCTCTGATTGGTTGGACCCACTTGTCATTCTCAGCATTGACAGATGGCTTGTAAGTCCTATGACGTCCTTCGCCAATCCTTTGGGTGTGATGCTCACTCCTCCTTGGATCGAACCTTCCATTTCTGGCTGCTGGGATTGCCCCCCAGTTTCCTCTTCTTTTGGCCTTCTCCACCCCCTCCAGATTGCTTGCTGCTTTCTTGTCGAACACCGCACTACAACGTGGGCACAACATGACCTCAGCCTTCTTTCTCTGGCACCTTTGGATGAATTCGACTAAGCTCTCCTCCTCCTTAGGGTAAGCCAACTTCTGATACTCTTCTCGACGGCGTTCTTCGTCAGTTTCTGTTTGTCTTTTCTGAGAAATTTCCACCATGTTGATATCCACATTCTGGTCATCAGTGATGCTTAGTTTATTCATTCTTTCAATAAGTCTTGCCTCTTCTTCAGCATTCCTTTTCGCCTGGTCGAAGCTTCTCCCGGAGGGCATGTTCTTGGAGATGAATTTGCATCATTGCTCGACTGAGTTTCCTTTAGGGTCCTCCATTGTTCTACGCAAAATCCCATAAGGAGCAGGCTTTACAAGGCCTTCAGCAGCCTCTGCCTTTATTCTGGTAACGTTCTTATTGACTGGTTCCATAGTGATGATCTTGCCAGCAACTCCCATTGTCTCTGTTTTGTCATGATTAAGGCCTTCAGTAGCCTCCTCTTTGATGATAGGGGCACTACCACTTGCTCCTTCATCAGTATCTTCACAGAAATCTCCCCATCCAGTTGGCTGGATCTTATTGATGTCAATACGATAACTTGGGGGCGCAGAGTATTTCACGAGATAGTCGAATTTTCCACTGGGCTCTCCTAAAGTATCCCAAATTACTCCATCTTCAGCAATTTTGTTGTTATTTTCTTCGTCGAAACCTTCAGTAATCCCAACTGCGTTCTGGTTGTTGAAACCTTCAGTAGTTTCCTCCTTCTTCTGACTGTCGAAGACTTCAGTATCTCCAACTTTGTTTTTACTGTCGAAACCTTCAGTAGTTTCAACTTTGTTGATATAGTCATTCAAATTTCCTACATCAAGATTTTCAGTAATCTTGATCAACATTGGCTGGTCTACAAAGTCCTTGGATACTTTTTCCTCCTCAGGCTTGTCTAGGAGATCATCAGCAACCTCCACCATGTTAATATTATTGTCGAAGCCCTCAGCAGCTTCCACCATTTCAAAACTACAATCAGAGGCTACTTCGACCTCCACCATATTCACAGTGGAAGGTTCAGCATAGTTGGCTTCGACCACCTGCATGGGGTTTGAGTCAATCCTCATCTGTTGCTTTGATTTGTCTCCAAACTTCACTCTTCCATCACGGATTGCATTCTGAACAAGATCCCTGAAAAGGAAACATTGAGAAATTTTATGACCCAAAAAGTTATGGTATTTGCAAAAACCTCTCTTTTTCTGTTGGTCCACAGGAGGCTCTTTAGTGCCTGATGGTTTTATTAATTGACCATCTTTGACTAATAAGTCGAAAATTTCGTCACACTTGGTGACGTCGAACGTATAAGTTCTTTTAGGAAACCTGTCATTCTTTTCAGGTTCGACTGGATTTTTCCCGTTCGACGGAGTTAGTACTTTACATGCGTATGGTGGGCCTGACTTTAGTTCTGCCAGATCAATTTCTTGTTCGTCGAACAAAATTAGTCATTTTCGTCACCATCATCATCCTGGCATACTCCTACATAGGCCACTCTTTCCTTTTTATTTTTGTTTGATCTAAATTTCTCAGCTTTTAGCCTTTCAATCTGTCTTACCCTATCTGTTAATTGTGCCATATCTCTTAAATATTGAGTGTCTAATTTCTTCCTTATAGAATAATCTAGACCCCCTGCAGCCATTTCGACTAGCTCTTGTTTTGGCACTTGTGTGAAACATCTTGCCTTAAGCAACCTGAACCTATTTAGGTAATCATCTATAGGCTCTGAAAATTTCCTCTTAACACTGGCTAATTCCTTCAAACTTATCTTAGTCTGACCCATATAAAATTGTTCATGGAACAATCTTTCTAATTGGGTCCATGTGAATATAGAGTTCGCAGGCAAGGATGTAAACCTGGTAAACGCATTTTTTGTCAAAGAACTTGGGAAGTACTTCATTTTCAAATTTTCATTATTGGCTATTTCTCCTGCTTCGATCAAATAACGCGCTATATGTTCTATGGTGGATTCGCTAGTGTCCCCTGAAAATTTGGTAAATTTGGGGACTTTCCACCTTGGGGGTAATTCCTGTTGTAGAATATATTCAGATAGTGGGGAAGCATAACTAGGCCTTTGCAATCCTACATTTACCCCATTTTGCGCCATTATCCTTTCGACCATGGCTGCTAAATTGTTTTCGGCAGGCAGATGGTTATATCGTATTCGCTGTCGCAAGACATCATCAGCATCTTCGCCTCTCTAGACGATTACCCTCCTAGGTTCTTGTTGAACGGGGATTTCGACACGAGGCTGTTCGACCACTGCCTCTTGGTTTCTAGGGTTTGCCTGAGGATTCTCTAAAGGCCTTTGATTTATTGTGGGTTCCTCTTCGACATTCACTACTGGGTTTTGAATCACTTGTTCTCTTTGTCGTGTTTGAGGAACACCAAAAAAGTCAGCAATGCGTGTCATTTGCGCAGCCAACAATTGGTTGGTTTGGGTAGTGTTTTGTATTAAAGGATTAAACACTGCTCCCATTTGTTGTGTCAACATTTGGACCATATCATGATTACTTTCGTCCATTTGTTGTCGAATTACTTGCGCAGAATTATTTGTAATTGCTGGTATTTGGAAATTTGGCAGGGGTTGGTTTAATCTACTCATACTTCCACCATATCCCGACCCTTGTAGTGGTGAAGACACGTGGACCATGGCATCAGAATACAAGGATGGTGCACCTTGTAAGTTTGCCATTACTGAAGTTGGCATTCCATATGGTTGTTCTCTACCAAACATAGGCATGGAAAAATTTGTCTGAAATGGCCTATAATTATGTCCTTCAGGAGGGGGCGTCCCCATGGGCATTGAATGTCCCATTGTGGAAGAACTAGGCATGTTTTGGGAGAGCGAAACCGCTGGCATAGATCCTGTTGATGAAGGCATAGCCTCCTCCAGAACAATGTTTGAATCCACATTTCCCCCTGTCGAAGGGATAGGGTTGGAAACTGGAATGGTTTCATTTGGATTTGGATTATTTGGCCGAGTCGCCATTCTTCTTACTCTTGTTCTTTTAGGTCTTTCTACGTCGGTTACGGCTAATTTACCGCTTCTCAAAATCATACAATGAAGTAGAAACTATTTGGCTAAGAGTTATTCTGTAAAAAATTCTAAAATTTTGCACTGGTCCCACCAGGTGTGCCAATTTGTTCGCTGTTGATTTTGGCGAACAACCTCTGGTTTACCAATCTCTTACAAAATTGGGTTACTTGCAAGACCAACCACACAAATCCTGGGATACATGTACAAAATTGTCCAACTCTTTGGATAATGGTGTTTTGATGGTTTGTTTTGTTATATTCTTTTATGTATGAATGGTTTGGTAAAGGAACTTAAATAACAACTTCTGGCGAAAAATAAGTTGAATGAAAGTAAAACTTGCATAAAGTAAATAACAAAGGATAAATGACTGGGAAAAGTAAAGGCAATTATAAAAGACATTGAATTTTTTTATAAATTTAAAAGATGGTGTTCACACGTACATTTTCCAGATAACAAATTCTTTTCTCTCACACGGGTACTTTGAGTATTTACAGGAATTTTGTACAAGTTTTCACACACTAAAATTCTACAACAACTATCCTATTCATAGAAAAATACAATAACTGTTTAGTAACGGAAAAATTCTAAATCTTTGACACCTGGCCTTCTGCATGTCTTCCTTTCTTCTAAAGCTTCCACGCGTCTTCTGCCAAACGTTATAACTTTTGACTTTGAATTTTCCCTTTGTGTCGAAGCGTTGCGCCTCTTCACTTTGTCGAATTGTCGAAAAATAATAGATGTCCCTTAAACCTTGTTTGACGCAAACTTCCTTACATTTCTGTCGAAATGTCGAAACTCTGTTCTTGTCGAAGTGTCGAAACTCCTTTTGAATACCTTCATTTTCTTTCTTCTTCATCTGTAGCCATTTTCTTTAGTTGAAGAACATCATTTCGCCTATCAAAACATGGTGTCGAAAATCTGTGTCTACACTATGAAGTATGATCGAGAAATATTCTTTTTAAAATATTATATATTTAAATGATATATATGAAATTTTCATAGGGAGTAAAACCGATCTTATGAAATTAAATTAAATTTATTACGATTTAACTCTTTTGTTTATAAATATATATTTTCAAAATATAGAACAAATTTACATTATATATTTTGAAATACTTTGTTTATTAACCCAATAAATTGATGACCCATATATTCTTTCCACTTGAATTAGCTTAAGAGTTTTCTACTAAAATTTTTTCTATTGAGACGCTTTATACAGGCGAGTCTTCTAATTCAGCTCAGATAACTATAGGTATGATTAACATAAGACAAATTACTTTTAGAGATGATTAAATAAATTTGAGGTAGATCTCTTTCTGTGCAACCATCTAACTCAAATTCATCACAATGCTTCTTTAAGTAATGTATGTTATGTTTAACATACCTTCAGTTATATGAGTTGAATTAATAGACTTGTTTCCATGATATATCTCAGAAGAAAACTCATTAGTAACAAATTCAAAAGAAAATTCAATTGAAGAAAAAATGTGAACAAAATATTTATAAACTTGTTACATAAAGTAATTTGAAACTCCTACAGACGAAATAAAAACAGAACTCATGTGGGTGTTAGATTATTAAATATACCCTATATTTATTTGTGAGAACAAATATCAAAATAATATATAGATCTATAAATTTGGATGAAAGTAAATAGAGTTTCACCAGAGATTTAGTTTAATACCTTTGCGCCCCCATTGGTAAAAGTTCATTACGAGATGATAAAAAATTAAATTTAGATCTGATATATTAGGTGATTTTTTTTTTTTATAAAGCAAGATTCAATATAAACATAAATAAGAATGACTAATAAAATAGAGCATGCCTTTGTGATTTTCCAAGAGTGAACTAGAGAACAGGACACTTTAACACTTCTTATCTACCTACCCATTGATAACTCAAAGGTATAACAAAATGATACATTTTATAGACTTATATCTTGGACAAATGAGATTTAAATTCTTCTATTATTTTTTATTTTATTTTAATTTTAGTAAAAAATTTAATGACAAAAAATACGTGTTGACCAAATGTTATATATTATTCATTTCATATTTCCTTTATTTCCTTGTATTACTTACATGCATTGAATTTAACCAAACGATTTAAAATTATTCCTTAAAATAAAATAAAAAAGAAAAGATGATTATGTATTTACCTTGTAATATTTTTTCCAACTGTCAATGAAGTATGACGGAGTAATATTCCTTCTATAAAATATTAAAGATTTGAATGATGTATATGAAATTATCATTAAGGGTAAAATATAATTTTATACCATTTAACACTTTGGTCTATAAATATATATTTTTAAAATATAGAACACATTATATTTAATATCTATAGGAGTAATATTCCTTCTTTAAAATATTATAGATTCAAATGATATATATGAAATTATCATAAGCCGGTCTAATGAAATAAAACTGAATTTCTTACCATTTAACTCTTTTGTCTATAAATATATACTTTCAAAATATAGAATAAATTATATTTAATATCTTAAAATACTTTGTGTAGTAACACAATAAATTGATGATCCATATACTTATTCCACCTGAATTAGTTTAATAGTTTTCTCCTAATGAATTTTCTAATGAGACACTTATCAGCTGATCCTCTTTCTATGGCATCTTGGTAAAACAAATTATTCACTCCCCTTCTGAAATTCAACTCAGAGCGCTTAAACGAAATTTTTCAATCCCTTTCTGAAATATAGAGCGCTAAAACAAATTATTTCATTCCCTTCAAAGCATTAAAACTTAAAGAAAAATTCTTCTCTCCCAAACTCATCAAACCTTAACCTTAATCCTTTCTTCCCTTTTCCATCGATTTTCCAGAAGATGTGAATGATTCTACTCCCAACCCCTAACCCTAACATTTTCTCCCCTTCTCGTTCTTCTCAAACCCTTCAATTTGCATACAGAAAGTTTGAATTTTAGGGTTTGTCAAGGGTTTCACGAAACTCAAGTACTTCACGAAATTATGTCATTCAGCAATTTCAGGAAACATCTCAATCAAAGGTTTGATGTAAGTCTTTTGACGCCGATAATGATTTCCTTGTGTAATGCAAAGATCATAGCACGCTGTGAGGAGGACTTTTTCATTTTCAAGTTGTGTACAATTTTTCGTTACGGTAAGAGCTTCCTTCAACTTGCATACAGTCTCTCCTTATACTTTCATTCAGTGTCGTGATTCACAATAAAAATTAGTTATTTTTATTCTTGTTTATGATTTAATCAATTTTTCTTCTACTATTTTATTTGTAGACATAATTTTGCTCTGCCTTTTTGGAACTACTAGTATCGGAGACAGTGTGATGCCTTCTGGAACTACACTTAGCTGAGACAGTGTGCGAGAATTCATTTCTTCCCAAAAATAAAATAATTTAGTTCTACATTATAATTTTGAGAAATTTGAGTCTTCTGATTTGGAGTTGTGGTTCTTATTAAATAAGCTGACTTTTAGATCAATTTATTTGCTCTATCTTTTTTAGTACTTTACTATGTTGTGAAAATGATGCATATAGTTAGTTGGTGAATATGATAACTTATTTGCGCACTTTACTGTATTGTTAAAATGACAAACATAACCTATAGTATTTGAAAAAGAAGTAAAGTTAGACGGTATATCAATTATACGAGATTCACCTTTCAATCTATATTAACCATTCATTTTAATTTTATATATATTATTACTTTGATGTTTGGTAAAGAGTAATTGAATTTCAAAGTTCAGAAGTTCAGAGTTGTTCATTGTAATAGTAAAATTCTTCTCAACATCCAACTCACAATTTACATTTAACTTTTGTTGCCAAGGATAACATAACAGATCTGCTAAAACTAAGGCAACAAATCAACACACATAATGGCTAATTTGAATATATAAAAACTATACGATATTTCCAAATTGTAACAGATGCTGCTATACTTAAAGAGCTGAGGCAAGAATCAAGGAAATGCTATAAATACGTGACTGTGCTAATACATGAATTAAAATTTAATTTTTTTTATGAAATAAAATTAATTTTTTTACCATTTAATTCTTTCGTCTATAAATATATATTATTAAAATATAGAACAAATTATATTTGATATCTTAAAGAGTAATATTTCTTCTTTAAAATATTATAAATTTGAATGATATATATGAAATTATCATAAGCTGATTTATGAAATATTAATGTATTTCTTACAAAATTTAGTCTATAAATATATATATTCAAAATATAGAACAAATTATATTTAATATCTTAAAATACTTTGTGTTGTAACACAATAAATTGATGATCCATATACTTGTTCCACCTGAATTAGCTTAATAACTTCTACTAAGGATATTTCTATTGAGACACGTTATACACGTGAGTCTTCTAATTCTACTCACATTAGTATAGGTATGGTTAGGTCTTCCTGTTATAAATTACAGCCTACTGTTGGCAATTACGTCCCTCAAGAATTGGTCATATGATTTTACTTGCCTTCCCGCTTTTGGGGAGCTTATGTCTCTAGAGGATTGGTCTTACAGGTTTACCTGCCCGTCTGCTTTTAGTTGTTACCCTTTAGGTCGTGTCTTTCTGATTAACCTTTCATCCTACTTTTGAGACATCACTCACACTCTGATAAGAAAATACCAACGAAGTTTATACCGCTTTGTAACACTCATGAAGACACTATATATTGTCATATATGCTTGGTAGACAATGGAAACTATAGGTACCATTGTATCGTGTCATAATTAATACTTTTAGCCATTTAACAATAAGGAAAAGTGGGGAATACCAACATGGTGATTCCTTAACCCATTGGGAAAAACTAAGAAATCCTAATACGGGGAGCTCTGGTCCTTTAGGAGTATTGTTGATGATTTCATGACAGAGACTTCCTTATCGTTAATGGGTCTTCCTTTAAAGCACTGCGGAGGAGATATCTTTACTGTCATTCCAACTCCACAGGAAGAGAACATCAGTGGAATTACACTACAATAAATTTGAAGTCCTGTTTCATACTACCATACCCAACAAGAATAGTATTCCTACTACTTCACGAGTTTCTTTCAGCAATGAGACACCTCACCAACGGTAATTCTTCAAATACTCGACTTACAACTTATCCTCACAAGCTGTGAAAGTTATACTTGTCAATTAATTATTACGTTAAGCTTTCTCACCAAACTCATCAACCTAAACTAATTAGCATACATGATACAAGTAATTATTACGTTAGGTTTCCATATGTTATAGCTCTCTGCGCTGGCTTTCTAACACTTCTGATCGTGCCTCAAACCGAGTTTCAGAACTCAAGTTATGTTGATTTTCATTCTGCATTTTCTTACACACTCTGTGGTAATCGATTACCAGCACCCAAAACATTCAAAAACCCAATTTTATGCAAGTAATCGATTACCAACATGTGGTAATCGATTACCACAGAATTCGAACTAAAAAACACCCAGGTTTCTTCATAGCACTCATTTCTAAAAGCTCCCACCTCATCCCTTATCACACACCCAACATGAAAATTCACTACCAAAGCATGTTATAAGTAAAAATAAGGCATGCAAAAATTTTACAATATCACAAACATAATTATAACCTCAAATCATGCAAACAAACATAGAAATAACATCAATTAGACATGTTAGCAGGGCACTCAACCTCAGTTCTTAACGTGTAATCAAACCATGAACTCATAATTATGCATATGATCATACAAACAACATGAATTCAATCATAATTATCATGACATAGAAACAAGAATCATGCATATAATCCGCACAACCCTAACACCCCAAATCATGCAAGTTTTCCTTTAATTTGGTTCTACACAACTAAACTAAGAGCCCCACCTTGCAAAGGACCTAAATTGATGAAGAACGTGATTAAATGAGGAAGATAATGATGAACACTTGATGGAATAATGGTGATGATTCTCCATTTTTCAAGGTTTTCTTCTTCGCTATTTAAATTTACACTCCAACACATACATGCAAGGAACTTGAAAACAAGCAATTCATAATTTCTCCTCCTTCTTCTTCTTACTCCATCGCCCCTCACTCTCCTCTCTCTAGTTTCCTCCTTGATTTCTGATTTTGAAATAGAAAGTATGTGAAAAATGTGAGGTTTGGCTTGGTTTTAGGGTTTTATATAAGTGGTTGGCCAATTACCAAAAATTTAAAATATGTAATGTTTCAAATATTTAGCACATTAATTCGCTATTTGAAAGGGAAAATTGAATGTCTGACTTATGTATGGAAATAATTTTACAAATAATCATTTTAGTGCCCATGCGTTTAAGAATAGGTTAAATTTTAAGATAATTGTATTCTAAAAAAACATATTTTCTCACCTGAATATATTCAATTCCAACTCTCTACTTTTCAAGAATTTTTTTTTTTAGATTATATATATATATATATATATATATATATATATATATATATATATATATTGAATTATTAGTGTTTAATATTAATTGTGCATTAGAAAAAAAAACAAAAAAATATATGATTATTTTAAAAACAAATATACGTTGATTAGAAAAATGTATTATTCAATTAAAAATGAATTTAATTGATACCACTAATCATTTAATAAATTAAGATAATTAAAATTGAAAATAAAATTAAAGGGTAATATATTCCACTCAAACCCTTAGTCGAAAATCTTTTTTTGTACGCTTCTAGTGTAATTTTAATAAACTAGAGAAGATATATTTTAAATTTCAGAGGGTGAATTGGAAATGATAATTTTGGTTTGTTAATGGAATTACCACTTATTCCTGTTAACATTTGCAAGGAAGGAAAAATGTGTTACCCGAATTTGAACTTAAAATTTCAAAAATATTGTCTGGGCAATCAAATTATTATATTGTAAAAACGGTGACGATTTGAAAGCACAAATATTATGCTCAAATTTTCTTCATATGAGAAATAATGGAGAGATTAAGAAAAGATTACCTATTAGATCTTACATACTAGACAAAAAAAGTAGATGTCTTTCAATTCACAAACACACTTTCACCCTACAATGAAGCATGATAAATATTAATATCTATATCTACTTAAGAAAGAGCTACGACTGTGTGGATTGGAACTACTTACGAGACGTCATGAAAATTATGGGATTTGGTGAAAAGTGGATGCGGTGGATGGATAATGGGGTTTTCAATAGCTTCACGTCGGTTTTGTTTAATGGGAGACCTACAACGGATTTTGCCGTATCTAGAGGCCTCAAACAAGGAGATCCTTTAGCCCCTCTATTATTTACAATAGTCGCAGAAGGTCTTGCAGTGTTAATGGATAGAGCGGTGGACAGAGGGACATACTCGGGTTTCAAGGTTAATCTAGATGTCTCTTTTCACTTATTGCAATATGCGGATGACTTGGTTTTATTTGGTGAAGAATCGTGGAACAACATTTTGGCTATTAAGGCTATACTAAAAGGATTTCATCTCATTTCCGGTCTTGAGATTAACTTCAGTAAAAGCTCCCTTTATGGTATTGGAGTGGAAGAGATGGTACTCATGGCTGCGGAAAACTTCCTTGCTTGTAAAGTTTCTGTCTGTCCTTTTAAGTTTCTCGGTATTTTCATTGGTGGCAGTCATAGATTGGTCTCTTTCTGGAAACCTATGATCGATAAGGTGCGTTATAGATTGAACTCTTGGAAAGGTTTGTTTTTATCCATGGGTGGTAGAGTAACATCAATCAATTCCGTACTAGCAAATTTACCTATTCACTACATGCCATTCTACAAGCTCCCTAGTAGGGTTACTCGTATCCTTACCTCTATTCAAAAGAGATTCTTGTGGAACGGTTCGACGTCAAAAAAAGGTGTATCTTGGGTTCGGTGGAGCACGGTATGTAAAACTAAAGAAGATGGCAGCCTAGGGGTTAAAGACATTAAGCTGTTCAATTTAGCGTTGCTTTTTAAATGGATTTGGAAAATTCTATCGCAGGAGAAGTGTTTGTGGAGAGGCATCATTGATAGTCGGTATCCTAATCCTGCGCACGACTTTCATTCAGGATAGGTCCCTAAGTATCTTGTCTCCCCGTCACTTTGGTGGAGAGACCTGCTTAATGTTTCTGTCTCGTGCGGAATTAATCATTTTTTTGGTCTGCTTTCTCACAAGATTGGAAATGGCGTTAATGTATCTTTCTGGCTTTCCCGTTGGGCTGGATCATACGTCTTGGCTACTGCATTCCCGGAGTTATGGAATTGTGCTGTTAACAAGGCTAGTCGTGTAGCTGATAATGGTTATAGAGAAGATGGAACATGGCGTTGGAAAGTGGAGTTGTCTCACCAAAACATGGCAGAAGAATACAGTCAGCAGCTTTTAAATTTACAAGCTGTACTGAGTGATTTTACAGTGTGGGAAGGAGTCCAAGACAAGGTCATTTGGCTGCATAATGATAGCTCCCAATTCTCTGTTTCTTCTCTGTACTATTTTATGTAAGAAAACGCAAGCGAGTTTGGCACGGCTCTTCAGGAGGATTTAAGGTATGCCCTCAAGCTTGTTTGGTTAGCGCAGGTTCCCCTCAAGGTGAAAGTATTTGGCTGGAGGCTGATGCACAACAAAATTCCAACCCGTGACAATCTCGCTCGTAGAGGAATCATAATCAATATTCATGAAAAGGTTTTCTCTTTTTGTTTCTTAGAGGTGGAAAATGTTGAACACGTCTTTTTCCATCGTTCCAAATCTATTTTGGTGTGGAAGTTTGTGGGCAATTGGTTGGGCGTGCCAGAGATTTACATTGGCGATATTTTGAATCACTTCTCAACTTGGGTAGTCGGATGTGTTAGGAAAAAGTTTAGTGTGAGCATTGTTGTAGGACTGTGGCTGACCGTATGTTGGGCCATTTGGTCGTCTAGAAACAACATCATGTTTAGAGATGAATTTTGGGATCTAGATACGATCTCTAATCGTGTCATAACTTTTTCTTGGTGGTAGATTGGTAAGAAACACAAAAACGCATTTAATTGTAACTACTACGAATGGGTTAATGTCCCTTGTGATTTTTGTAGGTCTTGATTTTAGTTAGAGGCCTTTTGATGTATACGGGTTTGGATACCCTTTTGTATCCTTGATATATAACACATATTTTTTCTTATTAAAAAAAATCTATATCTACTTATATGATATTCATAGGTAATTTAGATTTTGAATTAGTTGCAAAATATTTAGAAGAATGAAGTTTTTCTCTACCACTTATATATGTTGTGGTTATATAAAGAAGGTGAAGATTAGAATGAAAAGTTATAATTTAGATTGTACTTCACATGAATTCATTCTTCCCTATATTCTTTCTGTAGATACTCATTTACCTTAAGTGCATTTTAATATTAGAATGAAAAGTTATAATTTATAGACTAAAATTTACGATGGTCTTAGGTAATTATTTGGAGGTCAAGGAATAACATCCTATTTAACGACGAATTTTATGATATCAATGCCATTTTTAGTGCTATTGTAGGTACTTCTTGGTATTGGATGGTTCTTGGCAATCGTAATAGGCGGAAGTGCAGCCTTTACGACTGGACCAAATTCCCTTTTGATTTTTTATAGTTGTTCTATCATTGTTGGTGGTGCTGCTGTCAAGTGTTTCTTTGTATTTTCCGTATTGTCGGATTGTTTGTACTCTCTTTGCATTGTATGGTTGTTTCCTTAATTTCTTATTAATGAAAGTGCTTATAAAAAAACTATGATCAATGAATTTTCTGAATTTTTCTTTGATGTATTTCTTATATACGTTGATCAGTAAAATTATTAAACTCTTTGTAAAAGAGAAGTGTTCTTATATAAAAATCAATATTACCATTTTTATAGTTTACCATTCATGTATTTTGTCAATATATATTTAATATGAAAATTATAATCAACGTTTATTTATTACAAAGGGAATATTTAAAATGAATATTTAATTTATTCATGAATTTTATTATCGTACTATTATCGAAATTATCGTGAAAGTTATTTATTCAACTTATCAGAAATTTTTCTCGTTGTCAATAACCAGACAATATTCCTTCTTTTTAAAGAGTCATAAATTTATATAAATAAATAATAATATGAAAAATACCAGATTTTTTAATGTAAGAAAATGATTTTAAAATTCTGCCTAAATATAAATACTAAAATATAAAAAATAAAATATGATTATTTTGAATTAAAAACATCTTAACACAAAATTCTTACGATAATATATTTTTAAAAGAAATTTAGTAGTATTAAAAAACCCAAAAATATTCTAAATAAATTATCTACATTTAATTATGAATATATATTCAAAAAACCTATAAATTCAAAAAAAAAATTAGTAATATTAAAAAACCCTTAAAACTATCTCTCAAACTCTCTACCACTTGGAAGATACCACTCTGAATATATATTCTCGAGAGTACTCCTGTTCTTCTAAGATGTTTTAGTAACCTTAGAAGTTGAACACTGATGCACTACTTCACTTCCAGATCTTATGTCATACATGCAACACAATTTTCCTTCCACCTTCACAGCATGGAATTACTTACAATACATATTCCATATCAGTGGGTCAATCTCGTTCTACTGGAAGATTTCCATATTTCTCAAACTCTAACAAATTCATTTGATAGAAATCGTCAAATTCCCGACTCCATTAGCACTACAGGATTGCTTGAACCATACACCACCCTTCAATTCCACGCTACTAAAATCACAACTCCTACTAAGACATCTACTGAGTCAACTGGTTCTCCTTACTTTCAAACTCTTGACTTGGGCCTACTCCCAAAGTACAAGGTTGACTAAACTTCAGAGTTCTCGTGGTCGCTCAACCGAGATCCTACCTACCACGCACATAGAACTAGGTTAATCAGAGCCAATACTACATACACTAATATTAAGAATCGTCTTGGTTAAAAAGACATATGTGGCAGGAATAGATTTACTTATGATGTTTCAAGGCTAGGTTGAGAATCGACCTGCTCTGATACCAGTTGTAACAACCCGTATAATATATATCTAGAATAATAGCATACAAGTGTTAATTCTTGGTACTGATACAACACAAGCGCCTAACGACATCATTATATACACATGTCCAAACCAAAAAGAAACATCTATGGCACATGTTATACAATATAACCTAAAATAAAACTATGAGATATATGCAATATCTTCATTGCACACAATTAACGGTGGAAGATCACACTAATCTGTATCCTTTGAAACATCAACGGACACCTTATTTTGCATATAACCTACAAACAACACCTGAAAAGCAACAACTATATTGAGGTGAAATAATAATCTCAGTGAGTCCCCTATTTTATGTAGAGAAATCTTTAACGTTTTTTGATAAAAAATATTTTTGTTTAGAAAGATAAAATAGTGCTTTTTATTCATATATTTTTAATTTTCCAAATATTATAACAACAAAAACTTATATTTGAACAATTTGTCTAAGATAGTAATTAATTATTAGGTTAATTGTTAGGTTAATATATTTGAATCACGCTTTTTTAATACATCTATAAAATGAATCCAACTCAACTTGCAAGCAACAAATACTGTCTTGATCTCAATGAACCGCTTGATGAAGATAAGACTTGAAATATGGAGTATAGAAACAACATCCTTGGCATGAAATCAACTGAATTCTCAGTTGAAGCACAACAGTCGAAAACCATAATCTTTAAGGAAGATTAATGAAAGAAGTTGTCCGTGCTGAGAAGAAGCCCTAACTCACTCCATATACAAAAGAATGAAACCCTAGTCTCCCGATCTTCATTTGATGACTGTCCACAAACTCACCCATAAATAAGGATCCTGATCCTCCTTGCTATGTACACCGATTGTAATACCCCGTATTTTATTACTCTGGATAATATTATATTGTTATCGACTAAGCCCAGTGTACTCTGAGAAATTATTTGACAAAATAATTAGAATAACTACGGAACCTAGAATAAATCCAATTAATATTATCTGACTCTGAGGTATTTTACTAATTTGGACTTAAGCGACTTTTTGGACATTTAGTAGTATTATTTATTAATGATATTTTACTATATATTTCCTTTTCCTCCCATTTTCCAAACAAAAGAAAAAGATAGTAAGAGAAGAGAAGGAAAAGGAAAGAAAGAAGAAAGAAAGGAATGGAAGGAGAGAAAAGTGGAGAAGAGGAAAATTTGAAGAAAGTTCAAGAACTTCAAGAATCATCATGATCCATTCATCAAATCTTCACCCAATCTTCTCATCATCTTCATCTTGCTGATTTCAAGGTGGGTTCTAGTTAGAAACCTTTTTTTTGAGTTTTTGGATAATATGAGTTATTAGGTAAGAATCTTGAAAACAATGTTTTAACGGTTGGAAATTGATATAAATCGAAATGAATGCTCAATGTGCTTATAGAAACATGTATTGATGATTGTTTTGATGTTTTGGTTTGATTGGAAATGTTAGGGATTTAGTGGAAATTATGTGATAAACGTTGAAAATCATATTGTATGAAGTTTATCGGTTAAACCGTAATAGAACCGTGATATTATACCTCGATGGGTTGTTGAGTATGTTGTTGAGAGGTTGTTGCAAGTTGGGAAAAGCTCTGTTAAGAGTTTTATTTTTCTAGAAATCGCAGAGCCCGCTCAGTGCGCAGTAGCCCGCTCAGCGCGCTCGAGAAAATCTGCAACCCCTCAAGTCAGGGAGAACCGCGCTCAGCGCGGTCATGGGCGCGCTCAGCACGCAGACCTGGGAGTTGAAAGGTATTCTTTTAGTGAGAAATTCATAACTTTCGGCTTGTTTATCGGTTTTGATCATTCTTTATATCGACGTAAAGCCGAGGAAATATTCTATGCGATGGAGAGGAAATATGTCAATTTTACCGACCGATTAAATAATCGAGAAAGTTCTAAAAGTGATATAATTATGTTTTAATTATTATACATTATTCTACTATGCAATTATGACATGTCTTTCCTATCCTCTTGTTGTGTAACATGATTGTAAGTGTATATGCATGTTAAAATACGAAATAGGTAGAGTGAGAATTATTACCGTAAACAATGTCAGAAAGTGTTGAATGACATAATGACAACGATCGTGCATACGGTGCCGAGGCGTGTGTCAGATACTAATGTCATAGAATGAATAAACACTAGTATGGAACATGTGTGTTAACCTTTGTGGTTGTGATAAGGCGTTATGGCCTTGTGATCGTCGAATACGATCACGTTTGTGTGTGAGATCACGTAATCGTAACCGGTTATCTTGTGAGTGTGTTTCATGGGTCTCGAGCTCCTCTGAAACATGTGCACAACTACTTGGCAGGTTTGATTCCCGCGTGCAGTACGAATGGCGCTCTGGGAACGTATGCTTGTGACGGTTAATGGCCCGTGTGAAGTGACGGTTCATAACGGTTAATGGCTCGTAGAACCCGAATCCATTCGTATGTCAAGTAGGTTACTAGGATCCATGACACGGGTCGACTTCTAGACATAGAAGCGGATGGGAACAGGGGATGCCTTGGTGTGGTTACCGATTAGTGATAACGTGAGTTGATGAACTCATGACATGTTTCCATATAGTGTGTGTGTGTACTCAAAGTCTTTTCCCTTCCCTTTTGACTTGAGTTAGGTGTGATAGAACCATGTAGAGCCGAGAGGACATTTAAGATAGGGAACTGACTGAGATTGATTTATCTCACCCCACTGTTGTTGTTCACATCACAGGTACTACAGGTTCGGCGAAGGGTAAGGACAATGTGGTTTGACTTTTCCTACGGATCGTAGCTTTTGAGATGGCATGGCTTCCGCTATGGAGTTTTATTTTGAGATCATTGTATTGATCTAGTTCTTAGTGCATTTTGGAACATCTTGTATATGTTATGCCGTAGACTTTAGAACTTTGTATTTAGGGCATTTAATGTATATAATGTGTTAACTAGGAACTTATGGTATTTCAGTACCAAATACTTGGATTCATGTATAATATATATGCTTTGATGTATGTTGTTATATATGGGTGTTACACTGATGAAATGTCTTGAAGAAGATGACTTAAACTGAGAAGAAGTCAAACCCTGATTCCCACCAAAGAATTCCTGACCCGGTGCTTTTGATGAATCCTTTGAATAGAAAGCCCTTGGAGCTTGATGAACCTCTGAACAGGAGGACATTCATGATAATATGGATTCCAATCTTGCTTCAACTTGCCTGAAGTAGGAGCCAACTGGATCGCCTATGAATAGGGTACCCTGATAACAAGAAAATTCCTTTGATCCCACATCTTAGCAGACCAATGCAATGTATGATTATGAATTCATGACCTAATGGATATACAGGCGAATGCGAAACAAAAGCCAGTTAAGGTTAGAAAAAACGAGGGCAAATTTTGGGGTGTTACAAACCTAAAAGGTTTTGGACCCCAGTTAATATTGTTCGCTTTGATCCACAATGGTCGGTGATCCGAAATATCTCTATCCCCAACCACTTAATTTTTAAGTTCCAGCAATCTATAATAGAATCATCTAACAAAATTCTATCAACTCTGCTTTTACAAAAACCACTAGAATTGAACCAAGTAAATCGACTACCGACGACCAGGAGATCAATTAGATTCATATCTTCGATAAAATAATTAAATTAATCCATCTCACCGAATTTAGGCACACCTCTCCCCTCCCTTTCCTCAATCACCTTTATAGCATTAAAGTGGCCACCGACTATCCAACCTCCAGATGGCAAACAAGCTTTTAAATCAAGAAGCTTACACCAAAGCTTCCTCTTATAAAAATTCATACCTTTTCCACATAAAATTCATACCAAGGTAGCATTTCCCTTTAAAGCTGGAAACAACAGAAAACACTTCATTTCTTCAAATACTTATCAAACCACCAGACTGCCCTTCCGAATTGACCGCAGACCATTCGAATTCACCAGGACGCCAAATACTATGCACCAATTGATCTTGCATATTCTGAATCTTTATCTCCAGAAGCAAACAAATGTCAGCCTGCCCCTTACTGAGAATCTGATTAATCCTCCTCCGTTTAAGCGAACTACCACAACCACGCACATTGAATGATACAAAATTCATAATCCCCTGTTGTCAACACTCACTATGCCATAAAAGCCTTTAGACAGCGCTTTTTTTGGCATTACACAGCGCTTAAAAGCGCTGTCTAAACTGGCGCTGCTAAAAGATTAGACAGCGCTTTGGTTAATGTAAGAAGCGCTGTCAAAAGGGGTGTTTTGACTGAAAAAACGATGTCAAAGCACCGCTTTAGACAGCGCTTTTGTTTATATTTTAGACAGCGTTTTTTTTGTAAAGACGCTGTTTAAATGGTGCTTTAGACAGCGCTTTTTGTTTTTTTCAGACTAACATTAGACAACGCTTTTTGCCTTTTTTTTTAGTATACCGTAGACAACGCTTTTGCTTTTATTGGTATACCTTAGACAGCGCATGTTGGTTTAAGCGCTGTCTAAACTCCACTTTAGCCAGCGCCTTTTGCGAAAGTGCTGTCTAAACCCCACCTTAGACAGCGCGTTTAGTGTAAAGCACTGTCTAAGGTATACGAAATTTTTTATATAAATTACTTTAAAAAAGCGCTGTTTGTTTTATACAGTTTATATGCACCTGTTTTTAAACCAGAATTTGCACCAGGTTTTCAACCACAAGTTGCACCTGTTTTTCAACCACATTTTGCACCAAAATATCATAAATTGGAGTTTCAAACCAATATATACAAACCAATTTTGCCTATTTATATATACAATTTTCATCCAACAATTTATATATACAAAACAATTGATGATACAAATCATTTCATCCAACAAAATATTTTGCTTCAAATCTACATATTACTTATAGAAATGCTAAGCAAAAAGCAATGCACATCAATATAACTCTATCTTCTACTTTGCACATATAACCTGAAACAGCACAAAAAGATTGTAATTCAATTAAAACAAGACATAAACAATGTCTATAGTTACAAAGTTATACATACTCAAAATTCTCATCAACTAAAGTAAGAGTACAATATACCTTATAAAACTCTGAGCTCAATAATGAATAGACACCAACATGAAATAACCGCAATCTATATCATTACGTTGCCGAGGACACTACACATGAAAACAAAATATGGATAAATCCTAAGTTTTATCAAGTATCATCACTAATATAATCAAAAATGTGATAATTAATATACCTTCACTGCAATCCATATAATGCTAATAAAATATAAATGAATATTTAGAACAATTCACATAAATAAATAAATAAATGAATAAAAAATTATAATATATATCATTTTATTATATTACCTCTTTCACTAACATCTCTTTCTTTTCTTGGTTGGAATATGAATTACTTGTTTCTTAGCAATGCGGACGGATGAATTGATCCAAATTCCCTCGTTATGATCATTTCTGATATATGACTCATCCGCTATAAGATCCTCATCTTGATCATTTCTATTATACAACTCATTCCGTCTAATGCATGACTCATTCTCACCATCAATATCACATTGATCTACACCGCTATCATCAACAACTTTGTTAGATAAAAGCACTATAGACCATTTCGTACTCGTCGGGTCAGTGACATAGAACACTTGTTTAGCTTGAGATGCTAGAATAAAAGGCTCATCTTTGTACCTCACCTTATTAAGATCCACTTGCAAAAATCCTGACTTATCCATTCGTATGCCACTACTATTTACCCACTTGCAACCAAAGATAGGAATCTGAAACTTCTCGTAATCAAACACCCAAATGTGCTCAATAACTCCAAAATATGACAGATCTGCATATTTGGGGTTTAAGTCTTTCATACTTGATTGTGCATTGCTTCAGCTAGCACGGTGACACCACTATTTTGCATAGTACTTTTATCATCTTGTTCTTTGGTATAAAATGTGTATCCATTAATTGCGTATGCGCTATGAGAAAACACATGCAAACTTGGACCATATGCCAAACATCTCATCCTTTCTGTTACTGAAGCGGGATCTGAAGAGCGCTTCGAATAAATATGATCCTTTAACCATTGTATAAAACTTTGATTGTGCTCTCGTACTATCCAATTTTCATTTCTGTTCTGATTTAACCTTCGGAGTACATCCTTGTGCATTTCAACATATGGCTCAACCTCGTTATCATTGTGCAGAACATACAAATGCACTTGATCCCGTTCATCCCTTGATATTGTCACAATTTTATTTCCAATTAATTGTTTACCTTCCTTTTTTTCGAAAATATGAGTTTTGGGGAGTCCAATCGATTGAACATTGGACAAATATGCAGTACAAAACTCAACCGCTTCTTTAACAATGTATCGTTCAACAATACAACCCTCTGGTTGACTTCGGTTTTTCACGTACCCTTTTAATATTTTCATATAACGTTCAGCAGGGTACATCCATCTCATATAAGCTGGTCCACACAACTGTGTCTCTTTCACAAGATGAACAACTAGATGTACCATTATGTCAAAAAAAGAGGGAGGAAAATACATTTCAAGCTCACACAAGGTAATAACTATTTCTTTTTGTAGTGTTGGTAAGATCTCAGGATCGATCACCTTACTACAAATTGACCTAAAGAAAAAACACAATTTAGTTATGGCGCTTCTTACTTTTTCTGGCAAAATAGAACGTATACCTATTGGTAGAAAATGTTCCATTATAACATGGCAATCATGTGTCTTTAAACTCTTCAACTTGAGGTCTTTCATAGACACAAGTCTTCTAATATCTGAAGAGTATCCTTCTGGAACTTTAACTTCACTCAGAAACTTACACAATATTTTTTTTCTCCTTTCTTGATAGAGTAAAAGTAGCAGGTGGTAGATATGTTCGTCTTCCATTCTTCACGGGTGCTAATTCAGTTCTTATTCCCATTTTTAACATGTCCTCCCTTGCTATAAGGCCATTCTTAGACTTTCCTTTTATATTGAGTAACGTACCAATAACACTTTCAAATACATTTTTTTCAATATGCATAACATCAAGAAAATGTCTCACGTACAAAGACTTCCAATATGGCAATTCAAAAAATATCGACCTCTTCTTCCACCCACCTTTGACAACCTTATGTGCAAAAGGCTTGCCAAACTGAGTACGCACATCTTTCACCTTTTCAAAAACATGGTCACCTGACAATGCAGGTGGAGCTTTACGCTGTTCGGTGTCTCCATTGAATGCTTTTCTCCACCCACGGTAGTGATGATTAGAATTTAAGAATATACGATGACCGAGAAAGACATTCTTCTGACCAAACTCCAATCGCGTCGAATCTATTTTATCTTCACAAATAGGACACGCATCTTGACCTTTTATGCTGTACCCTGATAGATTTCCGTATGCTGGAAAATCATTAATTGTGCCAAACAACATCGCCCTCAAGTTGAAACTTTCTTTCCTATACCCATCATAAACCTCCACACCATTCTCCCACAAAAACTTTAAATCTTCGATTAAGGGTGCCAAGTATACGTCTATGTCATTCCCTGGTTGTTTAGGCCCAGAAATTAACATAGATAACATCATGTACTTACGCTTCATACATAGCCATTGAGGTAGATTATAAATCATAAGAATCACAGGCCATGTGGTATGTGAGATACTTTGAAGACCATGCGGGTTCATTCCATCAGTAGATAATGCCAAGCGAAGGTTTCTTGCTTCTTCTCCAAAGTCAGGATAATCATTATCAATTTTCGACCACTGTGGTGAATCAGCCGGATGTCGATACTTTCCATCAATAATTATTTCATCTGCATACCAAGTCAGGTGTCTTGCATCGGTTTCACTACGAAACATACGCCTAAATCTCGGAATTATAGGAAAATACCATAAGACTTTTGCTGGAGACAATTTTTTCTTATATCGAAACAAACCGCATTTCGGGCACTCAGTTAACGATGCATATTCGTTTCTAAGCAAAACGCAATCGTTTGGACAAGCATGTATCTTATCATAGCTCATGCCAATAGAGCACAACATTTTTTTGGCCTCATAGGTTCGATTAGGAAGAACATTATCCTCCGGTAGCATTTCTCTCATAAGGGCCAACAACTCTGTGAAACTTTTATCCGACCATCCATTGCCCGCCTTTAAGTTGTACAACTTTAATACCGCAGACAGTCTTGTGAATTTAGTGCAACCTTTATACAACGGTTTCTCTGCATCGCTTACCAACCTCTCAAACATTTTGGGACAATCATGAAGATCTTCTTCAAGTGCTTCTGCAATCTCTTCGACTCGACCACAATCGTATGTTTCCGTGTCTTTGTCGTCTGAAGCATAGGTCGTATTACTTTTCCCACTCAGTTCAACATTCTCGTTAGTTTTCTCACCATGAAATATCCAACACTTATAACTTCGATCAATTCCATGCATCAGTAAATGCGATTTCAATCCATCTGCGTCAACCCGACCCACATAACAACAACCCAAGCAAGGACATTTCATTCGAATGGGGTCTTCAACGTGTTGAACAGCAAACTTAACGAATTCCAATACCCCATTCTCGTACTCTTTGGACAATCGATCGGCAGACATCCATTTTTTATCCATGGTTTTCCTACTTATTAAGGTAAACAAAAACACTACTTTAATTATTCACGCAACTATTTCAAAAGAACATAAAAGAAGATTAATACAAACTTTTATTTCACGTATCGTCTACCATATGAAGATTTGAGTGCAAGAATAAAATACCTTTCTCGTAGTAG
This sequence comes from Lathyrus tuberosus, assembly GCA_022829125.1. Lineage (NCBI taxonomy): Eukaryota > Viridiplantae > Streptophyta > Magnoliopsida > Fabales > Fabaceae > Lathyrus > Lathyrus tuberosus. Next base: position 4,521,486 of record JALAZF010000349.1, read on the forward strand.
CACTTGGTTCAAAACAAATTCTCCTCAAACAACAATCTGAAAAGAACAATCACAAGAGAGATTAAGGCAGAAATAAGCCATTGAAGAATTCCAAAATTGAATCGTTTATAGTTTTGAATTTAATAGCATAAAACCAAGATATTAATATCCATAAGAGAACAACAAAACACTTAGTGCCTATGCCCCACTCTATATCTTGATTTAATTTTTTTTGGTTAATCAAGGCATAATTGTTTATAAAAGAGACGGTATGGTTTACATCAATCAGATTCCTTAAAGAAGAACCCTAAAAGCAGAAATGTTCATATCAGAAAATGGACCTTACAAATCCATGGAACAGTTGTTGGATGACTGAGAAAAAACTTGTAATGATTAAAGTAATGGAGTCTTGTTATGACCCTAACCATCTCTAACGTTAACCATAACAGAAAAGAAGAAATCTTACCGAAACGGTTGAGTACGGTGGAGGACAATGGAGGAAGGACGACGACGAGACTGTAACCGAGACGGTAGAGGAAGGTGGACGACGGTGGCGTGAGCTGTTCTTCGTTCGTTCTCGTCGTTCGCAGTTCGCAGCAGAGGGAAAGAATAGAGATATGAAAAATAGAATACTGATACTATTCGGTTTTTTATTTTAATTAATAAGACCTTAGACAGTGCTTTTTAGAAAAGCGCTGGCTAATATAGGCCTTTAGCAGCGCTTTTTACAAGCGCTGGCTAATATTGGCCTTTAGCAGCGCTTTTGAGATTATTTTTTTTTTAAATTTATATGACTCTAGAAAGCGCTTTTGAGAAAAGCGTTGGCTAATATAGGCCTTTAGCAGCGCTTCTCAGAAGCGCTGGCTAATGTGGTCCTTTACCAGCGCTTTTAAAAAAGCGCTGTCTAAGGTAGGACTTTTAGCAGCACTTTTTACTCTTTTTCGTATACAGTTTCCGTGTTTTATTTTTTATTTAACTTATAGCAGCGCTTTTACATAAAAGCAATGTCTAAGGTACGCTAGTAAAAGTCATTTTTGGCGTAGTGACTCCTCTTACTAACCCTTGTAGCTTTATCACCTGCTTCCAATCTTTTAATAACTCCTTCAAACGCTTCTTCATCTTCTTCTCCCTCAATCCCCAATTGCTTCATAGTATTCCAGTTCTTAGAAGGCACATCCTCAATCATCTTCCTAACTCTAGAATTACATCTAACCACATCTGACTCAATAATAGATTCGCTCCTCCCTCCCTCCTCATCCATAAATCGAGAAGGCTCACCACCATCACACCGAGAGGCTACCATGCAAACTTGATTCGAAGGTTTTTCAACATCCACCGCTGGCATGTAAACTGCAGAATGAAGAAGGGAAGAAAAGTAAGATGACGAGAAAGGTATTTTAAACTTATCATATAACTTTTTTATCTTTTTCTTCATTCTAGTTTTCTGTCAAATAGAAGGGACCAAAGGCCCAAAAGAGGAATTAGAAATGGGGTCCGTGTTATCAACCACTAAATTAATGGGCTTGGGGTTCTGGCCCACTACATTTTGAATATCAGTACCGGGTCCACTTGATTTTCCACTAGAATTCAGAACTAATTTCTCATTAGTTCCCATCAACATTAAATTCTCACCACACAAAGCAACGCTAGGACCAAGTAACTCTTGTCCAAATATCACATTTTCAAGAAAGGCAGAATTATGCTTGGGACGCACACCACTTATCCCTTCAGAAGTCCCCAAACTTTCACCAACAAAAGTATCATCCTCAGAAATGCCATTGCCTATATCAAAACTTTTCTTATTGCAGGACACATCATTATCGCCCCCTGCTTCACTAGAGTTAATAGACTCTAAGATGTCAACCTCATCGGAATTCTCGTCGGAAAACTCCCACCCTCCTCCATTGTCAGAAGATTCGATAGAATCAGACTCATGACCGTCTTCCTCAAAAATATAATTCTTCACTCGCAAATTAGCACGTTGAGTTTCCATAATATTGACATTAAACAACAGATCATTAACCTCCACTAGAACCTCTTCATTCACCACCCCCATATGCTTAGTTTTAATAAAAGTCTGAGCAACATCAAGATTAACTTTATTCAAAGTATTAGGATCACAACGAACAAGCGTACCAATCTTCCCAGCTAACTTCATAAAAGCATTGATCCCCCATGCATGGCATGGAAGCCCATAGCAACTAACCCAAATGAATCTATCAGTGTCAGGATCTTCTGGTTTCCAAGGTTTAACGTCACTAAACCACTTATCAATCCAAACCCTAGCTTCTTGAACAAAAATTCCTACATCTCCATCCAATACGTCTTCTAACAGACACATATTAGGTCCAATAGGGGTTGCTTTAACATTGAAGTACCCTTCTTCATTAAGTGCATGTTGGATATTGGACGGAATACCATCATCAAGCAATACACTAGTATAAGCTTTCTCAAATCTAGCTATATCCTCCTTGTCCACCTTGAGATGAATAGGGTCATGGATGGTAACCTTTCTAGCCTCCCTCCCGGTGGCATTATCACCGTCACAATTGCTCCTCTTCTCCAAGTAGTTCGAAGGCTGAGCAACCGCTTGTGCGAAAGACTTACCATGGATAGTAACCTTTCTCAACTCCCTACTACGAAATCTTGATTTAGCAAGGTTGTTACCAAGAGATCTCTTCTTCTGGTCTGAATCAACAAACTCTTCACGATTAAACCTCGGAATGTTAGCAAACTTCTTTTTTCGCTGAAGCTGGATATTATCAAGTTTCACCGCCATAATACGAGCATTATGGATCTTCCTGAACTTAGCAAATCCATACCTCTACCCTCTTAGATTCTTCCTAGTAGGTATGACCACTTCCGAAATCAAACCGTACACTCTGAACACTTCAAACATATCTCTAGCCTCCATGTTGTTAGGGAATTCCGTGAAGTGGGAGGAATTAGTGAACTCTCCCTCATTAGGACATTTTCCTCTATTTTCCTTCCAAACCGAAAATCTGACCTGTTTAGCAGCAAATTTTTTCTTACCCCCCACCCCCACCCGTACATTCCATCCCATTTTTTTTCAAAAATTAACATGTTACATTATTTGGATTATACAAATATTTTTTTAATTTTTTAGAGGATTTTAGTTTTTAATATTGGTATGGACAAAGTTTTATAAATCACAAAAAAAAGTCTTAATAATTTTTATTAATTTTAATTTCTTTTAGTTACACTAATGCTTAATTATAAACAATTATGGTACTTTCAAAAATTGTTTTATATTAATAATTATTTACAATCTAGTCGAATTTGTTTTGATTGTAAATGATTTGAACTAATTCATTTAGCTTGAAATTTACTGTGATAATTGCGTGGCAATTTCGTAGCTATTTTGTTGGGAAACTTAATCTTGCCTCAACTATTTTGCTACGTTTTAGTTTGGGTTTTGCTAGGTAATTTTAAATATTAGTTGGGGTTTTGCGAGAAAATTTCAAACTAAATAATTAGCCACCTAATCCATATATATATATATATATATAGTTAATTCACAACTAGTCTCCAACTAACTTGATTTAATACAGATTAGTTAGAAAGTAGTTGCAGCTTTTGTCCTTGTCTATCTCAGATTTTCTTGTAGTATACTTTGAATCATGGAGAGAAGACTGTGGGAAAAAGATGAAAATTAGTTTTTAGAGGATTCACAAATTACAATGTTAAACTCTAATGGAATGGTTTGAGTATAAAGATTAATAGAATGCTCATAACATAAGTTTATAAAATAAAAGTAATAAAAAAACTAACTTCATAACTTAAAATACTATGGTCCTAAGATTAAATCATATTTCACTTATTTCTTTGTGTCATTTAATAGCTTTGAACTTGACTAAATGATTAAAAAATTATTAGAAAAAAAAATTAAAATATTATGAACTTGTATGTTTTTTTTTTCATTTGTCAATAAATTATGATTTAGTAATATTCTTTCTTCATAATATTTTATACTTTAATGTATTGAATAAAATTATCTAAAAAGGAAAAATTCATCATATAAAATAAAATTAAAATAACTACCATCTAGTTTTGTATACCATTTGACTCTTTCCTCTATAATTTTTTTCCCAATAAATCGCAAATAAAAGAAATTAATAATTAATATGTAAACAATTTTATTTATTTCCCTTTTTAGTCATCAATCAAATTTTCAATTTAGAGTTAGAGGTATTCATTTTATTTTACTTTTAATAACATAAATAGTTGGACAATGCCAATTATCTTTAATTTTATAAGTCCTTGAGGAGGAAGCTTGTTCAAGAAAGTAATTTTGATTCAGATGCTGATGAAGCTTGGGTCAGTTTTCTAGCCTTAGGTAAAAGGTTTGGACATTGAAGTTGAAGGTCTTGTTTGCTTTCAGTTATTTCAATGTGATTTTGTTTCTTTTGGCCCTTGTATATGGGCATATTATTTGCTTTCATTTGCTAGATCTGTAATGGCCCCATGACAATAATAATGATTCTAAGTTTTGGTTTTAGGTTCTTGGTATTTTATCTGGATTTTTTTTTTACACCTATACCAATTATGACAAAAAAAGGGGGGGGGGGGGGGGGGGGTAATGGTATGGTGTGTGCATGCATATAGGCTTAGCTAGTGTTGTTAGTTCAGGATTGATTAGACCTCTTGAGGTTTAGAAATCACCTTACATGTTGAGTGTGCTACTTCGGCTACTGATGATGTGTTGATGTTGTTCTGATATATTATGATGTGGAGTGGTACCTTATATGTTTTTATGTGGAGTGATGCCTGATATGTTCTGCTGTGGAGTGCTACTTTGTGCTCATAATTGTTTAGTTGTGTGCTCACATGCTGGAGCGTATTGCCTAACATCTGGCCTTTAACTATGTGAGCATGTTTGCGTGTGAGCAATTGTGTAAGTCTCCCTGTTGGTATATGTTGTTGATACTCTGATATATGTGTATGTGCGTATTCTTATGAATGAGAATTGTTTTTGTTTTACTCTTGTACATCTTGTAAAAAGATTGTAAGTTGTTTTAGCTAAAATTTTCCAAAGGGGGGATTGTTGTTCCTTTTGATTGGTTGATATAGGTAAAATGAAATTGGGTAGTACAAGATGTATTTTTTGTAAAGATGCAAAATGTTGGATAAAATGTTCCAGCATATGTGAAACATCTGGCCTCAGTCTGCAGATCATGGTTTGTGAGTTTTTTGACCGAAATTCTGTTTGACTCCTAGAAGATCTGATGTGTATGATTTGTATCTTTTAACAATATGTTATTTAGTAAGATTTACTAAAAGATTTATCAAGACCAAATAAATTTAAATGAAGATTTAAATAAATATTTAAAATTGAGTGAAGATCAAATCAAATCTAATCTTCATCCAAATCAAATATGTTGTCATCAATTCAAAGAGACTGCAACGAATTGTTATATAAAGACTCCTCCTATCAATAAAGAGACAGCAACAAAGCAAGCATTGTTTAGTTGTGTGCTAGGGTTTTTGTTCTTTAAGTTTTTGTATTATTGTTTGTTTTAAACCTCTATAGAATCCAAAACTAAATATTCAAGGCATAGAGATGGATTGTTAGTTGAGTTGTTATTTAACATTTGTAATCTTTTAAAAGAATTAATCACTAGAGTAGTGATTGAGAGAAAGGGACAAGGGTTCTCAAATTTAGGGATGTCCTAAATATAAAGACACTGGTAGTATTAGAAAGTAGGAATTAAATAAGGGTTGTTAATCTAAGACTAATTGTACGAATACTATTGAGAGTGGATTTTGCTTTCCTAGATTAGAAGCTCTTTATATGTTAGTGATGTTACATTGAACTAGGATTTTGCTTTCCTAGATTAGAAGCTCTTTGTGTTTTGAATTCCTTAGTATTTGTAAATCTGTTTTAAACTGTTGTACGCATTGTCGCATATGTCGTGTTCAACATCTGTCCTCTGAGAACAAAATTTCACCATAAAAAGTTACAAAATCGTGTCAGACTTGTGCTTCATCGCGACCGCAATGCAAATTAATGTGGACGCAAAATGACGTCATCGCGGCCCTTATGGGAGCATCGTGACCACGTCAATTCCAAAGGCAAAAAGTGAAAGTTATTAAAACACAAGAAAATGGGGTTTCTACATAGACTTGGGATAATTGTAGGAAAAGTGAAAACTCCAATTTTCTTATTAAGATAGAAACTTCGCAATTCCTGTTTTTCCACTCATGATAGAAATGGGAAAAAAAACTAAACTTAGTCACACTCGAGACATTGCGAAGAAGCAGCTCAAATCATGCCTTCGTGAGAACGCCGACCTCTTCGCCTGGAGCACCGCTGAGATGCCCGGCTTGGACCCGTCCGTTGTCTCTCACCAACTGACAATTGACCCGCCCGTCAAGGCCGTAGCACAACGTAGGAGAAAGCAGTCTCCGGAGAAAACGGAGGCTACAGAAAAAGCTGTAAAGGACCTCCTCGAGGCCAAATTTATTTCGGAGGCCAAGTACACCACTTGGCTGTCCAACGTTGTACTTGTGAAAAAATCTAATGGAAAATGGCGAATGTGCATTGATTACACCGATCTTAATAAGGCATGCCCGAAGGATGCCTACCCCCTCCCCAATATTGAAAAACTTGTTGATAATTCTGTCGGTTTTAAACTTTTATCGTTCATGGATGCCTACTTAGGCTATAATCAAATTCCAATGGTGATGGGCAACAAAAAATACATGGCCTTCATGACCGAATCGGGCAATTATTACTACAACGTAATGCCCTTCGGCCTGAAGAACACCGGAGCGACCTCTCAAAGAATGATGAATAAAGTCTTCCGGGGAAAGATAGGTGACATGCTCGAAGTCTACATGGACGACATGATTGTAAAATCCCACGAGGAAACCGATCACACTGCCCATTTAAGGAAGGTCTTCGAACAGGCCAGAAAATACAAAATGCGTTTCAACCCGGAGAAGTGCACGTTTGGTGTCCGGGCAGGAAAGTTCCTCGGTTTCTATTTAACAGAGCGGGGAATCGAGGCCAATCCCGATAAATGTCGAGCATTCTCTGAATTTCCAATGCCCAAGTCAAAGAAATCCATCCAGTCCCTCAATGGGATGCTTGCGTCACTATCTCGTTTCGTGGCCAAATCTGCCCAGCACGCCTTGCCATTCTTCAAACTCCTCCGCAAGGAGGCAGCGTTCGAATGGACCGCGGAATGTGACAAGGCTCTTCTCCATCTGAAACGAGCGCTCTCAGAGCCACCAGTCCTCTCTCGCCCGGACAATGGCGAAACTTTGTACCTGTACCTCGCCGTAGCAACCGAAGCAGTGAGTGCAGCTCTCATCCGCGACACCCCTGACGAACAGAAGCCTATATTTTTCAGGAGCAAAGCACTGCAAGGACCAGAGTTAAGATACCAACAGATGGAGAAAGTGGCTCTGGCCCTCATCAACGCGGCCAGAAGATTAAGGCACTACTTCCTGGCCCACACGGTCGTGGTTCGAACAGATCCACCCATAAAGCAGCTGCTGGGACGACCTGACATGGCCGGTCGATTGCTCAAATGGTTGCTTAAACTATCCGAATTTGACATCCAGTATGAAGGCAGGAAAGCCCTCAAAGCCCAGGCTCTGGCCGACTTCGCCACAGAAATGACATTTGCAGACTCCCCCGCGAGCGAAGCGCGCAAATGGACCATTTTTGTGGACGGTGCCTCAAGCTCGGCATGGAGCGGCGCGGGCATCATACTGGAAAACGACGAAGGAATCATCATTGAAGTATCACTCACTCTGTCCTTCCCAACCTCTAACAACCAGGCTGAATTCGAGGCCTTCCTCGCTGGGTTACGCCTAGCCAAGGACCTGGGCGCAGAAGAAGTCGTCATTTGCACAGATTCACAACTCTTGGCCCTTCAGGTCCGAGGAGAATATCAAGCCAGAAACGACAACCTGACCGAATACCTAGCCCTGGTCAAAAGGGAAATGGCGAAGCTCCCAACAGTAGAAGTGAAACATGTTCCCCGCGAACATAACATGCGAGCAGACGTTCTATCCAAACTAGCCAGCACAAAGAAGAAATGCGGAAACAAGTTCGTCATACTGGAGGTACTTCCTAGACCCAGTATCGAGAAGGCCTCCCCGACCCTTAACGTACAGGTGATCGGCGACAACAACTGTTGGATGACCCCGGTTTACAACTATCTCGCAAAAGACGAACTTCTGTCCGACCCAAAAGAGGCCAACGTAGTTAGGCGAAGAGCTTGTTCCTACGTCCTGGTTGAAGATAAGCTCTACAGGCGAGGATTCTCCATTCCACTGCTCAAGTGTATCGAGGAAGAAATGGTCGCACACATCTTGCACGAAATTCACGAGGGAATCAACGCCCAACATCTCGGCGGAAGGTCCCTTGCTCGAAAGGCCCTTCGAGCAGGGTATTACTGGCCGGCCATGAATCACGGCGCGAAAGAACACGTGAAGAAATGAGATAAATGCCAACGACACGGGGACATGCACCTGGCTCCACCTAACGAGCTCAAGGTAATGTCCTCCCCGTGGCCATTTGCCTGGTAGGGCCTAGACATCCTAGGACCCTTCGTAGTAGGATCAAATCAGAACAAATACCTAATAGTGGGCGTAGACTACTTCACAAAATAGTTAGAAGCAGAAGCTCTGGCCAAAATAACTGCCCTCAACATACTACGTTTCTACAAATGAAACATCCTTGTACGTTTTGGCGTCCCCAAGGCGATAATCACGGATAATGGGACACAATTCACTGACAAAAAGTTCCAGGACTTCGTCGCCCAGCTAGGTACGAAGCAACACTTCGCATCCGTCTAACATCCCCAGACAAACGGGCAAGCCGAGATGGCGAACCGGGTCATCCTTCGAGGCCTCAAACGAAGGCTGGACGAAACGAAGAAGGCTTGGGTCTAGGAGCTGCATAGTGTGCTATGGGCATACCGCACGACTCCACACTCTACATCCGGGGAAACACCTTTCCGTCTAGCGTACGGGACCGAGGTTGTAATCCCCGTCGAAGTTCACGTACCCTCCAGGCGGACAGAGTCGCCCTTAGACGAGGAGATGAACAACGAATCATTAAGAGAAGAACTCGACCTCGTCGAGGAAATCCGAACTGGGGCGGCCTTCCGCGAAGCCTCACTAAAACAAAAAATTACCATCAGACACAACGCCAAGGTGATACGACGAGAGTTCGACGTAGGAAGCCTTGTTCTAAGGAGAAACCACAAAGTCTCTCGCGAAGGCAAACTAGCCGCCAACTGGGAAGGCCCTATCGTGTCCGAACAAAAACGGAGAATGGGGCCTATTACCTAGAACATCTCAACAGGGAAGAACTTTCTCGACCATGGAACGCTGAAAAGCTAAAATAATACTATAGCTAAGGCCCTAATTCTCGGTTCGACTCGTCACAATGATGAACTTCAGCTGTCGACCACTATGCACGCCTAGGTACAAGCGTCGCATAGCAATAAAGCAAAACCCCGCTCAGTAACGAGTCGAGTAACTGCTCGACAACGGTCCTCGATCGAGCATCGCCGTCGTCAAAATACCATGACTGGAAGAACCCCAGCTCGCGATGGGACGTTCACGCCACGAACTCAGGGCTCAAACGCGACCTGAGCTCCGCACCCCCGCCAGGATATTCCCCGGCCGTTCGACCAGTACCCCTCACTTCCGAACACGTCTACAACGAGAAATCTCCCAAAATTTCACATAAGTCAAATACTCCCTATCACGGGCAGACATACATTCACAACAAGCATGAGTACAACACTTAGCAGAAAATAAAAGCAAGTAAAACCATGCATATAACAGAACCGGCCACCAAGACCGGGCATATAACTTAAACATAATAAGTTGCCACTAGGACCACGATTGTGCTGGATTACATAAACAGGGGGCTATGCCCCCAAATAAGTTACAACAATTACGCGGCACGCAGGCCGAACAAATTACAACAACATAAAGACAACACCTCACTCATCTATCTGGGCGGCGGGATCGGGCTGAGGATCCTGGTTCTCCGCAGGCTATTCCTCGGCATTCTCTTCGTGGAAGGCAGCAGGCATAACGATCCGGCCATCCTCAACATGCGCCAGATAATGGGTACCCTCGACAGAGAAGTCAAGCTCGGAGTTCATCACCCGCAGTTGAGACACGGCATTTTTGAAGGATTCATCCGCGACGACAATATTGTCATCCTCGGCCATCAGCATACGGGCGACCAGCTCGGACCTATCTTTAATTCCTTCACATCTTCAGGTTCATCTTCGCCCGAAGCATTGACCGCCCTCAGTTGCTGGACCAGCTCCTCAGCCGCCTTCTTCTCCGCGACCAGCGTAGAATTATCCTTCTTCAACCTGGCCACCTCCCCTTCAGCCTTCTTCTGAGCATCGTCTGCACTCTTGACCTCTTCTTTGAGGGACGCCATGGTAGCCCGGGCAGCATTAAGTTCGGACTCAATTGCAGAGTCCCTTTCAGCATAAACGGCTGCCATCTCCAACATCCTGACCAAATTTGAAGCATCTTTAGCCACCAACGCCCTCTTGCTCGGGCGGTCCATGCTTTCCAAACGAAGAGATTCAGTCCGAGGCACGACCAAGGAGTTCCCCTCAAAGAATCTCCTATCAAGTATGCAAGGAGGAAGCTCGAACCTCCCTTTCTCTGGGGCCCGGCTGAGATCCACAGCGTCAGTAACCCTTGGCTGCTTGGATCGTTCAGTCAAAGGCAGGGGAGATCCCCGGGGAGCGGGAGTGGGAGAAGAAGTCCCCGCAGTAGACTGAACCGGAGTGGGAGCAGGCGCACCAGTGAATCGATACTTGAGGGGGACTGCTCCGGCCTTGTTCCTCGCAAGAGCATTCTTCACAACCCTCTCATGGGCATGAGGCATCTCACCTGCACAAACAAAAGTCAAGCACGTTAGACACGAGGAAAAGAAATAGTGCGAACAAATCTAAATAACTAAGACTACCAAGCAGCTTCTCGACTTCCGCGGGAGTCTTGCACTCCAGGTGTGCCTTGGTGTTAATAAACCGGTATTCAACCCTCTGACTACCGTCCTCCTCGAATATTGGGTTACCCTTATTCGTCCAGCATTCCGCGAGCCGGAAGGAGTTAACGTACTTCACCAACGCCTCGTACGCCACGGCATCCTACCCGTGTAGCTCGTGCGATTGGAGAACGTACTCACCGGGCTTCTCGGCGAAATGGTCAGGTCCCCAATGGATAGGGAACTTGTAGATTCTCTGCCAATAAATTTCCCCGTCTCGTCGCGCAGGTCATTTCCCTCCTCTTCAACCTCAATCTCCCAGACATATGTGATATCCTGGGCAGCTTCGGACACGGGTTCGATAACATAGTACCACTCCTTAAACGTCTATATCGACTCTGAAAAAGGTTTAAACAATTTGCGAGGCTGCTTCAAAGAGACCCAACCATACTGCCTCCCCGACAACTACCTTTGAAGATGGAAGACGGTGAAAAATAAAGGGAGAGTAGCCCATATGGTGAGATACTCGCACACTAGCTCAAACGCCTGGATGAAGGCCAACGAATTAGGGTGCAGCTACGTATGGGCCAACTTCAAGTGCACGAACACCGACTGCTGAAAATCGATGAACGGTAACCTCAGACCCAGCTCCTTGAAGGCATACTCATACATAGCAAAGCGGTCCCCGTAATTCGTGCAAACCCTGTCATCCTCAGAGGGAAAGTGCACCTTCCACTCCCCCTCTGGCCCGACTTTCATAAAGACATCCCCTAAGTAGTTCGCAAAAGTAGACACATGTTCGGCAGGTTTGGCCACCTCCCACTCCTCCCCGGAACCATCGACGACGTCATCGTCCATATCTTCCAACTCCTCTTCCTCCCCAACCTCACTAGGAGTACTCGAAGGCATCGAACTACTACTGTTCGAGGAACCTGTTTCTTCCTCAGACGAATCCAAGATAATCTCTCCATCTGGCCCCGTCGCCATATCACCTGAAAAGTAGAGAAAAAGTGAATTCGACAATAAATCAAATCCACCCTTCCACCGCTAGTCAGGTGAAAGGGCGCGCAAAGGGCTGAGGACAACGTCCCCGGCCTAAGCCCTAACATCAAAAGAAAAACTGAAACCTCCCCGCGAGGAGATGCTCGAAACAAATCATCCCCAAGCGAGGAGCATCCCCGCACTCATACCCAGTTTCCGCTTGAAGCTTCACCGGAAACTGCAAAGCTTCACCGGAATCTGGGAGTATTTGACCGGAAAATTCATCACCAACTCAGAATAAGAACAATCACAGCGGTTACACATGCATCGCCGTCGCAACAACGCCGTGAACCGTCCTCCTCACTAGAAACAGCCCGGCGATACATCAGAAGTGGAGAGTGGCATAACCACCGTCAACCACCAACAACCGCCGGAAACGAAGCTAATCACCCTCTAAACCTAGCCTTAACCGCATTAAATCTACCATTGACCACCCAAAAAGAGTTAAAACAGGCACAGAATCGGAAACTTACTTGATTTAGGAAGACAAAAAGTGGTTTCTCGAAGCTTGGTGGAGTGGTCGGAATAGCAGATGACGGTGACGAGCAGAAATTCTGAAGAAGACGAAGAGAAATCAGAGTGAAAAGTTCAAAATGAAGTGAGTTTCCCCCTTTTATACAGAGGGGCACGTGCAGTGGAACGCTCTCGTAGGTCATGATGGGTATTAACTAGCCATCATTGCCTAGTAACTGCTACATGGAGCTCTAGACACACGTGGCACCCTAACGTTTCCAATTCTGACTAACCATTAGTCTCCCCGGACGCCGGGTAACACGGTCACGGTCATGAATGTCACGGACACCAGGGGTCACGAACACCACCAGTCACGGGCGTCCTGATGTGGCCTTCCTCGGCCCCAAACGACGACTTCACGCTAGCTCCCCAGAGCAACGAGCTGTCCTTAAGTCATCACTCCCATGCTCGGGAGCAACGACTTGGGGGGTTCCTGTTCTGGACTGGACCAATGGATAGACATGATCCAATCCACTTCCGCTCCAGAACGGCCCAAATTGCCTAAGTCTAATCCACAAAGGGGCAAAAGTTACCTTTCTGCCCCTCCAACCGGGCAGGGACTGCATCGCTCCTCCCCGAAAACAATGTCTGTTTCGCACGGCTTATCCACTTATCAACTTGGGTAGTCGGATGTGTTAGGAAAAATTTTAGTGTGAGCATTGTTGTAAGACTGTGGCTGACCGTATGTTGGGCCATTTGGTCGTCTAGAAACAACATCATGTTTAGAGATGAATTTTGGGATCTAGATACGATCTCTAATCGTGTCATCACTTTTTCTTGGTGGTGGATTGGTAAGAAACACAAAAACGCATTTAATTGTAACTACTACGAATGGGTTAATGTCCCTTGTGATTTTTGTAGGTCTTGATTTTAGTTAGAGGCCTTTTGATGTATACGGGTTTGGATACCCTTTTGTATCCTTGATATATAACACAGATTTTTTCTTATTAAAAAAATCTATATCTACTTATATGATATTCATAGGTAATTTAGATTTTGAATTAGTTGCAAAATATTTAGAAGAGTGAAGTTTTTCTCTACCACTTATATATGTGGTGGTTATATAAAAAAGGTGAAGATTAGAATGAAAAGTTATAATTTAGACTGTACTTCACAAGAATTCATTCTTCCCTATATTCTTTCTCTAGATACTCATTTACCTTAAGTGCATTTTAATATTAGAATGAAAAGTTATAATTTATAGACTAAAATTTACGATGGTCTTAGGTAATTATTTGGAGGTCAAGGAATAACATCCTATTTAACGACGAATTTTGTGATATCAATGCCATTTTTAGTGCTATTGTAGGTACTTCTTGGTATTGGATGGTTCTTGGCAATCGTAATAGGCGGAAGTGCAGCCTTTACGACTGGACCAAATTCCCTTTTGATTTTTTATAGTTGTTCTGTCATTGTTGGTGGTGCTGCTGTCGGGTGTTTCTTTGTATTTTCCGTATTGGCGGATTGTTTGTACTCTCCTTGGATTGTATGGTTGTTTCCTTAATTTCTTATTAATGAAAGTGCTTATAAAAAAACTATGATCAATGAATTTTTTGAATTTTTCTTTGGTGTATTTCTTATATACGTTGATCAGTAAAATTATTAATCTCTTTGTAAAAGAGAAGTGTTCTTATATAAAAATCAATATTACCATTTTTATGGTTTACCATTCATGTATTTTGTCAATATATATTTAATATGAAAATTATAATCAACGTTTATTTATTACAAATGGAATATTTAAAATGAATATTTAATTTATTCATGAATTTTATTATCGTACTATTATCGAAATTATCGTGAAAGTTATTTATTCAACTTATTAGAAATTTTTCTCGTTGTCAATAACTAGAAAATATTCCTTCTTTTTAAAGAGTCATTAATTTATATAAATAAATAATAATATGAAAAATACCATATTTTTTAATGTAAGAAAATGCTTTTACAATTCTGCCTCAATATAAATACTAAAATATAAAAAATAAAATAAAATTATTTTGAATTAAAAACATCTTAACACAAAATTCTTACGATAATATATTTTTAAAAGAAATTTACTAGTATTAAAAAACCCATAAATATTCTAAATAAATTATCTACATTTAATTTTGAATATATATTCAAAAAACCTATAAATTAAAAAAAAAATTAGTAATATTAAAAAACCCTTAAAACTATCCCTCATACTCTCTACCACTTGGAAGATACCACTCTGAATATATATTCCCGAGAGTACTCCTGTTCTTCTAAGATGTTTTAGTGACCTTAGAAGTTGAACACTGATGCACTACTTCACTTCCAGATCTTATGTCATACATGCAACACAATTGTCCTTCCACCTTCACAGCATGGAATTACTTACAATACATATTCCATATCAGTGGGTCAATCTCGTTCTACTGGAAGATTTCCATATTTCTCAAACTCTAACAAATTCATTTGATAGAAATCGTCAAATTCCCGACTCCATTAGCACTACAGGATTGCTTGAACCATACACCACCCTTCAATTCCACGCTACTAAAATCACAACTCCTACTAAGACATCTACTGAGACAACCGGTTCTCCTTACTTTCAAACTCTTGACTTGGGCTTACTCCCAAAGTACAAGGTTGACTAAACTTCAGAGTTCTCGTGGTCGCTTAACCGAGATCCTACCTACCACGCACATAGAACTAGGCTAATCAGAGCCAATACTACATACACTAATATTAAGAATCATCTTGGTTAAAAAGACATATGTGGCAGGAATAGATTTACTTATGATGTTTCAAGGCTAGGTTGAGAATCGACCTGCTCTGATACCAGTTGTAACAACCCGTATAATATATATCTAGAATAATAGCATACAAGTGTTAATTCTTGGTACTGATACAACACAAGCGCCTAACGACATCATTATATACACATGTCCAAACAAAAAAGAAACATCTATGGCACATGTTATACAATATAACCTACAAACAACGGTGGAAGATCACACTAATCTGTATCCTTTGACGTTTTTTGAGAAATCTTTAACGTTTTTTGATAAAAAATATTTTTGTTTAGAAAGATAAAATAGTGCTTTTTATTAATATATTTTTAATTTTCAAAATATTATAACAACAAAAAATTAAATTTGAACAATTTGTCTAAGATAGTAATTAATTGTTAGGTTAATATATTTGAATCACGCTTTTTTAATACATCTATAAAATGAATCCAACTCAACTTGCAAGCAACAAATACTGTCTTGATCTCAATGAACCGCTTGATGAAGATAAGACTTGAAATATAGAGTACAGAAACAACATCCTTGGCATGAAATCCACTGAATTCTCAGTTGAAGCACAACAGTCGAAAACCCTAATCTTTAAGGAAGATTAATGAAAGAAGTTGTCCGTGCTGAGAAGAAGCCCTAACTCACTCCATATACAAAGGAATGAAACCCTTGTCTCACGATCTTCAGTTGATGACTGTCCACAAACTCACCCATAAATAAGGATCCTAATCCTCCTTGCTATGTACACTGATTGTAATACCCCGTATTTTATTACTCTGGATAATATTATATTGTGATCGACTAAGCCCAGTGTACTCTGAGAAATTATTTGACAAAACAATTAGAATAATTGTGGAACTTAGAATAAATCCAATTAATATTATCTGACTCTGAGGTATTTTACTAATTTGGACTTAAAAGACTTTTTGGACATTTAGTAGTATTATTTACTAATGATAGTTTACTATATGTTTCCTTTTCCTCCCATTTTCCAAACAAAAAAAAAAGATAGTAAGAGAAGAGAAGGAAAAGGAAACAAAGAAGAAAGAAAGGAAAGGAAGGAGACAAAAGTGGAGAAGTGGAAAATTTGAAGAAAGTTCAAGAACTTCAAGAATCATCATCATCCTTTCATCAAATCTTCACCCAATCTTCTCATCATCTTCATCTTGCTCATTTCAAGGTGGGTTCTAGTTAGAAACCTTTTTTTTTTTAGTTTTTGGATAATATGAGTTATTAGGTTAGAATGTTGAAAACAATGTTTTAACAGTTGGAAATTGATATAAATCGAAATGAATGCTCAATGTGCTTATAGAAACATATATTGATGATTGTTTTGATGTTTTGGTTTGATTGGAAATGTTAGGGTTTTAGTGGAAATTATGTGATAAATGTTGAAAATCATATTGTATGAAGTTTATCGGTTAAACCGTAATAGAACTGTGATATTATACCTCGATGGGTTGTTGAGTTTGTTGTTGAGAGGTTGTTGCAAGTTGGGAAAAGCTCTGTTAAGAGTTTTATTTTTCTAGAAATCGCAGAGCCCGCTCAGTGCGCAGTAGCCCGCTCAGCGCGCCCCAGAAAATCTGCAACCCCTCAAGTCAGGGAGAACCGCGCTCAGCGCGGTCAGGGGCGCGCTCAGCGCGCAGACCTGGGAGTTGAAAGGTCTTCTTTTAGCGAGAAATTCATAACTTTCGGCTCGTTTATCGGTTTCGATCATTCTTTTTATCGACGTAAAGCCGAGGAAATATTCTATGCGATGGAGAGGAAATATGTCAATTTTACCAACCGATTAAATAATCGAGAAAGTTCCAAAAGTGATATAATTATGTTTTAATTGTTATACATTATTCTACTATGCAATTATGACATGTCTTGCCTATCCTCTTGTTGTGTAACATGATTGTAAGTGTATATGCATGTTAAAATACGAAATAGGTAGAGTGAGAATTATTACCGTAAACAATGTCGGAAAGTGTGGAATGACATAATGACAACGATCGTGCATACGGTACCGAGGCATGTGTCAGATACTAATGTCATAGAATGAATAAACACTAGTATGGAACATGTGTGTTAACCTTTGTGGTTGTGATAAGGCGTTATGGCCTTGTGATCGTCGAATACGATCACGTTTGTGTGTGAGATCACGTAATCGTAACCGATTATCTTGTGAGTGCGTTTCATGGGTCTCGAGCTCCTCTGAAACATGTGCACAACTACTTGGCAGGTTTGATTCCCGCGTGCAGTACGAATGGCACTCTGGGAGCGTATGCTTGTGACGGTTAATGGCCCGTGTGAAGTGACGGTTCATAACGGTTAATGGCCCGTAGAACCCGAATCCATTCGTATGTCAAGTAGGTTACCAGGATCCATTACTCGGGTCGACTTCTAGACGTAGAAGCGGACGGGAACAGGGGATGCCTTGGTGTGGTTACGGATTAGTTATATCGTGAGTTGATGAACTCATGACATGTTTCCATATAGTGTGTGTGTACTCAAAGTCTTTTCCCTTCCCTTTCGACTTGAGTTAGGTGTGATAGAATCATGTAGGCCGAGAGGACATTTAAGATAGGGAACTCACTGATATTGATGTATCTCACCCCACTGTTGTTGTTTACATCACAGGTACTACAGGTTCGGCGAAGGGTAAGGACAAAGTGGTTTGACTTTTCCTTAGGGATCATAGCTTTTGAGATGGCATGGCTACTGCTATGGCGTTTTATTTTGAGATCATTGTATTGATCTAGTTCTTAGTGCATTTTGGAACATTTTGTATATGTTATGCCGTAGACTTTAGAACTTTGTATTTAGGGCATTTAATGTATATAATGTGTTAACTAGGAACTTATTGTATTTCAGTACCAAATACTTGGATTCATGTATAATATATATGCTTTGATGTATGTTGTTATATATGGGTGTTACAGTTGGTATCAGAGCAGGTCGTATCCTCGACCTAGCCATGAAATAACATAAGTATTTTCTTTCCGTTTCATATGTGTTGTGTCGCCATTGGTCTTACGTGTTATTTTTATGGTATTGAGCCTAATCAACTTAATCCTATCTCTATGACATTTAGGAACATGGCCGACGGGCGCAGAAACAACCGTGGGAGACCGAGGACTACTCCAACAGGGACAAATCCGCCAGGGGACGAAGGGAATGCCCCTTTGTATCAATTCATGCAGCAGATGCAGCAACAACAAAATCAGTTTGTGCAACAAATGGTACAGCAAATGGCTGGTGGCTTGCATCCTCCAGTGGTTGTGCCTGAAGCTGCAGGGGGGACCTTTAGGGATTTCATTCGTATGAATCCTCCGGAGTTTCAGGGAGGGTTAGACCCAGTAAAGGCTCATGAATGGATATCCGGTATGGATCAGATTTTCTTAATAGTTCAGTGCAGTGAGGAAAACAAGGTGGTATTCGCTTCTCACTTGTTAAAGGGTCCTGCCATGAGGTGGTGGGAAAGCGCTTCAGCCTTAATGACAATTCCAGAGGTACTGAAGGTATGGGAGCAGTTTAAGATAACTTTTATGGAGAAGTATTTTCCAAGTTCCTTAAGGTCTCAGAAGGAATTCGAGTTTCAACAGTTGAGACAAGGCAACTTGACCATGGCTTCTTATGCAGAAAAGTTCGAGGTTATGGCTGCTTATTCTAGGCAGGCCATGTATGCTCCTGATGAGAGGTGGAAGATTGATGAGTTTCTTTTTGGTTTGAAGGCTGAAATTTCACATAGCGTGTCTCAAAGGGAATTCACTAACTATGCTGAGTTGTTACGACAGTGTTATGTGGCGGAGCATAGTTTAAAGAAAGTGCAAGCAGAAGGAGAGTTGAGTAGGGTGAATCAAAATGATTGTGGGATATCGAATCAACAATTTAGAGCAAGGCAACAATCTTTCAAAGGGAAGCAAGTTCAGAGTTCTAGGACTAGTGCACCTCCTGTATGTCATCTTTGCGGTAGGAATCATCAGGGAAGGTGTGGTATCGAAGGTGTGAGGTGTTATCAGTGTCAGAAAGTGGGCCACTTGGTGAGGGATTATCCTCAAAGGAGGAATCAGACACAAGAGAAGAATATCGGGCGAGTGTATACCTTGGATGCGAGGAAAGCAAAGGGTGATAACTCTTTGCTTGCTGGTATGTGTTTTGTGAATGGAAATCCTTGCTTTGTTTTATTTGATTGTGGAGCTACACACTCTTTTTTATCGATGCAATGTGTAAAGCGGTTTGGGTTGCAAGCGGTTCTGTTGTATCCACCCATGGTGGTTACTACTGCCATGGATGAGATGGTTGAAACACCTTTAATGTGTGAAAATTGTGTTTTATCTGTGGATGGAAGAGTTTTCCAAATCGATCTGATTTGTTTACCGCTTAAGAAAGTGGATGTTGTTCTGGGAATGGACACTACGCCAAAAATAGGAATAGACAGCGCCAAAATGACAGCGCTTTTATAAAAAAGCGCTGCTAAAAAGAATAAAAAAATTTCGCTTAAAAAAAGCGCAGTAAAAGATAGGCTTTAGAAAGCACTTTTCAAAAGCGCTGTAAAAGAATGTAAAAGAGTGCCACTTTAGACAGCGCTTTCCAAAAAGCGCTGCTATAGGTATCCCTTTAGAGAGCGCTTTTCAAAAGCGCTGCTATAGGGATCACCTTAGACAGCGCTTTTAGAAAGCGCTCTAATAGGGCTCAATTTCTTTTCACTTTAGAAAGCGCTTTCTAATGAAAAGTGCCCTCTAAAGTCATTTACTAATTAAAATATAAAACCATTCTAAGTGGCAAACTGGGGGGTCGAACCCACGCCCTTTAGGTAGGGAAGTTAATATTAAATTATATTAACATATCAAATTATATTTAATATATTTAAATTATATATTTTAACTTATTTAAATTATATTTAATGTATATAAATTATATTAATATATAATTTAAAATATATTAATTTAAAATATACTTTAAATTATATTAATATATCAAATTATATTTAATATATTTAAATTATATTAAATTATATTTTAAATTATTTTAAATTATATTTAAAATTATTCAAATAAAATATTTAAATATATATGTTTTAAATACAAACATTTTAACTTATTTAAATTATTTTAAATACATATAAATTATATTAATATATAATTTAAAATATACTTTAAATTATATTAATATATCAAATTATATTTAATATATTTAAAGTATATTAAATTATATTTTAATTTATTTTAAATTATATTTAAAATTATTCAAATAATATATTTAAATATATATGTTTTAAATACAAACATTTTAACTTATTGAAATTATATTTAATATATATAAATTATATTAATATATAATTTAAAATATACTTTAAATTATATTAATATATCAAATTATATTTAATATATTTAATATATACAAATTATATTAATATATAATTTAAAATGTACTTTAAATTATATTAATATATCAAACTATATTTAATATATTTAAATTATATTAAATTATTTTAACTTATTTAATATATATTTAATATATTTAAACTATATTTAATATATTTAATATATTTAATATATTTTAACATATTTTAATATATTTAACATATTTTAATATATTTAATATATTTTAACATATTTTATATATTTTATATATTTTAATATATTTTAACATATTTAATATATTTAATATATTTAATATATTTTACATATTTAATATATTTAATATATTTTAACATATTTTAATATATTTAATATATTTTAACTTATTTTAACTTATTTAAACTATATTTAATATATTTAATATATTTAATATATTTAAATTATATTAAATTATATTAAAATATATTTAATATTAAATTATTTTAAATACAAACATTTTAGATTTGTGTATGTGTTTGTCATGCTTTGAGTCTGGGGTTCGAATCCCCCTCGCCCCAGACTCATTTTTAGATTTTTTGACATTTTCAGGTAAAATTGCTTCTAAAAATAGCCATTAGAAAGCGCTTTTGAAAAGCGCTGTAAAAGCCTGCCACGTTAGACCACCTTAGAAAGCGCTTTCCAAAAAGCGCTGCTATAGGTGTCACTTTAGAGAGCGCTTCTTAAAAGCGCTCTTTAAATGCCACCTTAGAAAGCGCTTTTAGAAAGCGCTCTTATAGGCCTCTAATTATTTTCACTTTAGAAAGCGCTTTCTTAGGAAAAGCGCCCTCTAAAGTCCTTTACTAATTAAAATATAAAACAATTCTAAACATTTTCAGAGACACTTTTATTCATTTTCTCTCTCGACCGTTTCTCTAAACCCTCGCCGTCGTTCTTGCCATTGTCGTTCGTGAAAACGTTGTTGTTCTTATTCTCTTATCGTTCTGAAAACGAAAACGTTGTTGTTCTTATTCATTTCTCAAATCGTTCTGAAAACGAAAACGAATAAGGTACTCTTTTATTATTCACTTCTCTTTTATTATTCATTTCTCTTTTATTATTCATTTCTCTTTTACTATTCATTTCTCTGAAAACGAAAACGAAAAAGTTTTCACGATGAGGATAAAAGCTTCCTCTTTTATTGTTGCAGAATCTTTTTTCTTTTATTTTTCATGTATATTTTTACGAAAAGCATTCATGATACTTTTCATGTATATTTTTCATGTATATTTTTTCTAGTTTTGTTGAAGGTATTTTCATAAGGAAGCTAATATTAAAGTATCTTCACAACTATTATTATTGAAATTGTGAAGGTTATTTCATGACTATTAAATATTTTCTACTGTATATTTGGCAAAGTTGATTAGTATAAACAACCTAAAATATCCTTTTTTTCCAAGTTCATTTCTTTTATTTTCTAGAACTTGTGACTTTTTGTTATAAGTTTATTGTCTACAATATACTTATGTAGGTGTTTACCTCTAATTGTTGCTTGTTTGTGATTACATGTTGCCACTTATCAAGTTATGACTCATAATTGGTAAATTAATGATATTTCATTTTATGATACGTGTATAGGGGTTACTTGTGTTCAAAGTGTGAAAGTCGGATCGTTTCCCTACAGGTATAACTTTTTTTCTTTTTGTTTTTGTTTAGTTTAATTAGTATAACTATGGATAGGAAATGGATGTCTTCAAGTCGATTGTCGAAAGAGTACGACAATGGGGTATCGGAATTCGTTAAGTTTGCTGTTGCGCATGCCAAAGACCCCAGTCGAATGATATGTCCTTGCTTGGGTTGTTGTTTTGGGAGTCGGGTTGACGCGGTTCAGTTGGCATCGTATTTATTGAGGAGTGGAATTGATAGAAGTTATACATGTTGGAATTTGCATGGTGAGAAAATTAACGGGAATGTTGAATCGGGGGATAATACGACCTACGCTTCATACGACAATGGCACAGATACATACGATTCTGATCGAGTCGAAGAGATTGCAGAAGCACTTGAAGAAGATCTTAAGGATTGTCCCAAAATGTTTGAGAGGTTGGTAAGCGATGCAGAGAAACCGTTGTATAATGGTTGCACCAAATTTACAAGATTGTCTGCGGTATTAAAGTTGTACAACTTAAAGGCGGGCAATGGATGGTCGGATAAAAGTTTCACAGAATTATTGGCCCTTATGAAAGATATGCTTCCAGAGGATAATGTTCTTCCCAATCGAACATATGAGGCCAAAAAGATGTTGTGCTCTATTGGCATGAGCTATGATAAGATATATGCCTGTCCAAACGATTGCGTATTGTTTCGAAATGAGTATGCATCGCTAAATGAGTGTCCTAAATGTGGTGTCTCTCGATATAAGAAAAAGTTGTCTCCAGCAAAAGTCTTATGGTATTTTCCTATAATTCCGAGATTTAGACGCATGTTTCGTAGTGAGACCGATTCAAGACACTTGACTTGGCATGCAGATGAAAGAATTATTGATGGAAAGAAAGAGACGTTAGTGAAAAAGGTACTAGTTGTAAAATTATAGCTTATATCATTCAATATAGCTTATATCATTCAATATAGCTTATGTCATTTAATTTCTGTTTTTTTCTTTCTTACAGGTCAAGTGTCTAGTAACCAGGAAGATACACACGAGTAGCACGGGCTAGAGCAACCAATATTACATGGGTCAAAGTGGAGGTATATTAATTTTCACAATATTGCTTATTAGTGATGCTACTTGATAACACAAGACATCTATATATTATTTCTTAACTAATGCGTATTTTGTTTTGTTATGTAGTATTTCGATGATATGGCGTGTCCTTATTACACGAGGAATTGTGCGAATTTTTTATTGCAAGAAGAATTCTTTCTTGAATTAATGTATAGTTTTGTGAATGTAAATTCTAGTTTATTGAAATATAAATTCTATGCAGGTTTGAAACCATACAATAGAATTTGTGTGAATTCTGCATGTAAATTCTAGTTTATTGAATTCTGCATTAAGTGTAAATTCTAGTTTTGAAATAGAATTTGTTGATAAATTTATTGAAATGTGAATTATACAGGTTTATGGAAATGTAAATTATACAGGTTTCTGCATAAAAAAAATGGTTAAAATGGGATTTTAAAAAAAAATCTTCAAAATTATACGTAGACCAAAGACAGCGCTTTTGAGAAAAAACCGCTGTCTAATTAGACAGCGCTTTAAAAAGCGCTGTCTTAAGTCCACCTTTAGAGAGCGCTTTTAAGGAAAAAGCGCTCTCTAAAGGTATAAAAAAAATCATTATACGTATACATTAGACAGCGCTTTAAAAAGCGCTGTCTAAAAGCACCTTTAGAGAGCGCTTTTGAAGGAAAAAGCGCTTTCTAAAGTTTAAAAAAAAATATTAAATTTTTAACTTATACTTTATACAGCGCTTTTAAAAGCGCTGTCAAAAGACCCATTTTAGAAAGCGCTTTTTCATAAATAAAAAAGTGCTGTCTTTACCTACGACAGCGCTGGCTTAGACGGCGCTTTTAAGCGCTGTCATAGGCCAAAAAAAGCGCCCTCTTTTCCCTTGTTTGGTGTAGTGGGATTGGCTTTCAGCTAATTCGGTATTTATCGGGTGTGAAGAAAAACTAATCATTATTCCATCTACCGAGGCCACTCCGAAGGATGTGTTAACTACTATGTTAGAAGGTACGGTTGGAATGATTAATTTCTTGTTTGAGGAGGAAAAATCTGTTCTTTTGATTCTTACTAAGGAGGAGGGTAGTAACCGTCAAGTTTTGAGTATTCCGGTAGTTTGTGACTTTCCGGAAGTTTTCCCCGAGGATATCACTTCTCTTCCTCCGGAGCGGGAAGTGGAATTCTCTATTGACCTGATACCGGGAACGACTCCAATATCCGTTTCTCCGTATCGGATGGCACCCCTTGAATTGAGAGAATTAAAGGATAAATTGGAAGAGTTGTTGGCTAAGCATTTTGTTCAACTCAGTGTTTCGCCCAGGGGAGCTCCAGTGTTGTTGGTAAAGAAAAAGGATGGTGGAATGCGGTTGTGTATTGATTACCGTCAGCTGAATAAGGTCACCATCAAGAATAAATACCCATTACCAAGGATAGATGATCTGTTAGATCAATTGAAAGGAGCCTGTGTGTTCTCGAAGATTGATTTACGGTCGGGTTATCATCAGATTCGGGTGAAGAGTTCGGATGTACCAAAGACTGCGTTTAGAACCCGTTATGGTCATTATTAATTTTTGGTGATGCCTTTCGGTGTGACGAATGCTCCGGCAGTTTTCATG
Organism: Lathyrus tuberosus; assembly: GCA_022829125.1. Taxonomy (NCBI): domain Eukaryota; kingdom Viridiplantae; phylum Streptophyta; class Magnoliopsida; order Fabales; family Fabaceae; genus Lathyrus; species Lathyrus tuberosus. Next base: position 4,546,451 of record JALAZF010000349.1, read on the forward strand.
AATTATATGAATCGGATATTTCAACCCTACTTGGACCAATTTGTGGGGATTTTCATTGATGACATTCTTATCTATTCTCGTGATCCTCAAGAGCACAGAGAACACCTAAGAATCGTTTTATCCATCTTACAAGAAAGACAACTTTTTGCCAAGCTAAGTAAGTGTGAATTTTGGATGTCGGAGGTAAATTTTCTTGGAAATGTCATATCTCAGGGAGGAGTAGCGGTTGATCCATCAAAAGTTGAGGCAGTGATAAATTAGGAGAGACCGAAGAATGTGTCTGAAGTTAGAAGCTTCTTGGGACTAGCAGGTTATTATAGGAGGTTTATTATGGGCTTTTCCCAACTAGCGTTGCCGATGACGAGACTTACTCGGAAGCATTGTTCTTATGAATGGGATTCGGCTTGTGAGCAAAGTTTTATGAATTTGAAGGAAAGATTGACGACCGCTTCTGTTTTGGTTATTCCTGATCCTAGCAAGTCGTATGAGGTATATTGTGATGCATCGAAGAAGGGGTTAGGCGGTGTGTTAATGCAAGATGGACATGTGGTAGCGTATGCGTCTCGACAGTTGAAAGTCCATGAGGAGAACTATCCAACGCATGATTTAGAATTGGCGGCAGTTGTATTTACTTTGAAAGTGTGGCGTCACAATTTGTATGGTGTACGTTTTGAGATGTTTAGCGACCACAAGAGCTTAAAGTATATCTTTGATCAAAAGGAGTTGAACATGCGTCAAAGGAGGTGGATGGAATATTTGAAAGATTATGACTTGGAGTTAAAATACCATCCGGGTAATGTAAATAAGGTGGCGGATGCATTGAGTAGGAAAGTGTTGCATAATGCTGAGTTGATGATACTAGACTATACTTTATCGGAAAAATTTTGAAATCTAAATCTTCAATTTGTTTGGACCCCTAATGGTGTGATTATGAGGAACTTGAATATCAATTATACTCTTAGGGAATATCCAACAAGAGCAAAGGTTAGACGAGAAGTTACAAGAAGTGTTATTGCAACCAGGTTTTGTGTGAGCTACCGACGAAATTATTTTGTTTAACCAAAGGATTTGTGTTCCGGATAACACGGAGTTAAAAAGGAGGATTTTGGAAGAAGCGCATAAGGGTGTTTTTACTATACATCCGGGATCTTCAAAGATGTATCAAGATTTGAAGAGGGACTATTGGTGGTCCGGGATGAAAAGAGATATTGTCGTGTATGTATCGGAATGTGCAGTGTGCCAACAAGTGAAGATCGAGCACCAAAGACCGGGTGGCTTGTTGCAACCTTTAGAAATTCCGGTATGGAAATGCAATAGTATCTCGATGGACTTCGCTGTTGGGCTACCCCGTACTCAGGGTGGTTACGATTCGATTTGGGTAATTGTGGATCGGTTGACGAAATCCGCACATTTCTTAGCTGTGAAGACTACCTACAAGGTGAGTCATCTCGCAAAGTTGTTCATTTCGGAGATAGTGAGATTGCATGGTATTCCCACTAGTATCGTTTCGGATAGAGATCCAAAGTTCACTTTGAGATTTTGGAGAGCTTTTCAACAAGCCATGGGAACGAAGTTGTGTTTGAGTACGTCGAATCATCCGCAAACGGATGGTCAGACGGAACGGACAATACAAACAATGGAAGACATGTTGAGAGCTTGTGTACTTGAAAGTGGAGGAAATTGGATAGAAATTTTGCCGTTGGTTGAGTTCTCTTATAATAACAGTTATCATACAAGTATTGGGATGGCGCCTTATGAGGCATTGTATGGAAGGAAGTGTAGGACACCTTTGTGTTGGGCAGAAGTTGGTGAGGATAGAATGTTGGGACCCGAGATTATTCACGAAACTACGGCGAAGATTAGGATGATCTGAAATAAGGTCAAGCAAGCACAAGATCGTCAGAAGAGTTATGCGGATAACCGAAGAAGAACTTTAGAGTTTGAAGAAGGCGATCACGTATTTTTGAAAGTTACTCCGAGATTGCGGTTGAAAGGACCGTTTCGATCGCGGAAATTAAGTCCAAGATATGTGGGACCGTATCAGATTTTGGAAAGAATTGGTGAAGTAGCTTACAGATTAGCCTTACCGCCTTCTCTGTCAGAGATGCACGACATTTTTCATGTGTCTCAGCTTCGAAAATTTGTCCCAGATCCTCTTCATCTAATTTTACCAGATACAATTGAGATAGAAGCTGATTTGATGTTTGAGTCTCAACCAAGTCGTATCACAAGAAGAGAAATTAAAGTGTTAAGGAACAAAGAGATTCCTCTTGTCAAGGCACAGTGGGATGAGACGCATCCGGGTGATGCAACTTGGGAATTGGAATCCGAGATGCGAGAAGTCTATCCTCATCTTTTTAGGTAATTGTTTTAAATTCGAGGGCGAATTCCTATTTAAGGGGGGTAGGATGTAATACCCCGTATTTTATTATTCCGGATAATATTATATTGTGATCGACTAAGCCCAGTGTACTCTGAGAAATTATTTGTCAAAATAATTAGAATAATTGTGGAACTTAGAATAAATCCAATTAATATTATCTGACTCTGAGGTATTTTACTAATTTGGACTTAAGAGACTTTTTGGATATTTAGTAGTATTATTTATTAATGATAGTTTACTATATGTTTCCTTTTCCTCCCATTTTCCAAACAAAAGAAAAAGATAGTAAGAGAAGAGAAGGAAAAGGAAAGAAAGAAGAAAGAAAGGAAAGGAAGGAGAGAAAAGTGGAGAAGAGGAAAATTTGAAGAAAGTTCAAGAACTTCAAGAATCATCATCATCCACTCATCAAATCTTCACCCAATCTTCTCATCATCTTCATCTTGTTCATTTCAAGGTGGGTTCTAGTTAGAAACCTATTTTTTGAGATTTTGGATAATATGAGTTATTAGGTTAGAATGTTGAAAACAATGTTTTAACGGTTGGAAATTGATATAAATCGAAATGAATGCTCAATGCGCTTATAGAAACATGTATTGATGATTGTTTTGATGTTTCGGTTTGATTGGAAATGTTAGGGTTTTAGTGGAAATTATGTGATAAATGTTGAAAATCATATTGTATGAAGTTTATCGGTTAAACCGTAATAGAACCGTGATATTATACCTCGATTGGTTGTTGAGTATGTTGTTGAGAGGTTGTTGCAGGTTGGGAAAAGCTCAGTTAAGAGTTTTATTTTTCTGGAAATCGCAGAGCCCGCTCAGCGCGCTCCAGAAAATCTGCAACCCCTCAAGTCAGAGAGAAACGCGCTCAACGCGGTCAGGGTCGCGCTCAGCGCGTAGACCTGGGAGTTGAAAGGTCTTCTTTTAGCGAGAAATTCATAACTTTCGGCTCGTTTATCGGTTTCGATCATTCTTTATATCGACGTAAAGCCGAGGAAATATTCTACGCGATGGAGAGGAAATATGTCGATTTTACCGACCGATTAAATAATCGAGAAAGTTCTAAATGTGATATAATTATGTTTTAATTGTTATACATTATTCTACTATGCAATTATGACATGTCTTGCCTATCCTCTTGTTGTGTAACATGATTGTAAGTGTATATGCATGTTAAAATACGAAATAGGTAGAGTGAGAATTATTACCGTAAACAATGTCGGAAAGTGTGGAATGACATAATGACAACGATCGTGCATACGGTGCCGAGGCGTGTGTCAGATACTAATGTCATAGAACGAATAAAGACTAGTATGGAACATGTGTGTTAACCTTTGTGGTTGTGATAAGGCGTTATGGCCTTGTGATCGTGGAATACGATCACGTTTGTGTGTGAGATCACGTAATCATAACCGGTTATCTTGTGAGTGCGTTTCATGGGTCTCGAGCTCCTCTGAAACATGTGCACAACTACTTGGCAGGTTTGATTCCCGCGTGCAGTACGAATGGCGCTCTGGGAGCGTATGCTTGTGACGGTTAATGGCCCGTGTGAAGTGACGGTTCATAACGGTTAATGGCCCGTAGAAACCGAATCTATTCGTATGTCAAGTAGGTTACCAGGATCAATGACTCGTGTCAACTTCTAGACGTAGAAGCAGACGGGAACAGGGGATGCCTTGGTGTGGTTATCAATTAGTGATATCATGAGTTGATGAACTCATGACATGTTTCCATATAGTGTGTGTGTACTCAAAGTCTTTTCCCTTTCCTTTCGACTTGAGTTAGGTGTGATAGAACCATGTAGAGCCGATAGGACATTTAAGATAGGGAACTCACTGAGATTGATGTATCTCACCCCACTGTTGTTGTTTACATCACAGGTACTACAGGTTCGGCGAAGGGTAAGGACAAAGTGGTTTGACTTTTCCTTACGGATCGTAGCTTTTGAGATGGCATGGATTCCGCTATGGCGTTTTATTTTGAGATCATTGTATTGATCTAGTTCTTAGTGCATCTTGTATATCTTATGCCGTAGACTTTAGAACTTTGTATTTAGGGCATTTAATGTATATAATGTGTTAACTAGGAACTTATGGTATTTCAGTACCAAATACTTGGATTCATGTATAATATATATGCTTTGATGTATGTTGTTATATACGGGTGTTACACTGATGAAATGTCTTGAAGAAGATGACTTAAACTAAGAAGAAGTCAAACCCTGATTCACACCAAAGAATTCCTGACCCGGTGCTTTTGATGAATCCTTTGAATAGAAAAACCTTGGAGCTTGATGAACCTCTGAACAGGAGGACATTCATGATAATTTGGATTCCAATCTTGCTTCAACTTGCCTGAAGTAGGAGCCAACTGGATCGCCTATGAATAGGGTACCCTGATAACAAGAAAATTCCTTTGATCCCACATCTTAGCAGACCGATGCAATGTATGATTATGAATTCATGACCTAATGGATATACAGGCGAATGCGAAACAAAAGCCAGTTAAGGTTAGAAAAAACGAGGGCAAATTTTGGGGTGTTACAAACCTAAAAGGTTTTGGACCCCAGTTAATATTGTTCGCTTTGATCCACAATGGTCGGTGATCTGAAATATCTCTATCCCCAACCACTTAATTTTTAAGTTCCAGCAATCTATAATAGAATCATCTACCAAAATTCTATCAATTTTGCTTTTACAAAAGCCACTAGAATTGAACCAAGTAAATCGAGTATCGACGACCAGGAGATCAATTAGATTCATATCTTCGATAAAAGAATTAAGTTAATCCATCTCACCGAATTTAGGCACACCTCTCCCCTCCCTTTCCTTAATCACCTTTATAGCATTAAAGTGGCCACCGACTATCCAACCTCCGGATGGTAAACAAGCTTTTAAATCAAGAAGCTTACACCAAAGCTTCCTCTTATCAGATAGACACATGGAGAATAAATGTTGAATATATAAAAATTCATACCTTTCCACATAAAATTCATACCAAGGTAGCCTTTCCCTTTAAAGCTGGAAACAACAGAAAACACTTCATTTCTTCAAATAGTAATCAAACCACCAGACAGCCCTTCCGAATTGACCGCAGACCATTCGAATTCACCAGGTCGCCAAATACTATGCACCAATTGATCTTGCATATTCTGAATCTTTATCCCCTGGAGCAAACAAATGTCAGCCTGCCCCTTACTGAGAATCTGATTAATCCTCCTCCGTTTAAGCGAACTACCACAACCACGCACATTGAATGATACAAAATTCATAATCCCCTGTTGTCAACACTCCTCTTACTAACCCTTGCAGCTTTATCACCTGCTTCCAATCTTCTAATAACTCCTTTAAATGCTTCTTCATCTTCTTCTCCCTCAATCCCCAATTGCTTCATAGTATGCCAGTTCTTAGAAGGCACATCCTCAATCATCTTCCTAACTCTAGAATTACATCTAACCACATCTGACTCAGTAATAGATTCGCTCCTCCCTCCCTCCTCATCCATAAATCGAGAAGGCTCACCACCATCACACCCAGAGGCTACCATGCAAACTTGATTCGAAGGTTTTTCAACATCCACTGCTGGCATGTAAACTACAGAATGAAGAAGGGAAGAAAAGTAAGATGGCGAGAAAGGTATTTTAAACTTATCATATAACTCTTTTATCTTTTTCTTCATTCTAGTTTTCTGTCAAATAGAGGGGACCAAAGGCCCAAAAGAGGAATTAGAAATGGGGTCCGTGTTATCAACCACTAAATTAATGGGCTTGGGGTTCTGGCCCACTACATTTTGAATATCAGCGACTTGAGGTAACATAATAACCTCAGTACCGGGTCCACTTGATTTTCCACTAGAATTCAGAACTAATTTCTCTTTAGTTCCCATCAACATTAAATTCTCACCCCACAAAGCAACGCTAGGACCAAGTAACTCTTGTCCAAATATCACATTTTCAAGAAAGGCAGAATTATGCTTGGGACGCACACCCCTTATCCCTTCAGAAGTCCCCAAACTTTCACCAACAAAAGTGTCATCCTCAGAAATGCCATTGCCTATGTCAAAACTTTTCTTATTGCAGGACACCTCACTATCGCCCCCTACTTCACTAGAGTTAATAGACTCTAAGATGTCAACCTCATCGGATTTCTCGTCAGAAGACTCCCACCCTCCTCCATTGTCAGAAGATTCGATAAAATCAGACTCATGACCGTCTTCCTCAAAAATATAATTCTTCACTCGCAAATTAGCACGTTGAGTTTCCATAATATTGACATTAAACAACAGATCATTAACCTCCACTAGAACCTCTTCATTCACCACCCCCATATGCTTAGTTTTAATAAAAGTCTGAGCAACGTCAAGATTAACTCTATTCAAAGTATTAGGATCACAACGAACAAGCGTACCAATCTTCCCAGCTAACTTCTTAAAAGCATTGATCCCCCATGCATGGCATGGAAGCCCATAACAACTAACCCAAATGAATCTATCAGTGTCAGGATCTTCTGGTTTCCAAGGTTTAACATCACTAAACCACTTATCAATCCAAACCCTAGCTTCTTGAACAAAAATTCCTACATCTCCATCCAATACGTCTTCTAACAGACACATATTAGGTCCAATAGGGGTTGCTTTAACATTGAAGTACCCTTCTTCATTAAGTGCATGTTGGATATTGGACGGAATACCATCATCAAGCAAAACACTAGCATAAGGTTTCTCAAATCTAGCTATATCCTCCTCTTCCACCTTGAGATGAATAGGGTCATGGATGGTAACCTTTCTAGCCTCCCTCCCAGTGGCATTATCACCGTCACGATTGCTCCTCTTCTCCAAGTAGTTCGAAGGCTGAGCAACCACTTGTGCGAAAGACTTACCATGGATAGTAACCTTTCTCAACTCCCTACTACGAAATCTCGATTTAGCAAGGTTGTTACCAAGAGATCTCTTCTTCTGGTCTGAATCAACAAACTCTTCACGATTAAACCTCAGAATGTTAGCAAACTTCTTTTTTCCCTGAAGCTGGATATTATCAAGTTTCACCGCCATAATACGAGCATCATGGATCTTCTTGAACTTAGCAAATCCATACCTCTACCCTCTTAGATTCTTCCTAGTAGGTATGACCACTTCCGAAATCAAACCGTACACTCTGAACACTTCAAACATATCTCTAGCCTCCATGTTGTTAGGGAATTCCGTGAAGTGGGAGGAATTAGTGAACTCTCCCTCATTAGGACCTTTTCCTCTATTTTCCTTCCAAACCGAAAATCTGACCTGTTTAGCAGCAAATTTTTTCTTACCCCCCACCCCCACCCGTACATTCCATCCCATTTTTTTCAAAAATTAACATGTTATATTATTTGGATTATACAAATATTTTTTTTTTAATTTTTTAGAGGATTTTAGTTTTTAATATTGGTATGGACAAAGTTTTATAAATCACAAAAAAAAGTCTTAATAATTTTTATAAATTTTAATTTCTTTTAGTTACACTAATGCTTAATTATAAACAATTATGGTACTTTCAAAAATTGTTTTATATTAATAACTATTTACAATCTAGTCGAATTTGTTTTGATTGTAAATGATTTGAACTAATTCATTTAGCTTGAAATTTACTGTGATAATTGTGTGGCAATTTCGTAGCTATTTTGTTGGGAAACTTAATCTTGCCTCAACTATTTTGCTACGTTTTAGTTTGGGTTTTGCTAGGTAATTTTAAATATTAGTTGGGGTTTTGTGAGAAAATTTCAAACTAAATAATTAGTCACCTAATCCATATTACGAATATATATATATATATATATATATATCAGGGCCGTCTTTGAGGGCGTGCAAGGCGGGCTACCGCCCAGGGCTCAAAATTTTCCAAGATTAAATCGTGGCTAAAAAGGGCCACACACAATATTTCTTATGATTTAAATATAACAAAATAGGGCCCATGTTTATTTTTCCGTAGTTAAACCATGACAAACCTACACAAGGCCTCCAAAATTTTATGACGGCCCTGATATATATATATATATATATATATATATATATATATATATATATATATATATATATATATATATATATATATATATATATATATATATATATATATATATATATATATATATATATATATATATATATATATAGTAGTTAATTCACAACTAGTCTCCAACTAACTTGATTTAATATACATTAGTTAGAAAGTAGTTGCAGTTTTTGTCCTTGTCTATCTCAGATTTTCTTGTAGTATACTTTGAATCATGGAGAGAAGACTGTGGGAAAAAGATGAAAATTAGTTTTTAGAGGATTCACAAATTACAATGTTAAACTCTAATGGAATGGTTTGAGTATAAAGATTAATAGAATGTTCATAACATAAGTTTATAAAATAAAAGTAATAAAAAAACTAACTTCATAACTTAAAATACTATGGTCCTAAGATTAAATCATATTTCACTTATTTCTTTGTGTCATTTAATAGCATTGAACTTGACTAAATGATTAAAAAATATATTAGAAAAAAAAAACTAAAATATTATGAACTTGTATGTTTTTTTTTCATTTGTCAATAAATTATGATTTAGTAATATTCTTTCTTCATAATATTTTATATAAAATTATCTAAAAAGGAAAAATTCATCATATAAAATAAAATTAAAATTACTACCATCTAGTTTTGTATACCATTTGACTCTTTCCTCTATAATTTTTTTCCCAATAAATCGCAAATAAAAGAAATTAATAATTAATATGTAAACAATTTTATTTATTTCCCTTTTTAGTCATCAATCAAATTTTCAATTTAGAGTAAGAGGTATTCATTTTATTTTATTTTAAATAACATAAATAGTTGGACAATGCCAATTATCTTTAATTTTATAAGTCTTTGAGGAGGAAGCTTGTTCAAGAAAGTAATTTTAATTCAGATACTGATGAAGCTTGGGTCAGTTTTCTAGCCTTAGATAAAAGGTTTGGACATTGAAGTTGAAGGTCTTGTTTGCTTTCAGTTATTTCAATGTGATTTTGTTTCTTTTGGCCCTTGTATATGGGCATATTATTTGCTTTCATTTGCTAGATCTGTAATGGCCCCATGACAATAATAATGATTCTAAGTTTTGGTTCTGGGTTCTTGGTATTTTATCTGGATTTTTCTTTTTACACCTATACCAATTATGACAAAAAGGGGGAGTAATGGTATGGTGTGTGCATGCATATAGGCTTAGCTAGTGTTGTTAGTTCAGGATTGATTAGACCTCTTGAGGTTTAGAAACCACCTTACATGTTGAGTGTGCTACTTCGGCTACTGATGATGTGTTGATGTTGTTCTGATATATTTTGATGTGGAGTGGTACCTTTTATGCTTTTATGTGGAGTGATGCCTGAAATGTTCTGCTTTAGAGTGCTACTTTGTGCTCATAATTGTTTAGTTGTGTGCTCACATGCTGGAGCGTATTGCCTAACATCTGGCCTTTAACTATGTGAGCATGTTTGCGTGTGAGCAATTGTGTAAGTCTCCCTGTTGGTATATGTTGTTGCTACTCTGATATATGTGTATGTGCATATTCTTATGAATGAGAATTGTTTTTGTTTTACTCTTGTACATCTTGTAAAAAGGTTGTAAGTTGTTTTAGCTAAAATTTTCCAAAGGGGGAATTGTTGTTCCTTTTGATTGGTTGATATAGGTAAAATGAAATTGGGTAGTACAAGATGTATTTTTTGTAAAGATGCAAAATGTTGGATAAAATGTTCCAGCATATGTGAAACATCTGGCCTCTGTCTGCAGATCCTGGTTTGTGAGTTTTGTGACCGAAATTCTGTTTGGGTCCTAGAAGATCTGATCTGTATGATTTGTATCTTTTAGCAATATGTTATTTAGTAAGATTTACTAAAATATTTATTAAGACCAAATAAATTTAAATGAAGATTTAAATAAATATTTAAAATTGAGTGAAGATCAAATCAAATCCAATCTTCATCCAAATCAAATATGTTGTCATCAATTCAAAGAGACTGCAACGAATTGTTATATAAAGACTCCTCATATCAATAAAGAGACAGCAACAAAGCAAGCATTGTTTAATTGTGTGCTATGGTTTTTGTTCTTTAAGTTTTTGTATTATTGTTTGTTTTAAACCTCTATAGAATCCAAAACTAAATATTCAAGGCATAGAGATGGATTGTTAGTTGAGTTATTATTTAACATTTGTAATCTTTTAAAAGAATTAATCACTAGAGTAGTGATTGAGAGAAAGGGACAAGGGTTCTCAAATTTAGGGATGTCCTAAATATAAAGACACTGGTAGTATTAGAAAGTAGGAATTGAATAAGGGTTGTTAATCTAAGACTAATTGTACTAATACTATTGAGAGTGGATTTTGCTTTCCTAGATTAGAAGCTCCTTAGTATTTGTAAATCTGTTTTAAACTGTTGTACGCATTGTCGCATACGTCGTGTTCAACATTTGTACTCTGAGAACAAAATTTCACCATAAAAAGTTACAAAATCGTGTCAGACTTGTGCTTCATCGCGACCGCAATGCAAATTAATGTGGACGAAAAATGACGTCATCGCGGCCCTTATGGGAGCATCGTGACCACGTCAATTCCAAAGGCAAAAAGTGAAAGTTATTAAAACACAAGAAAGGGGGGTTTCTACATCGACTTGGAATAATTGTAGGAAAAGTGAAAACTCCAATTTTCTTATTAAGATAGAAACGTCGCAATTCCTGTTTTTTCACTCATGATAGAAATGGGAAAAAAAACTAAATTAGTCACACTCGAGACATTGCGAGGAAGCAGCTCAAAGCATGCCTCCGTGAGAACGCCGACCTCTTCGCCTGGAGCGTCGCCGAAATGCCCGACTTGGACCCGTCTGTTGTCTGTCACCAACTGACAATTGACCCGCTCGTCAAGGCCGGAGCACAACGTAGGAGAAAGCAGTCTCCGGAGAAAACAGAGGCTGCAGAAAAAGCTGTAAAGGACCTCCTCGAGGACAAATTTATTTCGGAGGCCAAGTACACCACTTGGCTGTCCAACGTTGTACTTGTGAAAAAATCTAATGGAAAATGGCGAATGTGCATTGATTACACCGATCTTAATAAGGCATGCCCGAAGGATGCCTACCCCCTCCACAATATTGAAACACTTGTTGATAATTCTGCCGGTTTTAAACTTTTATCATTCATGGACGCCTACTCAGGCTATAATCAAATTCCAATGGCGATGGCCAACAAAAAATACATGGCCTTCATGACCGAATCGGGCAATTATTACTACAACGTAATGCCCTTCGGCCTGAAGAACGCCGGAGCGACCTATCAAAGAATGATGAATAAAGTCTTCCGGGGAGAGATAGGTGACATGCTCGAAGTCTACATGGACGACATGATCGTAAAATCCCACGAGGAAACCGATCACACTGCCCATTTAAGGAAGGTCTTTGAACAGGCCAGAAAATACAAAATGCGTTTCAACCCGGAGAAGTGCACGTTCGGTGTCCGGGCAGGAAAGTTCCGCAGTTTCTATTTAATAGAGCGGGGAATCGAGGCCAATCCCGATAAATGCCGAGCATTGTCTGAATTTCCAACGCCCAAGTCAAAGAAATCCATCCAGTCCCTCAATGGGATGCTCGCGTCACTATCTCGTTTCGTGGCCAAATCTGCCCAGCACGCCCTACCATTCTTCAAACTCCTCCGCAAGGAGGCAGCGTTCGAATGGACCGCGGAATGTGACAGGGCTCTTCTTCATCTGAAACGGGCGCTCTCAGAGCCACCAGTCCTCTCTCACCCGGACAATGGCGAAACTTTGTACCTGTACCTCGACGTAGCAACCGAAGCAGTGAGTGCAGCTCTCATCCGCGACACCCCTGACGGACAGAAGCCTATATATTTCACGATCAAAGCATTGCAAGGACCAGAGTTAAGATGCCAACAGATAGAGAAAGTGGCTCTGGCCCTCATCAATGTGGCCATAAGATTAAGGCACTACTTCCTGGCCCACACGGTCGTGGTTCGAACAGATCAACCCATAGAGCAGCTGCTGGGACAACCTGACATGGCCGGTCGAATGCTCAAATGGTCACTTGAACTATCCAAATTTGACATCCAGTATGAAGGCAGGAAAGCCCTCAAAGCCCAGGCTCTGGTCGACTTCGTCACAGAAATGACATTCGCAAACTCCCCCGCGAGCGAAGCGCGCAAATGGACCATTTTTGTGGACGGTACCTCAAGCTCGGCAGGGAGCGGCGCGCGCATCATACTGGAAAACGACGAAGGAATCATCGTTGAAGTATCACTCACTCTGTCCTTCCGAACCTCTAACAACCAGGCTGAATACGAGGCCTTCCTCGCTGGGTTACGCCTAGCCAAGGACCTGGGCGTAGAAGAAGTCCTCATTTGCACAGATTCATAACTCTTGGCCCTTCAGGTCCGAAGAGAATATCAAGCCAAAAATGACAACCTGATCGAATACCTAGTCCTGGTCAAAAGGGAAATGGCGAAGCTCGCAACAGTAGAAGTGAAACATGTTCCCCGCGAACATAACGTGCGAGCAGACGTTCTATCCAAACTAGCCAGCACAAAGAAGAAAGGTGGAAACAAGTTCGTCATACAGGAGGTACTTCCTCGACCCAGTATCGAGAAGGCCTCCCCGACCCTCGACGTACAGGTGATCGGCGACAACAACTGCTGGATGACCCCGATTTACAACTATCTCGCTAAATACAAACTTCCGTCCGACCCAAAAGAGGCCAACGTAGTTAGGCGAAGAGCTTGCTCCTACGTCCTGGTCGAGGATAAACTCTACAGGCGAGGATTCTCCATTTCGCCGCTCAAGTGTGTCGAGGAAGAAATGGTCGCACACATCTTGCGCGAAATCCACGAGGGAATCAACGCCCAACATCTCGGCAGAAGGTCCCTTGCTCGAAAGACCCTTCGACCAGGGTATTACTGGCCGGCCATGAAGCACGACGCGAAAGAACACGTGAAGAAATGCGATAAATGCCAACGGCACGGGGACATGCACCTGGCTCCACCTAACGAGCTCAAGGCAATGTCCTCCCCGTGGCCATTTGCCTGGTGTGGCCTAGACATCCTAGGACCCTTCGTAGTAGGATCAAATCAGAACAAATACCTAATAGTGGGCGTAGACTACTTCACAAAATGGATAGAAGCAGAGGCTCTGGCCAAAATAACTTCCCTCAACATACAGCGTTTCTACAAACGAAACATCCATGCACGTTTTGGCGTCCCCAAGCCGATAGTCACGGATAATGGGACACAATTCACGGACAGAAAGTTCCAGGACTTCGTCGCCCAGCTAGGTACGAAGCAACACTTCGTATCCGTCTAACATCCCCAGGAAAACGGGCAAGCCGAAGCGGCGAACCGGGTCATCCTTCGAGGCCTCAAATGAAGGCTGGACGAAACGAAGAAGGCTTGGGTCTAGGAGCTGCATAGTGTGTTATGGGCATACCGCACGACTCCATACTCTACATCCGGGGAAACACCTTTCTGTCTAGCGTTCGGGACCGAGGTTGTAATCCCCGTCGAAGTTTATGTACCCTCCAGGCGGACAGAGTCGCCCTTAGACGAGGAGATGAACAACGAATCATTAAGAGAAGAACTTGACCTCGTCGAGGAAATCCGAACTGGGGCGGCCCTCCGCGAAGCCTCACTAAAACAAAAAATTACCATCAGGCACAACGCCAAGGTGATATGACGAGAGTTCGATGTGGGAAGCCTTGTTCTAAGGAGAAATAACAAAGTCTCTCGCGAAGGCAAACTAGCCGCCAACTCGGAAGGACCCTATCGTGTCCGAGCAAAAACGGAGAATGGGGCCTATTACCTAGAACATCTCAACGGGGAAGAACTTTCTCGACCATGGAACGCTGAAAAGCTAAAATAATACTATAGCTAAGGCCCTAATTCTCGGTTCGACTTGTCACGACGACGAACGTCAGCTGCCGACCACTATGCATGCCTAGGTACAAGCGTCGCATAGCAATAAAGCAAAACCCCGCTCAGTAACGAGTCGAGTAACTGCTCGACAGCGGTCCTCGATCGAGCATCGCCGTCGTCAAAATACCAGGACTGGCAGAACCCCAGCTCGCGATGGGACGTTCATGCCGCGAACTCAGGGCTCAAACGCGACCTGAGCTCCGCACCCCCGCCAGGATATTCCCCGGTCGTTTGACCAGTACCCCTCACTTCCGAACATGTCTACAACGACCAATCCCCCGAAACTTCACATAAGTCAAATACTCCCTATCACGGGCAGACATACATTCACAACAAGCATGAGTACAACACTTAGCAGAAAATAAAAGCAAGTAAAACCATGCAAATAACAGAACCGGCCACCAAGACCGGGCATATAATTTAAACATAATAAGTTACCACTAGGACCACGATTATGCTGGATTACATAAACAGGGGGCTATATCCCCAAATAAGTTACAACAATTACGCGGCACGCAGGCCAAACAAATTACAACAACATAAAGAAAACCCCTCCCTCATCCATCTGGGCGGCGGGATCGGGCTGAGGATCCTGGTTCTCCGCGGGCTGTTCCTCAGCATTCTCTTCGAGGAGGGCAGCAGGCATAATGATCCGGCCATCCTCAACATGCGCCAGATAATGGGTACCCTCGACAGAGAAGTCAAGCTCGGAGTTCATCACCCGCAGTTGAGACACGGCATTTTTGAAGGATTCATCCGTGACGACAATACTATCATCCTCGGCCATCAGCATACGGGCGACCAGCTTGGACATGTCTTTAATTCCTTCACATCTTCAGGTTCATCTTCGCCCGGAGCATTGATCGCTCTCAGCTGCTGGACCAGCTCCTCATCCGCCTTCTTCTCCGCAACCAGCGTAGAATTATCCTTCTTCAACCTGGCCACCTTCCCTTCAGCCTTCTTCCGAGCATCGTCTGCACTCTTGACCTCTTCTTTGAGGGACGCCATGGTAGCCTGGGCAGCATTAAGTTCGGACTCAGTTGCAGAATCCCCTTCAGCATAAACGGCTGCCATCTCCAACATCCTAACCAAAGCTGAAGCATCTTGAGCCACCAACGCCCTCTTGCTCGGGCGGTCCATTCTTTCCAAACAAAGAGATTCAGTCCGAGGTACGACCAAGGAGTTCCCCTCCAAGAATCTCCTATCAAGTATGCAAGGAGGAAGCTCGAACCTCCCTTTCTCTGGGGCCCAGCTGAGATCCACAGCGTCAGTAACCCTTGGCCACTTGGATCGTTCGGTCAAAGGCAGAGGAGATCCCCGGGGAGCGGGAGTGGGAGAAGAAGTCCCCGCAGCAGACTGAACCGGAGTGGGAGCACGCGCAACAGCAAATCGATATTTCAGGGGGACCGCTCCGGCCTTGTTCCTCGCAAGAGCATTCTTCACAACCCTCTCATGGGCTTGAGGCATCTCACCTGCACAAACAAAAGTCAAGCACGTTAGACAAGAGGAAAAGATATAGTGCGAACAAATCTAAATAACTAAGAATACCAAGCAGCTTCTCGACTTCGGCGAGAGTCTTGCACTCCAGGAGTGCCTTGGTGTTAATAAACCGGTATTCAACCCTCTGACTACCGTCCTCCTCAAAGATCGGGTTACCCTTATTCGTCCAGCATTCCGCAAGCCGGAAGGAGTTAACGTACTTCACCAACGCCTCGTACGCCACGGCATCCTACCCGTGTAGCTCGTTCGATTGGAGAACGTACTCACCAGGCTTCTTGGCGAAATGGTCAGGTCCCCAATGGATAGGGAACTTGTAGATTCTCTGCCCAATAAATTTCCCCGTCTCGTCGCGCAGGTCATTTCCCTCCTCTTCAACCTCAATCTCCCAGACATATGTGCTATTTTGGGCAGCTTCGGACACGGGTTCGATAACATAGTACCGCTTCTTAAACGTCTATATCGACTCTGAAAAAGTTTTAAACAATTTGCGAGGCTGCTTTAAAGAGACCCAACCATACTGCCTCCCCGACAGCTACCTTTGAAGATGGAAGATGGTGAAAAATAAAGGGAGAGTAGCCCATATGGTGAGATACTCGCACACCATCTCAAACGCCCGGATGAAGGCCAACGAATTAGGGTGCAGCTGCGTATGGGCCAACTTCAAGTGCACGAACACCGACTGCTGATAATCGGTGAAAGGCAACCTCAGACCCAGCTCCTTGAAGGCATACTCATACATAGCAAAGCGGTCCCCGTAATTCGTGCAGACCCTGTCATCCTCAGAGGGAAAGTGCACCTTCCACTCCCCCTCTGGCCCGACTTTCGTAAAGACATCCCCTAAGTACTTCGCAAAAGTAGACACATGTTCGGCAGGTTCGGCCACCTCCCACTCCTCCATGGAACCATCGACGACATCCTCGTCCATATCTTCCAACTCCTCTTCCTCCCCGACCTCACTAGGAGTACTCGAAGCCATCGAACTACTACTGTCCGAGGAACCTGTTTCTTCCTCGGAAGAATCCAAGATAATCTCTCCTTCTGGCCCCGTCGCCATATCACCTGAAAAGCAGAGAAAAAGTGAATTCGACAATAAATCAAATCCACCCTTCCACCGCTAGTCAAGTGAAAGGGCGCGCAAAGGGCTGAGGACAACGTCCCCGACCTAAGCCCTAACGTCAAAAGAAAAACTGAAACCTCCCCGCGAGGAGACGCTCAAAACAAATCATCCCCAAGCGAGGAGCATCCCCGTACTCATACCCAGTTTCCACTTGAAGCTTCGCCGAAAACTGCAAAGCTTCACCGGAATCTGGGAGTATTTGATAGGAAAATTCATCACTAACTCAGAATATGAACAATCATAGCGGTTACACATGCATCGCCGTCGCAACAGCGCCGTGAACCGCCCTCCTCACTAGAAACATCCCGGCGACACATCAGAAGTGGAGAGTGGTATAACCACCGTCAACCACCAACAACCGCCGAAAACGAAGCTAATCATCCTCTAAACCTAGCCTTAACCGTATTAAATCTACCATTGACCACCCAAAAAGAGTTAAAACAGGCACAGAATCGGAAACTTACGATAATATATTTTTAAAAGAAATTTACTAGTGTAATACCCCAAAATTTGCTCTCCCCTTTTTGCATCTTAGCATAGCACTATCATCTATCATATCATATCCATCTCATTAGCATTGCATTGCATTTAACATAGAAAAATGAAGCATAGCATTCCTCTCACCATCAAGGCATGTGATCAGGGGGAAGATGGACAATCAAGGGATCATTTAAAGCACAAAGAGGTCAATCAAGTTGCCTCCAGGCAAGCCAAGAGTCTCTCATGTCTCATACCATCTCAATTGATCATCCACAATCTCAAGGAAGTGAGATCCAATGGGAGATTGAAGCAATACATACTTCAACATGCAAGAGGTTCAAAAATTGAAAGAAAAACCCTCAAAAGAGATAGCTCATTGATCCAAAATCATCCTCAAATGGTATATCCCATCATACTTTAAGAGGATACACAACATACTCTGAGGAATTTGAAATTGAAGACTGCACATTTTTCTCTTAGGAGGTGGGCACCAAAACTAGGGTTTCTATTAAAATCAGGATATCTTTAATTTTTTGGACAAAACTTGATGTCATGGTATTCCATATGTTCTTAAGTGTATGTATGTGGAAAATCACCTCTCAATTGGTTTTAGAAGTGGTTCAATTGGAAGAAAGATAAAAAATCAGGGGAATGGGGGCCAGGTCAAATAATCAGAGGAAAAAGTCAACTCTTGACTTTTTGTGGTCAAATTCATAAAATTCATGTTATATGTGACCAATGTGCAAAATTTGATCAAGAAACTCCAAAGTAATCATGAAAAAATCAAGAGGTGGAAAGTTACCATTTTTGGAAGAAGAAGGGTTACTAAAAATAGCAAGTTTTGGCCATTTTGCATCAGAGTTTGAACCAAGGCCATTTAAAATTGAAGCACCAAATGAAAATTCCACCAGGCCACAACAAAAGATCTTGTTTTAAGCTTCACATCCATATGTGGAACATCTCTATTGGATAAAAATTGAGTGAGATATGATTGATCAAAGTTTGAGCGAAGTAGGTTCAAAACTAGGTCATGACCAAGATTTTCAGGGCACGCGCGTAGTCATTTTCTCAAACAGTTGGTGAGCCAAATGTCCACCCATTTTTCATCAGGATAAAAACCTCAAATGGAAAAGTTTTCAACATCAAAGTTGTTCTTTGTAGTGTCATCTTTAATATTGATGTTGGGAAAATTTTGAGTTGATCAAGGATGAGTGAGTTATAGTGGTCTCAAGATAGGTTGATTAAGCTGAACTTCCATGCACGTCACTTGCCATGCCATGACTTGCTTTGTACACATATGCACCAGTCGTTTTTCCATCTGTTTATGATGATTTTTAGACATGTTTGAGGTACCTTTCCAACTCAAGTCCAACACCAAAATTGTCCTATGATGCATCCTCAATCCATTAACACCAAGATGATTCATTTTCGTGCCTTGGTCATAAAGGAATCCATGTTCAAACATCACCATCTGCATTGAGGCATTGACTGTCATGTGTAGCAGTTCACACTTTGTTTTTGGTTCAGTCACACCACAAACACTTCACCATCACCAGCTGTTTTCTTTTCCTCATTTGCCCAAACATTCTTGCACGTGCTTCCATTTTTGTTACCTCTTACATGAGAAGGGAAACTTGCAAAACTTCCACCACAAGCTACTGCTGCATAACACAACCTCACTCTCATCCTCACTACAAGTGTCATGAGCTTGACCTCACCATAACCCAACCTTGATCACTCGCCCCCTAACTAATTTGACTCAGTTAGTTAGGGTGGACTCATTTAACCATTCCAACTCACCCTAACTCACTCAGTTAACCATCACAGTTCCCCTTTAACCACACCTATATAACCAAATCTCCTTCATAATTTCACGACAACACCTCATTCTCATTTTTCCTCTGAAATTCGCAAGCTCTCTCTCTGAAATTTCTCTTCCTCTCACACGATTTCATCATCATCTACATCTGAATCCATCTTCAAGCTTCAATATCAAGCAGCATTGGAACACACTGAAGCTTGGTAACATTGAAGAGATTGAAGTGTCTTCCACTGCATATTGAATTTCATCAACATTTGCAAGGATTTGTGAGCCTTTATTTGGCCAGTTGAAGATCAAAGAGGAAGCACATTTCTCTGGTTTTCTTTCAACTACAGTTTCCTACATTTTCAGGTTTCAATATCCTAAACTTTCTTGGCACGAGTTACATTCTGTTTAGTTTGTGTTGTGATGATTTGAGCTCGCTAAGAGCATTCCTCCATCTGGCTAGTTGATAGAGCTTCTTAGAAGTTTAGATCCAAAATCTAGGGCTAATTTCTTTGCTTCGATTCTCTCTGTTTGTGTGTTGTTTGTGAAAAACAAGCCTAGATTCATGCTCTATGTGACTTCCTGAACATTTTGATGTGCATTGCATAAATTTCTGGATTGTTTGATTGATTGCAGTGCCGGAGAGTGGCCGGAGAAGGTGACCGGAGGTCCCTCTCCGGCCGGTGAGATTTCATTAGGGTTTACATACCAGATTAAGTCGTGTCCGTTGATTTGTTTGGATCCAAGGGTGGTAGTGGTGCCAGCGAATAAATGGAGAGGGTGTGTGTCACGTGTTTCATTTTTTTCATCTGATGGTTAGCATGCGTGTGTGTACATGGTTATTAGTGTGTACTAGCAATGTGATATGCTTGATTAGATTACCTTGACTTTTACATTGACATTGACTTGATCCAATGGCTTGTGCGTCTTTGACTATTGTTGACTGAGCTCCATGATGACTATTGTGTACTGCGTGCAAAATGGACTTAGCCAGAATGCTATCTGCACCCCTCTTTTACAAGCCCAAACCAATTAGAACTAATATTTTACTATGTTCATACCCCCCCTGTCTCTTTCTACTTCATTTTATTTTCTTATTTGTTTTACTTGTTTCATAATTGAATGTTTAAAATACCAAACTTCATCATAAAATTCAACAAAAATTCATGAGCATCATTAAAACATTTAGAAAATTTTTCATGATTTTATTTCTTGATTTTATGACCTTTTTGCCCCTGTTCTGTAATTTTCTTTGATTTTCTTTTGTGTGCATTCTTAATGTGGTACATGATTTTGTTTAATTTTGTTCTTGATCATTAAAAATTGTTTTGATGTTCCTCTTTTTGTAGTGAGTCATTAACATCTTGAATTAGGTTAAGTGATTTTTATTTGATTTTTTAGGTCATGTATGGCATGTTTTGATGTTCATCTTTGCATTACTTTGCATGTGCATCCAATATGACCTAAATGCATTGTTTGATATCATTTTGCCTTGGTTTCTTGCATGCTACTTTGATATGAGACTCATATTTGATTTGTGAACTTCAATACCATGATTCCATAATTTTCATGAGACCATTTAATTTTTTGTTTAATGCATAACCTTTGAAGCATAATAACATGTCATATCATCTCAATCTTTGTGCATGTTTACATGGTTGCTTTTGTGCATACTTACATGATCATTTGCCTACTTTGTGATATATTCATTTGACATTATAGGTCATTAGTACATATTACATGTCATCCTTGCATGTTGACTTTCATTTAAACATGGTACACCTTTAACATGTTGTGTTTGTACTTGT